>SKCR01021676.1:0-158550 GCA_019454045.1 Zanthoxylum bungeanum
TCCAGCAAAAAATAATAATAAGTAATTAATTTTTGTTGCATTTCTATTAGTCCACAATTCACTTTAATAAAGATAATAAATATCTTTCATAAAGTAAATACACAGATGGACCAATGGTATTAAGCCATTTAAAAGCATAAATCATTACTTAAGATATTTATTTTATTAATTAATTTAATTATTTAACAATTAAATAATTAAATAATAAATATATGTATTATATTTAAATTAAATATCTCAAATACATATATTAATCACAATTTGATATTTTATTAATGTGTATTTAATAAAATCAAGTATTAAGTACAAATACACATTAATACGGAAATGATCGTTAGGTCCCGATTGCATGTATTTTTCGTTTAACCATTAAACGAGTTATAAGTAATCAGTATTGTAGACTTTCATCAGAGAGTTTTGAGGGAGAGAAGGAAATTGCTTGTGAAAATTTGCCAAAACGTCTTCCATCATTTATGTGACTTAACTTACAACATTAAACACACAAAAATAAAACACACCAAATCTGAATATATATACAAATTGCATGGGTTGCCTCTCTGCTAGCGCTAAGTTTAACATCGTCAGCTAGACATGACTGCCTGAACGTTAGGCTGGATCTCAAAGTGTGACACTTTCTTTTTGTCGCTCAAATGATTCTCCACAGTAGTGCTTGACATGCTTGCTTTTAACCTTGAATGTTTTATTGGAGTTGGAATCATGTAACTCAACTGTTCTATATGATAAAACTTGAGTGATTAAGAATGGACCTGACCACCGTGATTTTAACCTCTAAGGGAAAAATTTCAACCTTGATTTGCTGAATAATCCCGTTGCCCCGGTTCTAGTTGTATGCGCACCAACTTCTCATCATGTCTCTTCTTGGAATTTTCTTTGTATAATTTGGCATTCTCGAAAGGCTGTATGTGAAATTCCTCCAATTCGTTGAGTTGGTGGAGCCTTTTCTCTTCAGTTGCTTGTAGTTCAAGATTTAACTTGTTCAGCGTGCAGTACACTTTATCTTCAGGCTCTACAGGTAGATGACAAGCTTTAAGTTTTTCAGTGGGACTATGCATTGCATCGGAGTTCTGAATGATACTATCTCTCACATCAAGTCTGAAACATTCCTAATTCTTTTCATCATTCGAGAATTCCATGGCTTTGAAAACATTGAATTTTACTGCTTGGTCTTGTACCCTCATGGTTAGTTCTCCTTTTTGTACATCAATAATGGTTCGACCTGTAGCCAAGAATGGTCTCCCGAGGATGATGGGCACGTCTTTGTCTTCCTTCATGTCAAGGATAATAAAATATGTTGGGAGAATGAGTTTGTCGACTTTGACCAGCACATCTTCAACTACACCTCTCGGAAATATGAGCGATCTATCAACAAGTTGTAGAGAGACTGAGGTGGGTATTGCTTCTCCAATTTGCAGTTTCCTGTAAATAGAAAAAGACATCAAGTTAACACTAGCACCTAAATCACACAAAGCCTTACCCAAGTTATGTTCTCCTATGGTGCAAGGGATGGTGAAACTGCCAGGATCTTTCAACTTTGGGGGAGCTTCCTCTGAATGATGGCACTGCATTCTTCTGTCAATGTTACTGTCTCGTAATCTCCCAATCTTCGCTTTCGTGAAAGAATGTATTTCATGAATTTGACATAGCTGGGTATTTGTTCCGACGCTTCTGCAAATGAAATATTGATATGTAGCTTTTTAAAGATCTCCAATAATCGAGCAAACTGCTTGTCTAGTTTGTTTTTCTGGAGTCACTGTGGAAATGGTGGAGGTGGGGTGAATTTTTCTCGATCATTTACTTTTGCTTCTCTTTCCACCATCTGTGGCTCTGCTTTGCTACTTTCTTTTGGAACTTCCTCAGTGGATGCCTTGACTCCAACATCTTTATTGATCTCAGTACCGCTTTTCAAAATGATGGCATGACATTGCTCATACCCCATGTTCCTTGGATTTGATTCTGTGTTGCTAGGAATGGTACATTGTGTTGGGGTTGGTGCTCAGAGCGCCAATTCAGACCGTATTTATGTCTGATTCATGAATACGAACATCCTCTTTTTCCATAATATTACTTACTTAGTGGTTGCACCTTTTATTTTTATATACGTATTCGATCTGATTACGATTAGATTGAAACTAAATGTGATTTAGTGATATGTATATATTAGACAAAGGCCCAATAATATATAATGCCGTACACAGTTACAAAACTAGTTTGTAATTGACATTGGGAAGTGATACTGCTAAATGTATATTATCAAATATAGTTCTTGGTCAATATTTACTAACACGGGTCGGTTAGTCAAATCTGTTAAGGCCAGTACATGTCGTATATCGAGACTTGGTCCGATGGTTTATCCCAATGAACCATGAGTCTAGGGAGACTCGTATAGACGTGTAGGTGTTTATAATGGATAAACATTGAACGACTCACCGAAGATTCTTAATGGATGGTACACCAACGTCAATACGAATCTTTTCGGGTTGAGTAGCATAGTGGTCATTCGACTTGAGATACCACTGTGGATGTATGAGACATCCTTCACACTTAGATGGCAGTCACGTCACCGATATATTTAGATCAGACCTCCGCCTTTTTGTTGGGTGTGGACCGATCCTCAGGATATCATGTGTGTGTCAAGATAGGATCCGTCAGTTCTGTGTACAGAGCATAGGTAGTCCATATATGATTAGCAATCTGTTAAATCTGTGGCCACGGTATACTTCAGAAGTAAGTTCCGAATGTTATTTAGAGATTGCTAATAGATACCTCGACGGGATAATACCTTTAGAGATTTGACATTTACATCTATATCTCTAGGATTATCCGGATACCTGTGACGGAGGGATTATACGTATGCAATGACCTCGACCTGTATGATTCAGCTAGTTTATCTGTGGTTATCATAATTTACGGGTGGGTAAATTATGGACACGAAATTGGATTTTGTGATGGATATACCTGAATCTAGAGAGTCTCACTAATGAAATATACTCGTAGAGCACTAGGGCAACTTTTATGAATAATGGTGATTATTTATAAATCGTTTAAAAGTTAAACGAAAAATACATGCAAACGGGCCGAACCGTCATTTCCTAATTAATGTGTATTTGTATTTAATATATGATATTATTAAATACACATTAATAAATTGTCAAATAAAGGTATTTGACATATATCATTTATATATGTATTTGAGATATTTAAAGTAAATATAATACATATATTTGAGATATTTGTATTTAATTAATTAATTAATTAATTAATTGTTAAATAATTAATATAATTAAAATATAATTATCTTACCAAATGATAAAGTTAGGAAATGATTATAAGTGTAAATGTTTGACTTTACATTAAAGGAAAAGGTTGTCAAAATGGTTTTGACTTATTTTGATATTTGATTAAATTGTTTAAAATGAAAATACCTATTTCCTTTTTCTTTTGTAATTTCCGGCCATGACCTTATTAAATATAAGTGTTATATTTTTTAAGTTTCCATTGTTGACTTGTTTGGAATCATTAAAGTGTAATGATAAAAGCAAAACAAGTTGATAAACCTTTAAATGAAACAAAAGTAAAATATCTAGATATTTTATTTATTTCTCCCTATATTTCGGCCAAGGCTCATTTTGGAGGAGGTATATATTATTTTGTTTCATTTTTAGGGTTTAAGAAGTTCAAATACACAAAATAAACATAAAAGAAAGTTGAGAGAAAAGCTTGAAGGCCAAAGGAGAAAAATGCTTGAAAACTTGGATTTTGTAAGTCTTTTTTTAAAGCTTTCAACATGGAAATTATTTCTAACATGCTTGGCATCATTTTGTGTTGCTTTGATGTTCTTTCTTCTATTATAGTTTGTGTTTATTTGGTTGAGAACTTGTGTGAAAGATTGATGCATGTAAGTGAGCTTAAACTTGTTTTAAAGCTTACTTTTGATTCTTTGAAAATCAAAATTTCCACTCTAGAGTTAGTAAGACACTCCTTGGTGACCTAGAATTGTTCTAGAGTTGTTTCAAAGTGGTGATGCTAGATTGGTGAAGTATTGAATGGATTAAAGTGTTGGATTTTGTAAATTTGGTGAAATTGGACAATTTGATGAAATTGAAAAATTAGGGTTCATAACCCACTCCAAATTTGGGGCTTTTCATATATGTGATTTATTATGGTATGAATATGATGCATGTAAATTTTTGGGTTGATTGGATTTGATCTTGGCATGTTTTGAACAAAAGAGACCAAAATGCAATTACTTGAAAATTTGGGGGGCTCACGGTAATTACTCAAAAATTGGGGATTTGTGTGAAATATGATTTTGATGCATTAGATGTGTTGAAAAATATTTTAGAAATGATTTAGAATCATCCAAAATTATATTTGATAATTTTTGGGCTAGAATAATCAATTTACAAAGTTTTGGGGCAATTCAGTAATTACCAATAAATTTGATCTATTGTGTAATTTTTCAGAATTTGATTATTGGATAATTAAATAAATACGTTTCTTTAATTGATCCGAGAAAAATTTTGAAATCGGAAAAATTTGATTTTCCACTATTCTGCTGCATTACCGGATTTCCGCAAATAAAACCCCTTCAAAATGGTATCAGAGCGAGTCTGATTCTGGCCACTCTAATATGATTATGCCTTTTAAATTTAATATTTAATTTATTCTTTACTTGATGCATGCATGTATTTATTTAATTTGATTAAATAAATTAAAAGAATTTTTGCGGAAAATCCCTAAATAATAAGGTTTTATGTAATTTATGTATTTGATGCATAATTCACCCACCCGTAAATTATGACGACCACAGATAAACTCGCTGAATCATACAGGTCGAGGTCACTGCATACGTATAATCCCTCCATCACAGGTATCCGGATTATCCCAGAGATATAGATATAAACGTCAAATCTCTATAGGAATAATCATGTCGACGTATCTATTAACAATCTCTAAATAACATTCGGAACTCACTTCCGAAGTGTACTATGGCTATAGATTTAACAGATTGATAATCAATTATGGACTACATATGCTCTGTACACAGAACTGACGGATCATTTCTTGATACTCACAGGATATCATGAGCATGAGTCCACACCGAACGAACAAGCGGAGGTCTGATATAAATAGATCGGTGACGTGACTGCCATCTAAGTGTGGAGGATAACTCATATATACACACTGGTATCTCAAGTCAAAGAATCATTATGCTACTCAACCCGAGAAGATTCATATTGACGTTGCTGTACCATATATTAGGAAATCTTTGGTGAGTCGTTCAGTGTTTATCAAATAAACACCTACACGTCTATAAGAATCTCCCAAGACTCATGGTTCATTGGGATAAACCATCAGACCAAATCCAATATACGACATGTACTAGTCTCAGCGGATTTTACTAACTGACCCGTGTCAGTAAATCTTGATCAGGAACTTAATTTAAGGATATACAACTTATAGTGACACTTCCCAATGTCAATTACAAGCCATATTGTAACTGTACACTACGTTGTAAACCATTGGGTCTTTGTCTAATATATATACATATCACTAAACTAGATTTAGTTTCAATCTAATCAATCTAATCGAAATTAGATCGAATACGTATATAAAAGACAAGAGGTGCTACCATTTAAATTAGTAATATTATGGAAAAAAGGTATTACTCGTATTCAGGAATCAGACATAAATACGATCCGGATTGGTGCTCAGAGCACCAACCCTGACATAGAAACAACATCCTAGCAACACATGTTGAAGCTAAGCATGATAGAAACAATTTCTTAGTTGAAATGTTTAAAGAAAACTTACAAAATCAAATATTTCCAAGCTTTTTCTTTTTGGTTCTTCAACTTTGCTCTCAACTATTTTGTGTTTATTTTTGGTAAATTGTTAACCTAAATGAATGAAAAATGAAACAAAACAATATATACTCTACAATAATGCCCTTGACGAAAATTTGAGTATATAAGTAATATTTATATATATTTTTGTTTCGTTAAAGTTAACTTTATCAACTTGCACATTTGATCATTACACCATTTAATGATCTATAACAAGTCAAATAAAGCAACTCAAGACAACTCCAAAAAATATCAAAACTTAAGATATTTATATTTTTAATTACTTTAATTATTTAACAATTAAATAATTAAATAATTATTGAAATATAATTTTTTTAAATATATGTATTATATTTACTTTAAATATCCAAATACATATATATATATTTATTAGGGGTGAGCAAAACCGATTTCGGTTCCGGTTCCGTATAGAATCGGAACCTACTCGGAAAAATTCGGTTCCGCACTAAGTGGAACCGAAACCTACCCAATTAAACAGGGTACCCTATTATTCAGTTCCAATTCGGTTCCGGTCCGGTTCCAAATTACCCTATTTTAAAATATTTTAATGAAAATAACATTATGATACGAGTCCGTAGGAAAAAAACGGGGACCAAATCGGAGTGCGGAAGCTCAAGAACGAAGAAAATGAAAAATATTTTAATTAAAATGAATGATAAACACTTAATCACAAGACATTAAAATTGACAAACACTACCAAAGCATACACTTTCTGCTCAAGGAAAAAATTAATACATGCTAAAATACAATGCATGCTATATTATAATATGGAAGTCCAGAATTTATATCACACAACATCACAAAATGGATTTGCTTTTTGTCCAAACTTTGAGAATATTTTTGCTCTTCCAATTGAAAATACAGTTTGGCCTGCTAAAGTTGGATCAAGGGAAGAAAACAACTTTTGAAACTATAAGCAGCACAATTATGCTACCAAATCAATCACAAAAAAAAAAAGGTATTCTGTCCAGCTTACAAACCAAAAGTAGAACTGATAATGCAGAGAGCGAGCACACGCAATGCCAAAAAAGCTCCCAACAAACATAAATGTTACAATATCAGAAAACACAATCTAAAAATTTACCAACAAAGAGATGAATTAAAAGAAATATCTCAGAGCACCGAAATTTAAATCTATAAATATTCATATAAATCTCTAAATGTTCATATAAACCGGTTCCATGGTCCGGTTCCGGTTCCGACCATTTTGGAACCGGAACCTACCCGGATAAAATCAGTTCCTTCATTTTTGGAACCGGAACCTACCCGATTACAACCGGTTCCGGTTCCAAACCCGAAAAACCGGTCCGGTTCCAACCGGTTCCGGGTAGAACCGGAACCGGTGCTCACCCCTAATATTTATGATATATGTCAAATATCACAATTTGACATTTAATTAATGTGTATTTAATAAAATCTATCATTAAATACAAATACATAATAATTAGGAAATGACCATTAGGTCATTTTGCATGTATTTTTTGTTTAACCTTTAAACGACTTATAAATAATCAGTATTATTCATAAATGTTGCCTTAGTGCTCTACGAGTATATTTCACTAGTGAGACTCTTTAGATTCAGTCATATCCGTCACGAAATCCAATTTCGTGTCCATAATTTACCCACCCGTAAATTATGACGACCACAGATAAACTCTTTGAATTATACAGGTTGAGGTCATGCCCTATGTTTAATTCCTCCGTCAAAGGTATCCGGATATATCCCAGAGATATAGATGTAAACATCAAATCTCTATAGGGATAATCTCGTCGACGTCTCTATTAGCAATCTCTAAAAGAACACTTAGAACTCACTTCTAAAGTGTACCACGGGCCCATGGTTTTTATCTGATTGCTAATCATATATGGACTACCTATACTATGTACACAAAACTGACAGATCCTATCTCGACACACACAGGACACCCTGAGGATCTGTCCACACCCAACGAACAGGCGGAGGTCTGATCTAAATAGATCGATGAGGTGACTGCCATCTAAGTAAGGAAGATGTCTCATGTGTGTACAATGGTATCTCCAGTCGAAGAATCACAAATGCTAATCAACCTGTGAAGATTCTTATTGACATTTGTGCACCATCCATTAAGAATCTTATATGATTCGTTCAGTGTTTATCCGCTATAAACACCTACACGTCTATACGAGTCTCCAAGACTCATGGTTCATTGAGAAACCATTAGAATCCAATATTCCAGTATACGACATGTACTGGTCTCAACAGGTTTACTTTACTGACCAAGTAGTGTAAACATTGACCATGAACTATCTAAGAATGACAGCGTCATGATACTACTCAATGTCAATTGCGACGTTTTTGCAACTGCATCATGACTAATCATTCTAAGGTCTAATACGTCTTTACCATATGAAAAGATATATTATATTATAGAAACTGTTTATTTTATTCATAATAAAACGTTTACAAGGCAATACAACAGGGAATTGGCGCTCTGAGCACCAACCCCAACAAAATCTCCCACTTGTTCTAGTGCCAATATCGATTGTATCTAATACCCATCGACTCCACATGTTTATCAAATAACTTCGAAGGTATGGCCTTCGTAAGCGGGTCTGCTATATTATCTTCACTCGGTACCTTGCACACGATAATGTCCACTCGCGACACAATCTCTCGAATGATATGGTTTTTGCGTTCCACATGCTTCGACTTCTGATGCGCCCTCGGTTCATTTGTTTGTGCAATGACTCCAGTATTATCACAGTATAACGAAATCGTATTCTAGATATTTGGGACCACTCCCAATTCTGTGATAAAGTTCCTAATCCATACAGCTTCATTTACAGCTTGAGAAGTTGCAATGTATTCCGCCTTTGTGGTGGAATCTGCTGTTGACTCCTGTTTGGAACTCTTCCAGAAAACTGCACCTCCGTTAAGGGTAAAGATGAATCCAGGTGTAGACATTCTATCATCGGGATTCGGTTGGAAATCAGAATCCATATACCAGTTAACTTGCAGTTCACTTCCTCCATAAATAATCAACTTATCCTTAGTACCTTTAAGATACTTCAGGATATATTTAATGGCCATCCAATGGTCATTGTCTGGATTGGACTGATATCTACTGGTTACGCTAACAACGAAACTGATATCAGACCTAGCACATAACATGACATACATTATGCTACCCAAACACAAAGCGTAAGATTGGTTAGACATTCTAACCTTCTCATCTTCTGTTTGCGGACTCATCTTCTTTGAAAGATGAATCTCATGTCTGAACGGTATATTTACTGTCTTTCAATTACCAAAATTGTACCATTCCAAGATCTTATCTATGTACGTTGATTGTGATAACCCAATCATCTTCCTTTCTCTATCTCTATAGAGTTTTATGCCTAAAACATAGGAAGCTTCTCCCAGGTCCTTCATGGAGAAATTCTTACAGAGGTAAGCTTTAACGCTTTGCATCATCCCTATATCATTCCCAATGATTAGGATTCGTCAACATAGAGGACTTAAAATACCACCATGCTCTCACTGGCCTTCTAATACACACAGGATTCTTCCGAATTCTTGAGAAAACCAGACAATCTAATAATCTCGTCGAATCAAAGATTCCAACTTCATGAAGCCTGTTTAAGTCTATAAATGGACTTCTTAAGCTTCTATACCATACCCGAGTTCTCACTCGATGCAAAACCCTCCGGCTGTTCCATATAGATTTCTTCATCAAGAAATCCATTTAGAAAAACCGTTTTGACATCTATTTGCTAAATCTTGTAATCATGATACGCAGCTATAGAAAACAAAATCCTAATAGACTTAAACATTGCTACTGGTGAAAAAATTTCATCATAGTCGACGTCAGGTCGCTGCGTGTAACCTTTTGCTACCAGTCGGGCCTTATACGTTTCAACCTTACCATCAGGCCCGCTCTTCCTCCTGTAAACCCATTTACAACCGATAGGAACAATTCCTTCGGGAAGCGGAACCAAATCCCAAACTTGATTCTCATGCATTGAGTCTAACTCGAATTTCATGGAATTTTGCCACTTCACGGAGTCGATGTCCAACATCGATTATCTATAGGTAAAATGGTCAGTCTCTTCAACTAAGAGAACATCAAGACTCTTTTTTGTATCAAATACAAGCGTTAATGAGGTCTAGACACCCTTTGTGACCTACGTAGTGTGTGTTGAAGGTTCTTCATCTTCTTGAACTTCAGGTTCCTCCGTTGGTTTGTTGTTTTCAGGTTAGACTTCATCAAGTTCAACCTATCTATGATTACCACCTCCTGACAAAAACTCTACCTCTAGAAATTTTGCGAAGCGAGCTACGAACACATTTCGATGCTCGGTATCATAGAATAGATATCTGTTCGTATTCGAAGGATATCAATCAAACCTAAACTTTTGCCCTCGAGGCGAAATCTTATCTTACTGAGCCATCATAACATAGGCAGAACAACCTCAAACCTTAACATAATTAAGATTTGATTTCCTACTAATCCATATCTCATATGGAGTCGTAGGAACAAATTTTGAAGGAATCTTATTCAAAAGATGTGCAACTGTTAAAAGAGAGTAGCTCCATAAGTAATAGGGCAAATCTGTAAAACTTAACATAGATCGGACCATATCCAATAAAGTCTGATTTCTCCTCTCACACACTCCATTGTGCTGTGGAGTACCTGTATGAGTATATTGAGCGAGAATCTCATTCTCCTTCATATAATCCATGAAATCATTGCTCATATATTCGCCGTCTCGATCAGATCAAAGACATTTAATATATTGACCAGTCTATTTTTCTACTTCATTACGGAACTCTTTGAACTTTTCAAAGGTTTTCGATTTATGTCTCATCAGATAGACATAACCGTAGCGTGAAAGATCATCGGTAAATGTAACGAAGTACAAATAACCACTGAGAGCAGTCTGACTTAGCGGACCACACATATCAGAATGTACGAGTTTCAGTAAGTTAGTGGCGCAATGTCCAACATCAGAAAATGAGGCTTTGGTCATCTTACCTTGAATACATGATTCACAAGTTGGATATGGTTCAATGGTAAGATCTGGTATCAAACCATTCCTAACCAATTAGGTAAGGCGTTTAAAACCTACATGACTTAGCCTCATATGCCATAGTTCAGTATTATTAACTACAGGTAAACTACGTTTATTAATTATAGTATTCAAAATATCTCTAGAAGTATGCAATGTGTAATGACCATGCTCATTTGGACAATAAAGGATCTGAATATTACGTTTATCATATAAATACAAAGAACAGTTCTTAATATTAACATGATAACCTTCTATATCTAATACAAAAAGAGATATAATATTTGCTACATATCCTGGTACAACATAGCAATCATATAACAGAAGGATCCCACTCGGCAAGGGGATCTCACATACTCCCACTGCAACTGCATCCAGAGAGTCTCCACTCTCAAAATGCAACTGCATCTCTCCAGGCTTCAGCTTCTTACTTTCCTTCAGCACCTGCAACGAAATGCAAATGTGAACAGGACAAGCAGAATCCAAAATCCAGCTGGATGTAACAGCTTCACAAGCTATTGAGATATCAATAACTGGAAAAATAAATGTACCTGATGTAGATTCTCTCTCCTTCCTTATCTGGGCAATGTAGTCAGGATAGTTCCTTTTCCAGTGCCCGACTTTGCTGCAGTGATGGCATTTGTCTTCAGACGCCCTCTTGGGCTTTGTTATATTTACTTGCGGTGGAGGACCGAAACCCTTCTTCTTCTTCGCTTTCGTCTTCTTTCCCTTTGGCCAGGCCTGGGAAGAAGTAGAGAGTGAAATAGGTTTCGGAGGGCGAGTCGGCACTCCCTTTCTTAGGTTCTATTCCAACGTGATCAGCATCCTATATAGTTCATGGTAGGAACAGATAATCCCATTCATGTTGAAATACATTACGAATTGGCGATAAGAAGCTGTAAGCAAACCAAAAATGACACTCCTACCGAGAGTGTCATTCAAAGGGAGATTATGTTGCCTCAGTTGTTCGCTCAAATCGACCAAGTGAATAGCATGCGAGCTCACAGCTTGCCCCTCGTCCAGTCGCGCATGGAACACTTCCATCGAAACTTTATGATCAATAATTTATTCTTGATTCATATACGATTCTCTCAATCGCATCATCATACTATACACATCTGACATGCCATAGTATTGCCTCTTGAGTTTCGATGCCAGTGAACTTAAGATGTATGATTTAAATTTTAAATCATCATCCTTCCAAGCTTATAAAAACTTGAAGTTCCTTCGGTGTTGCGTCCTCAGACACAGCAAGACGCAGCGGACCTTCAAGTACATATCTCAACTTTTCGGATTCAAAGAAAATCCTTAAATCCAAATCCCAATCGGCAAAGTTCTCAACGCCTTTTAGTTTGTTCGTATCCAACATACACGCAAACGGATTAGTCGATTATGCCGCCATCGCAAATCTATCATATAGATTACGGAAAACGGTTAGCAGATATTAAACAGTTTCAAATAATATCGAAAACATTAACTAGATCATGAATTTTTAATCTAAAAATTCCCATCCCACTAAATCATGCAATACTGTAATCTCCAAACAGAATAAAAAGATTTAATAATTAAATTAAATAAAAATAGTGAAAGATGGATCCCATGAATATATTTCAGCTCACAGCTTTGGCACGTTCTCGCCTACGTATATTCATCAGGTAGACAACTCATTGTCAATCACTCAATAATGACTTCTAGGTCTCTGGTCCTGGCCGCTTCTTGTTGTGACAACTTTGACACTTTCACAAGGAGGCGTACCGAGGTTAGACTCGGCAATGATAAATGCAAGCTACTTGTGTAACCCGGACAACTTTGACACGTTCAAGATTCTGTTTTCGCTTGAATTTATCTAGTATCAGATATACATCCGACATAAATAAATTTCTATCGGCTACACCCTCACAGCTTTGACACATTCTCAGATGTAGTCATAGAAAAGATATCCATAAACCATATTGAAAAGACGGACCATGTAACATGCATCAAATACATAATTAACATAAAACCTTATTAATTATGGATATTCCGCAAAAGATGATTTTACTTTATTTAATCAAATTAAATAAACACATGCATGTAGAAATTAAAGGTTAAATTAAAAATTGAATTTAAAGGCATAATCATATCGGGTGTCCAGAATCAGACTCGCTTTGATACCATTTTGTAGGGGTTTTATAGGGAAAATCCGGTAACGGAGCGTAAATCGGAAGATCAAAATTTTCCGATTTCAATAATGTTTCTTGGATAAATTAAATAAACTTATTTATTTAATTACCCAATACTTAAAACTGAAATTTTACATAAGAAATCAATTTTTTTTAATTACCGAATTGGCCCAATAGTTTACAAATTGATCATTTTAGTCATCAAATTGTCAAATATAATTTTGGATGATTCTAATTTAATTCTAAAATGATTTCCAACATGTCCAACACATCAAAAATAAATTACAACAAAATCCCCAAAATTTTTCAAATTGCCGAACAGCCCTTCAACTTTTCAATTTTTGCAATTTGGTCCATTTTTGTTCAAAACATGTCAAGATCAAATCCAATCAACCCAAAATTTCTATGCATCATATACACACCATAATACATCACATTTATGAAAATCCCCAAATTTGGAAAGGGTTAAGAACCCTAATTTTATAATATCTTCAAATTGACAAAATACACCAAATCAATTAAATCCAACACTTTAATTCAAACTTTACCACACTAAACAAGTCTCACCATCATGAAACAACTCAAGAAAAATTCTAGGTCATCAATGAGTGGCTTAGCAACTCTAGAATGGCAACTTGATTATCAAATAATCAAAAGAGAGCTTAAGATTCATTTCAAGCTCACTTGGATACCATACATGCTTTCATCTTTGAAACAAGTTCAAAACCATTTAAAAAATAAACTAAAAGTGTAGAGACAACAATCCTAGCAAAACATGTTGAAGCTAAGCATGATAGAAATAATTTCTTAGTTGAAAAGTTTAAAGAAAAACTTACAAAATCAAATATTTACAAGCTTTTTCTTTTTGGTTCTTCAACTTTGCTCTCAACTCTTTTGTGTTTGTTTTTGGTAACTTGTTAACCTAAATGAATGAAAAATGAAACAAAACAATATATACTCTACAATAATACCCTTGGCCGAAAATTTGAGTATATAAGTAATATTTAGATATTTTTTGTTTAATTAAAGTTAACTTTATCAACTTGCACATTTGATCATTACACCATTTATTGATTTATAACAAGTCAAATAAAGCAGCTCAAGGCATCTCCAAAAAATATCAAAACTTAAGAAATTTATATTTTTTATTACTTTAATTATTTAACAATTAAATAATTAAATAATTATTTAAATATAAATATTTTAAATATATGTATTATATTTACTTTAAATATCCAAATACATATATATTTATGATATATATCAAATATCACAATTTTACATTTAATTAATGTGTATTTAATAAAATCTATCATTAAATACAAATACACAATAATTAGGAAATGACCATTAGGTCCATTTGCATGTATTTTTTGTTTAACCTTTAAACGACTTATAAATAATCAGTATTATTTATAAAAGTTGCCCTAGTGCTCTACGAGTATATTTCACTAGTGAGATTCTCTAGATTCAGACATATCCGTCACGAAATTCAATTTTGTGTCCATAATTTACCCACCCGTAAATTATGACGACCACAGATAAACTCGCTAAATAATACAGGTCAAGGTCATGACATATGTTTAATTCCTCCATCATAGGTATCCAGATATATCCCAGAGATATAGATGTAAACGTCAAATCTCTATAGGGACAATCCCGTCGACGTCTCTATTAGTAATCTCTAAAAGAACACTTAGAACTCAATACTAAAGTGTACCACATGCCCATGATTTTTGTCTAATTGCTAATCATATATGGACTACCTATGCTCTGTACACAGAACTGGCGGATCCTATCTCGACACACACATGACACCTTGAGGATCTGTCCACACCCAACGAACAGGCGCAGGTTTGATCTAAATAGATCGGTGACGTGAATGCCATCTAAGAATGGAAGATGTCTCATGTGCCCACAATGGTATCTCAAGTCGAAGAATCACAAATACTACTCAGTCCGTGAAGATTCTTATTGACGTTGGTGTACCATCCATTAAGAATCTTCGGTGAGTCATTCAGTGTTTATCCGCTATAAACACCTACACGTTTATACGAGTCTCCATGACTCATGATTCATTGAGAAAATGAATCCAATATTCCAGTATATGACATGTACCGGTCTCAACGGGTTTACTTTACTGACCAAGTAGTGTAAACCTTGACCAGGAACTGTCTAAGAATGACAGCGTCATGATACAACTCAATGTCAGTTGCGACGTTTTTGCAACCGCATCGTGACTAATCATTCTAAGGTCTAATACGTCTTTACCATATGAATAGATATATTATATTATAGAAACTGCTTATTTTATTCATAATAAAACGTTTACAAGAGTATTTACAAGGAAATACAATAGGGAATTGACGCTCTGAGCACAAACCCCAATAGCCTATTACCTGATCAACAGATCACCATATGTACCGTGGAATTTTGAGATTCTTGAGAAAGTGTGGTTTGGTAAGAATCCCTCTTATTCTCACCTAAGAACATTCGGTTGTTTAACATTTGCACACGTATCCAATGAGCTCAGGTAGAAGCTTGATGAAAGGACTACTCTATGTATCTTCATATGCTATGGAGATAAGAAATTTGGATACTGGTTATGGGACCCGAAGGAAAAGAAGGTCATCAGAAGTAGAGATGTAGTGTTTCTTGAAGACTAGACAATAGAAGACATTGAAAAACCCAAGTTGTCTTATAATTCCAGTGCCGAAAAAACTTATACAAATCCAGACACAACCCCAACACCAACACGAGTGGCCAAGACATGCCAGAAGCAGAACCAGAGGAGGAAGGTGGTGTTGAGCATGAGGAGCTACAACCTTCTCCATCAGAGGCTACAGGATCATCCACAGATCTGCATGACGACATACTTCCAGAAACCAGTGAACCTCCAGTACGAAGATCCGAGCGAGGCCGGATTCCATCAAATAGATACTCAGGATCTGACTATATTCTGCTTACTGACGAGGGGAGCCAGAAAGTTTCAAGGAAGCTGTATCTCATAAAGACAAAGGAAAATAGTTGCACACAATTCATGTTGAAATGAAATCTCTGTAGAAGAATCATACTTATGAGATAGTCAAGTTCCCGCAAGGCATGAAGGCACTGAAGAACACATGGGTGTTCAAGCTAAAGAAAGATGGTAGCGGAAATATGGTGAAACACAAAGCTCGGCTAGTAGTCAAAGGATTCTTACAGAAAAAAAGGAATTGACTTTGATGAAATCTTTTCACCAGTGGTAAAAATGACTTCAATCCGAGTTATCCTAGATTGGTAGCCAGTTTGAACTTAGAGCTTGAACAGATAGATGTCAAAACATCATTTCTTCATGGTGATCTAAATGAAGAAATCTACATGGAGCAGCCAGAAGGTTTCGAGGTTTCAGAAAAAGAAAACCTTGTTTTTGAGAAAGAGCTTGTACGGGCTCCGAGGCAGTGTACAAGAAGTTTGACTCGTTCATGGTGGGTCAAGGCTATAATAGAACTGCAACAGATCAGTGTGTATACATTCAAAGGTTTCCATATGGAAATTTCGTTGCTCTTCTACTATATGTGGATGACATGTTGACAGTTAGACAAGAAGCAACGAAGATTAGACAGCTGAAGAAGGAACTCTCTAAGTCTTTCGACATGAAAGATTTAAGATTAGCTCAACAGATTTTGGGAATGAAGATAGTTCGTGACAGACAGAACAAAAGGTTGTGGCTTTCACATGAGAGTTATATTGAACGGATAATCAGGAAGTTCGATATACAGAAAGCCAAGTCGGTCATCGTTTCGCTAGCGCACCATTTCAAACTGAGCAAGAGTTCATGCCCCTCATCCAAGAAAAAGATAGAGGAGATGTCATCAATACCATATTCTTCAGCAGTTGGAAGCCTAATGTATGTAATGATATGTATCATGCTAGATATTGCTCATGCAGTAGGTGTAGTGAACCGTTTTCTCTCTAACTCAGGAAAACAACACTGGGAGGAAGTCAAATGGATTCTCAGGTACCTCAAAGGTACATCGAAGTTATGTCTGTGCTATGAGGGAGCTGATCCAATCTTGGAAGGTTATACAGATCAGATATGGCAGGAGATTTGATGGTAGGAAATCTACATCTGGTTTCATCTACACTTTTACAGGGGGAGTTATATCATGGTAGTCAAGATTGCAGAGGTGTATTGCATTATCCACAACAAAAGCTGAGTACATTGCAACAGCGGAAGCAGGAAAATAAATGTTGTGGTTAAAACATTTTCTCCAAGATTTAGGGATCAAGCAAACAGAATACAAGATACATTGTGACAGTCAGAGTGCTATGGACTTGAGCAAGAACTCAATGTATCACTCCCAGATGAAGCACATCGATATTCGCTATCATTGGATACGCGAGGTGATGGATCAACAACTGCTGAGACTAGTGAAGATCCATACAGATGAGAATTCAGCTGACATGTTAACGAAAGTGGTTACTCGGGACAAACTAGAGCTGTGCAGAGACATAGCTGGGATCGCTGTCAGATGACAATTGTTCAGATGCAGTTGGATAGGGAGAATTGTAAGATCCAGCTGCTACCCTGTCATGATCCAGCTACCATGCATGAAGAGAAGCTTCCATGCATGTAAGGAGTATCAACTTTCGATGGAGTTGATTTTGGAGGAAACAAACAAGGCAACTTTAGGTGATCCACTGCACATTTGTTGAAAATGTGAGCCAAACCTTGGCTATAAATACAGAGCTCATTCATGAGCTTAGAGTATCCCAAATCAGCAAGCTTCAAGTGTAGAAAGCTGGTGAGTAGAGTGTTAGAAAGTGAAGGTTTTTTTGTAAAGTGTAAACACTTGTAATCTATTCTTTTCGTAATAGAAAGTTCGGTTTTTCCTTCAAACACACTCTAGAGTGATCAGAGAATCACAACACTACCAAACCTGAAACATCAAGCAATGTTGAATTTTGGAAGAATTGGAGTACAACTTCGTAACTTTTGTGAGCTCAAAAAACTTTGCAGAGCCTCGGAACTTCTCAAGGTAAAGCCCACAACCTCTAAATGTATCAAACCAAACAATTCCTCTGCAAAAACAGAATGACCAGTAGCAAACACATGCAATCTTGATAGATTAGATATGAGATAGATTAGATATGAGTTGCCGTGGAATTGTTTTCAAACTGTATGTCCTTAAGTCCTTTCCAAATTCAAACATTTAAACTCTCTTGGCAACGCTGTCATGCTTGTATTTGAAAGATTAAGATATTTTAGTGAGCCCAATTACGAAATCCCCAAAGGCAATAATTGTAGAATGGTATGTGACAGGTTTAAGAGAGAAGGCATAAATTGGAAGAAGCGACTGCTGATCATAATATGCAATTGCCGTTAAGATATAAAGTGAGGAGATGTAGGAAACTCTAATAGATGCCGATGATATAATTTTGCATAAATGACAATCTCCTCACATTTTCCCATCCTCTAATTATCCGGTAACTTAGATAAATCCAGCACCTGCATAAACTAAAAAGTTATTCTTCTCGTTATTAATATCGAATGCTATCTACAATGCCATATCACGAAATCACATCGTACATTTTTACTTCACATCTGCTACCTCTTCCAATAAACAAGCAAGAAGAAGAAGAAGAAGAATTCCCAAAATGTAGTATCCTTGATTTTGTAGTCCAAAAGCTACACTTTCATTCAAAAATCTTTCAGCAATCCAACAATCTATCAAATCCTCTTTAGGAATGCGGTAATCTTCTGAATATAAACTACATTATAAGAGCCAAGATCTAGCTTTGTCATGGGCAAATTATCATAACTGAATTTTAAAAGAGGATAAACCTCTTAGCCCAAACCTGGAAATTCAGAAGCCATTGTTCTTGACACTTGAATTGCGTATTTCCATTCTCCAGGCGTCTTCTTGCAAGCCATAGCTCGACCAATGGTGATAAGTGCAAGAGGCAAACCACCACACTCCTTGGCCACCGTTTGGGCTAGCTCTGGAATATCAGGATGGCTATCAACAGTTTCTTGCCCAACTTTCTCTTGAAACAATTCCCAAGCATCGTTATCCGATAAACACGCCACTTTGAACTTCTTGCGAGCATCCATGAAGCCACAAACTTCTTCGGAACGAGTTGTGAATACAACTTTGGATGCAGTGTTTTTGTGGCCAGGAAGAGGAAGAAGGACACCCACTTTTGTTAAATCAACCCGATCCCATATGTCATCCAGGAACAATAGAAACTTCTTCTTATTTAAAATCCTGAAGATGTCCAGAGCTCACTTTAAATTTTTTTGTCCTTCCATGAACATCAAACAGACCCCTCTTCTTTCCGATAATTTCGTGAAGAATAGTGATATTTCAACCCGTCATTTATGGAGTAATTTGTAATTCTTTGGTGCAACGGTGTCACATGTGACGTGGTATCACCAATAAATTAGTAAATGACATGTATGATTTAATATCCATTTTTTTAGTTATTTTTTTTTAAAATTTTAGCACGCGTGACAATGAATTATTGGATTGTTGCACGAAAGAGTAAGACCTCCGTTATATTACAGATCTTCTCCTATGACAGAAGAAAAAAATGTCTCTTTTTATGGATTTATAAAATAACAATTCAAGTTATTTTTATTTATTTATATATTTTTTAAAAAAGGGATAAAATATATATTATTTATTTTTTATTTTTTAACAAAGGTTAATTTTGAAAATAAATTAGATTAATTGAAATTTGAAAGTTGGTGAATAAATTGAGAGTGGCGAATTCCACAACTATTTCTTAAATTCAGTGAAGTTGCATATCTCTTGGGCAGGACAACCCAAATAACGCAATCAAAGCTCCTTGGGCTCTCAAGAAACTCATTGTTTACTTTGTGTTAATAATAATAATTCCTGCTGGTTCTTCTACAAGACATTTCCAAACTTGTTCAATTGTTTATTGCAAGCCTGGTAGTATTGGCTCCGTAGGTCTTTGATCCAGGGGTGAAAAATTATCGAGGCTTTGTTAAATTAAAGATATTTTTTTAAAATAAAATAATTATATTATTAGTTTGGAAAATAAGAAATATGAAGGTAAATGTTTATTAAAATGTAATAATTTAGTGATTTTAGTAATATTATATTATGTAACAATCTGTGCCCAATAACCAAGTAGATATTATTCGCTTTGCGCACACACCCGTCATAAATTTGTTATTGGGTTTTATAACCCAAAACTCATTTACTATGTTAGGGGAGCCTATGACTTATAAACTAATTAAAGATTAAACATGGCAAAAAAATCTAAGTCTGTTCCGGCCCGCCCGGGATAAAAAATCCTGGGCCAGGCCTTGATATATGAGGCCAGGCTCGGACGGCCCGGCTTTAAAAAAATATAATAATACTTAAATGAAATTTCCCAAGCCCATTGCACAAGCCCAACTCACTTGCTCTTTTTAGCTTTTGCTTAAATGAAAAATTTCCCAAGCCCAGTTCACCAAATGAAAAATCAAATTTAGGCGGATGAAAAATCAAAATTTCAGTTCACGAAATCAAGATTTCCCAAGCTCATTGCCGGGCCGGATAAAGCCCGAGCCCGAGTCAGGTTGGCCTGGCCCAGTCCGGTAAATACTTGGACCGGGCTTTTTCTGGGCCTGGCCTAAAATGCTGTTTCTGAGCTCGGGCCGGGATTATTAAAGCTCGAATCCAGCCCGGCCCATTGCCACACTTATTAAGATCCCTCTCGCAAGTGATGTGAGTTGTTACATTATTCCCCCTTAATGATCTCTCGTCCTCGTGTGGGACAATAAAAAACAAAACGGAACGAAATTATATCAATCGGGCACAGGCACACAACACGTCATGGATTTGTTATTGAACTTTACAATCCAAAAAGCGTCTAGTATGTTAGGGAAGTCTATGACTTATAAATTAGTTCATGATCCTCCTCGTTAGCGATATGAGATGTTAAATATTACAATTAACTAATTAATGAGGAAAATTTTATTATTTTTAACATAAATAATAATAATAATAATAAGGCAAAAATGCAAAAGTGACCCTCTAACTTTAACGTTTTTTCATTTCAGTCCTTTAACTTTCAGTTTTGTCAATTCAGTCATTTAACTTTCAATTTTTGTCAATTCAAGGCTCCGTTACAAATAACGGGAACAGTAAAATAAATGTATTTTGTCTGTTATTTAAGACAGAGGAAGCTAAAGTAAAGTAAACGTACTCTGCTTGGAACATTTGTCTTATATTTATAGACATAAATACATAGACATAAATTTTCATGGAGTCTTATATTTAGATAAAATCCTAAACAATTGTCTAAATTGAATAAGGATCGAGCCACCCATGCTCTTGCATCCGATACTGATTCTGCTGTCTCAGCTGCCACCACTTCAAAATCTTTATCACCCATTTAAGTCTCCACAAGTTGAATCTTCACAGCACTTCTTGGAACAGTATCCTCCAAGGCACAATTTTTCAATTTCTTGGGAGCCATCTCTTGTCAATTCTCCAATTTCAGTCTACAGAGCTTACACCCTTGAAAGCCATCGTTCCAAATTGATCCGTCCGTTTCATTTTTCGCTGTTCAGCAACCATAGCTCTTCTCAACACATCATTCCTAACTTCAATTAATTTTTGCAGTTCAGTCTGCAAAGCTGTAAAAGATCATCTTCAAGCTGGCTTATCACATGAAAATTGGATTCCCAAAACGTTACCCGTTTTTTGTATGAGATTTCACCAAAGTGGGAATGAAGAAATATACGAATATAATGGAGATAGTTTGTTGATGGTGTTTTCAGGCACTATAGCATTTAAGACAGCACGACAAGGACAGAAGGGTAATTCCCTGACTGGTTGAGATCATCAAAGCCGACCCGACCACAACATGTAAAGACCGACCACTTTGGTTCGGATGATCGAGCACTCTAAGGTCGGCAGAAACACTCTCAGCATAAAAGACTGTCGTGACCGACCTCATGAAGACCGACCAGACGGCGAGACGTATTCAGATGACGACCACACCTATTCTTGCGGATAAGATAAGCAGATTATCCTACTCTCACAAGGAAATGAAGTCAGAATCCGAAAAGGAATAGAAAGAGAAGGGAGAGAATCGGACTAGGAATCCTTACAAGGAAAGAAGACTAGAGTTCAACTAGGATTTCTTATGTAAATAGGAGTCTGACTTTTGTATTACTATAAATAGGAGGGCATAGTATGTGTAAAAGGCATCATAAAAATCATCAACAAGAAACCAGTGATCGAGATCTTCAAGCTCTGACTTGTAGAGACCCGAGAAAAGTGTTTAAGTAATAAAAGTACCATCTTTTTTGTGTCCGTGGACGTAGGTCGGATCCAAATCCACCGAACCACGTTAAATCTCTTTGTTGATCGGTGTGTTTATCTGTTTTCTGCTAAATTTGCCTTTGGTCCCCCATAACCAAACAAATTCACTATTGAGGGAGGATTTACTCGGGAGTGATATTCCAATATTACCCTGAGACCAAAATCAGCCGTCAACATAGTTATTCTGATGGGATAATAATTTTTCATTCAATAATGGGTGTGTATATAGAGGGTGTTCAGTGTTAAAAGAAAATTGACTAATTCAGATTAAAGGTATATATTTCTACTCCCCAATATGATACATTTCTACGCCAAAATTAGTAAACCATCGAACTCTTATCAGGTGCTCGACATTGACATTCAATTAATTAGTCTATAAAAATGTGAAGTAAATAATACCACTTAAATAAAAATATGAGTCACACATGTTGACGGTTGATTTTCGTTCCAGGGTTAAATCGGTAAATTTATTCCTCGAACAATCTCCCTCAATTGTGAATTTGTTTGGTTTGTGGATCAAAGACAAACTTAGCAAAAGGTGGAAAACACACAGACAAGGCAGAATGTTTAAAGTGGTTTGGTGGAATGGATCCAACCTACGTCCACGAGCACAAGGGAAAAAAAAAAAGCTTTTATAACGTGGTCGGGTATGACCGACCTGCCTATCTCTCTAGCTCGTCTGACCGACCCCTCACAAGCTCACTCTAACACTTAAGCTTTTTTGCTCTCTCTTTTACAAGTTATGCGTAAACAAATTTTAGCCAATCCCTTACAATGAATTCCAGATTCCTTTATATACTAGAACAAATTCTACTGTTACAACAATCTCATGACGTCAGCCACGTGAATCTACCATTAATGCGATACTCTCTTCCCCAACTGCTCTACCGAAAGTAGGCCTGCCATTTGACATCTCTTTAAACCAAACTATTATTGGCCACTGCCACACACTACCTCCAGCCTGTAATCTGTCATTTCTCATATGATAGCGTGTGCTAGATGATAAGCCGGTGACCTGCTCCGGTCAAGTCTGACCTCTTTAGAAAGTGCAAGTCCCTATGTAGGGCTTACGTCTTCTGATCCTGACCATTTCACTACCATTCCGACCTACCCTACCAGGTCGGGAATCGAAAGATCATCCATTCTGCCTATACCGGACTATCAGATCGGCTCGGTCTCAAGGCCTTAACTCCCTTCGATTCTCTGAATATCTTCACTCCTCGGGTCGGTCGACAAGTGCGAACCGACCTCTAAGAGGGACCTCACGTCCACGTTCCTTGGGCTCGGGCCCTTGAACCTTGGAGCCGAAAACCACCATCAACACATAATATAATTTTCATTTATCAATATGATTAAGGTAAAATGTGATTATAACTTAGGTCAATATGCATGCAACTAAGGTTAATATGACAATAATTGAGTTTAATATGAAATAGGTAAAATGTGAATGTGCCTGATTAAGTAATGTAACTAAGGATAATCACTACAAAAAACTGTCAAATTATCGATGGAATTTATCGATAGAAATTTATTCGTCAGTAACTACCGATGAAATATAGATGTATATTACAAAAATCATTGTTATAAAAATAACGATGGACTTTTTCGTCAACAAATTACCTATGAAAAATCTGTCATTAAATGTGGCACCAATTTATGGTGCTGCACATTAGCGACGAAACTCAATAACAATCTATTATTATAACTTATAATATTGATTGTGATTTCTACTTCCACTCATTTAGAATTAGCCTTTAGTTTCTTCTATAAAGTTGAAGGCCTACGTGATATGATTCTATGAGTTTTATGTATCGTAAATCAAATGTCCAACCAGAAAGATATATATAATTTTAGTGAAATCAGTTAGGGTTGTATAATATATGTGTAATATCATCAACTTTGAGCTAATTAATTTCGACAGAAGTTCGATTTTGAATGAAAGTTGTAGGTATATATGTTAAGTATTTGTAGAATGTTACAGATTATGATTTGATATCCCGGATTGTAAGTGCCATTGCACTTGATAAATGATTTTGATGATGCAACACTCGCGACTTCGATGCACTCGGAAAGCTATATAAAAAAGACGTCGAAGCAAAATAGATGTGAAGACTGGAGTTCAACGAAGATATCATTTTGTGAAGTGTTATAGTTTAAGACTCTCAATGTAAGTAAGTTATTAAATCAAGTATTCTAAACTCATAAGACTCATACACATTCATATAGATACATTAGGATCAAGTACATAATGTTTTCAATCTTCAAATCATATGTTTTATGTACTGGAATCGACATACTGGTCCTTGATACCGACATACTTGGTCTATCAAACCTGATTGCTATAGGAATTCCCCGCGCGGCGGAATCGTGTTAGGCATTGGGATCGACCTTGAAAATTTTTCTGCTCTTCCCTCCTTATTGTCGAAATTATCCAGCTCATTTTGTGTTATTTTTAATATTTTTAACAACACTAAAACAGCCCCCGAACAGCCCCAACACAGCAGCGAAGTTATGACCTGAAATTGCGCAGTGTACACATCAAAACTGTACTTTTTTTACTTGATTTTGGGAGTAGATCAGATCTGAATTTTTTTACTAAAACAGTCCCAAAACACTATTATTACAGCCCCTAATGATCCAAAAAAATATTGCACCAAAAACCCAATACAAACCAAGTCCCAAATATGGTTGTTAAGAGCGGATTGCTCACTGCCGAATGCAAGAGAGAAAAAAATGAAGAATATTTTTCATTTCCAAAAGGTTTTCTGTGCTATATCTCATAACCAACAAAGGATAAAGTGGGCTATACTCACAATATAATTCTTTAAATAATTTGGAGATTAAAAAAAAATCACACAAAATTTTTATTCTACTTTTGTTCTTCAACTTCTCTAGAGATAAATAAAAGACAATGGTTGCTAGGGTTGAGAGAATGAGATTAGAGTAAAAATGAAAACAATTTTCCTATTTATATTTAGGGTTTAAGTTGTCTAAAAAATTAACCAAAACTCGTCCACTCCCCTTGCAAGTTTTGGCTATAAGGCCAAAATAAATGGCAATATTTTATTTTTTTAAATGTCATCATTAACACATAATCAAGTTGCCAAAATAACTCTTGTAACTGACATTTTTGATAAATATTAATTTAAGATCATATTTTAAATCCATGCATTACCAAAAATCCATATATTAAATTTATATAATAATTTAATAATTACAAGATTTAAAATATTAAATGTTAAATGATTATCTCATAATCATTTATATTACATAAAAACCTTATATTAAAAACAATATAATTTTAATGTGTGACAAAACATATTATTAATCACATTATAAATCATAGTATATGTGCTTTTATAATTAGACTATTCAATTATATTTAATTTGTTACAGTATATCGAACTAGCACGGGGACTAAATGGACCTACAGTTCCAAACTCTAATAATATCGGAATATTAATTAACTTATTTAATAAAATATTTCAAATTATTAACTTTACGTTATTCCACTAAAAACCTAAGACTGCACTCTCGTTGTCGTAGATATATTAAATGAGCCGAACTACGTTGATTTCCATCGATATAGTCATTACATATGGATTGACCTTTCACGATTATCTCATATTAGAGTCAGATCTAAATTTCCGTTATACCCTGCTAATTATTTTTACCTTAAGTACCATTGATTTTCTAATGAACGATTTATTCATAACCATTACGAATGTTAATCTTTTTATTCATAATAGAAAGACTTGAGCGCTCTAATTGTTCAAGTACCGAATCAGCCCTTAAGAAAGGTACTCCTCTATTTCTCACAAGAATGAGTGAACTCCGTATCTATGTAAAACGTCTTCAGCTACACTCCAAACCATGTCCCCAAAGTACGTAGCTATAGGTTGAGATTTCTACACCAACTCCACCTTTGTAAATCAAAGGACATAGGCTATTATGCAAGAATTCGTAGTATACTTAGGATTCAGATCAATCCATATATGGCCATCTAGTAGATTGAAATGAATTTTTTTATTTAACAGATATTATAATAAATTCATTTTTATCTGGGTCCAATCCTATATGATCCCATCATATAAGGTGTCTTCATTCTCATGTCACCACATGAACAATCCCGGATCAAGGTCCCCATATATTTATAGAATGGACCGTAGCTATAGATAAACCACAAACAAAATACCCGCTTTGCTTGCTTTTTATGGATTATTTTAGATTACTAACTTCAGACTTAAATCCTCTTGTGTATGACACTCATACACTAAGTCTGAAGGCACATAAGTAATCATGAGTAAATAAGCCAATTAATAATATGCGATTTTAAACCAAAACAGTTGATAAATGAACAATGCATCTTAAATTTCAAACAAAGAGTTTCGTTTACAAAATTACATGGAGCTCTATGGGCATATATCCCAAAATTACACTATTTGGAACCAGAATGCTCCATACCAATTTCGAATACTGGTCAGTTTGGAGTTTGTATAGCTACTGGAATCAGGACAGATCATATCGATCTTCATACTGGTCAGTAATCCGGCCAGACTCGCGCTTACCGTGCTCAACGGTCACAGTTTTATAGCAGTTTGAATTTATAGACGGCACACCGGTCTCTGACACCGACATATCGATATCAGGATAAAGTGTCTGGATAATTTTCTCTTTCACTATAAATTGAGTCTCTATTTTATTTTTACTTAGTTCTATCACTTTCATATATTTATAAAAAGAAAAAACTGAGAGTTTCATCAATCTCCTTATTCATATACTCTCTTGATTATCAAAACTCATTACATACACCATATCATTTTGTGAGCTTAAATTTATTTGGATACTCACACCTTAATTTTTTTTTGTGTATCCAATTTTGTTATGAAACTTTCAATATCAATCTCTTGTAATAGGGAAATCCCTTGTGTGAGTGAGTATACTCTCAAGGGTGCATTTATTGTAAAGGTTGGGTAGCCTTGGAAGAAAACCATAGTAAGAGTTAAGATGAGCCTTGGATTAAAGACCTCTATTGTAATGGTTTGGGAGTGAGCCATGGAAAACTCTTTGTGTAAAGTGTGGATTCACTTTTACATAGTGAAAAGCTTCGGGCGTGACTTGTAGGAGTGGACGTAGGCAAAGAGTTGGTCGAACCATTATAAATTAGATGTCTAATTTCTCTATTCCCAACTCTTTTATTTATCGCAAGTGTTATATTTTATTGCATATCCTTTAGTAAAACTTGTTGTTGGTGAAATTCACATTGATAACAACTTTCTTCAATTCAATCATTAATTGTATCAAGTGTGAAAGTTGAATTCTAAACTTAATTGGTAAAGCTACTAACTAAGTAGCTTAAAATTGAAAAAGGATTTTTAATTCCGTATTATTGTGTCACATACCCAATTCACCCTATATTGGGTATAGTTGCGATTGTTTGAGTGCTTGTAGGTAATTTCACGGATGAAAATATGAGGGTAATCATTTTTTGGTCTAAACATATAGACAATAATACTTATTTAAAACTTACGATTTATAGATAAATAATATGTAATTTTTTTCATGTAATACTGTATGTTTTGAGATATATTTACTATTTTCAATTGACAGATAGAAAAATAAAAATAAATGAATTTTGAGATGAGAATCTACCTCATGCACTTTTAGCTTGTCTGAATATCAATGCCTCAGTAGTAAAGATATTTGGCTTGAGCGGTTTGCCTCATTTCAGGTTCGAGATTCGAATCCTACTAGGTACGTTTCATTGGGGTCATGCCTTCTGGTTTAAAAAGCCAGCGACTTACCTTGATATGTGCTGGGTATACATGCTAAATTTGGACCAATGACCCAAATGTCATTATGTCTTAAGCCCACGCATCAGACTTATATCGGAGCATAACTCATGGATTTCATCAATCCCAAAATGGCATCTTAGGCTACTACCCAGGCCCAATCGAAGAGGGTTTCAGCCATCAGACAATCAAAGCCTACACGTTTGGCTCATTTATAGGTCTGTGAGCCCATCATACATCCTTCGAAGGAATAGAGTCCACACGACAAGTCTCCAGCAGACCCTAATCATGTCACTTGATGTCTCAGTCGACGTTACCTCGTATTATATAATGTCCCAGTAGATATTCTCTGTCAGTTTACACTTGACAAATTTCTTCTTAATAAGGAAACTAAGTATTTGGATCAAGACGAAATACCTACAAAACCGGTGGTATAATCCAAGTATAATAAAGATTACACATAATCCCGAATATTTAGGCACTTCTAATTCAGTCCATACTCTACTATCTTTCCAAAATAGAATTGGAATATGACACTTTCAAGGAATCTCAAACCGACTAAAAGATTACTTCAGAGCTTATAATAAAAAGAGGGGTTCAAGAGATTGATTCATTGAAGCCTATAAAAAGTATAGGTATGTCAAATTAGTGACTGCCTTTAATTAAGGAGCTTACCGCACTTGCATTTTAATAAAAGAATCCTTGATTTTTTACTTTTGTGCAATATGATCTTTTCTTTTTCTTGTTAGCACTTTTAATTAAATATAACGACTTTGAAGTGCCAATAAAACCTTTTTGACCAAGGTTACAAGGGTTATTCATGATAATTAGAAAGACATATGCACCCGAATTTCTTTTTATACATTTTTAATTTAATATTATTTAAATAAAGAAACGTTGGTTTTGTGAATTTTCTGGAATTTGTTACAATGATCAATACTATTTGTTGACGGGTAATTTTAGTTCCAGGGGCAATATCGGGATAGTGCTCCCGGGATAATCCTCCTCCAATCGTGAATTTGTTTGGTTATGGGGGACCAAAATCAAATTTAGCAAAAGACGAAGCAAACACAAAATCGACAAGAGGGTTTACGTGGTTCGGCGGAGTGAATCCAACCTACGTCCATGGGCACAAAGTGGGGTGTTAATTTTATTATCAAACCGAGCTCGACCGACCTCTTTTCAAGGGTGGTCTAATGTTACCGAGCTGTTTGCTTTCGTAGTGTTTTTACAAATAGTGCTTGAATGAGATTTTTTTTGCCCAACCTATTCAAATGAGACTACCATCCCTTTATATACTGAGGAAAATACAACACTATTCTCATATTTATATGATGTCAACCACGTGGATCTCCGGCTGATTGACGGGCTCTCTGCCCCAACTGCCTCGCCGAAAGCAAGCATGTCATCTGACTCCCTGTCACATCACTCAGTTTTATTCACTGCTACACTCAACAATTATTATGACAGCCTACAAAGATCTCTCGTACGGTGATACTGAAAGGGTATTATAGCGAAAATCCGGTAACGCAGCGGAATATAGAAAATAAAAAATTTTCGATTTCAAATTTTTTTTCTCGGATCAATTAAATAAACTTATTTATTTAATTATCCAATTATCAAAGTATGAAAAATTACACAAGAAATCATATTTCTTGGTAATTACCGGATTGCCCTAAAACTTTGCATTTTGTTCATTTTAGTCCTTAATTGCCAAAAATAATTTTGGATGATTCTAAATCATTTATAAGATGAATTTAACATGTCCTACATATCAAAATTCAAATTGCAACAAAAACCCCAAAATTAACCTAAAATGTCGTGAGCCTCATTAGGTGGGCAAATTGAGCATTTTGCTCATTTTGTGTTCAAAACACATTAAGATGAAATCCAATCAATCCAATATTTTATATGCATCTCATACACAACCAAATACACAACATAAATGAAAAGCCCTAAATTTGGAGATGGTCTTAAACCCTAATTTTTCAATTTCACCAAATTGGACAAATTAGACCAAATTAATTAAATCCAACACTTCAATCAAGTTTCCACCACACCAATCAAACCTCACCACAATGAAATAACTATATAACAATTCTAGATCATTCAAGAGTGGATCAACAACTCTAGAATGACAACTAGTTCATCAAACTATTTAAAGAACACTTATTAACACATTAGAAGCATTTTATGATCTTTATACATGCTCAACCCTATCCTAAAACTTCCATCCTCCAAAAACACAAAGAATAAAGAAAAACATAAGAGCATCACAAGATGAAGCCAACAACAAGAGGAACAATTTTCTCTCTAATGGCAAGTTGGAAATACTTATTAAAATCCAAGCTTTTCTTTGTTTTTCCTTTTCTTTCTCTCAAGCTTCTTTGTCTTCTTTTAATGGAGTTTTTGGATGAGTGTTTTAACTTAATGAAACCCTAAAAATGAAACAAACAATTTATACCTTCACCATTTAGCTTGGCCAAATTTTGATATTCAAAATATCTAGATATTTTGATTTTTATTTCATTTAATTTTGCCTTTATCAACTTGCATAAGTTATCATCAAACCATTTAATGAATTTCTTAAAGTCAAATAAAGTAACTAAAGTCATTTAATTAAATATCAAAACTAAAGATATTTATATTTTTAATTAATTTAATTATTTAACAATTAAATAATTATTTAAATACAAATATATTAAATATATGTATTGTATTCACATTAAATATCAAATACATATATATTTATGATATTAGTCAAATATCTCAATTTCACAATTAATTAATGTGTATTTGATAAAATCTAACATTAAATGCAAATACACAAAAAATTACAAAATGACTATTGGGTCCCTTCACATTAGGGGTGAGCATCGGTTCCGGTTCTACCCGGAACCGGACCGATTTTCCTTGGAACCGGAACCGGTTGTAATCGGGTAGGTTCCGGTTCCAAATATAAAGGAACCGATTTTATCCGGGTAGGTTCCGGTTCCAAAATGGTTGGAACCGGAACCGGACCATGGAATCGGTTTATATTAACATAGATTTTAAACATTTGGTGTTCATTATTTAACACAACAGTTGTTTCTTTGAAGTTCAAGGTCTATTGGAAAAAATTATGGTTCAGATTTCGTCTTTTTTGGCGCAAACCTCATCCGATAACATTTTGGTGCATGCATTGGATAGTTTCAACACAGCAGTTGTTTCACCTATCTATTATGCCATGTTCACATCTTTTACAATTCTTGCCAGTGCAATAATGTTTAAGGTAACACTGACATCACACAGTCACATATATATTACATCGTGACAAAGTTTCTAATTATTTGTAATGTTCTTAATTTTCTGTGGTATCCAAAGGATTATTCTGGTCAAAGTGCAAGCAGCGTAGCATCAGAGCTTTGTGGGTTCATCACCGTTTTATCTGGAACTGCCATATTGCACAACACGAGAGAGTCAGATTCACCCTTGATTACAGGTATGTTTCTCCTGATGTTTCAATAGACAAACCTTTATGACTGTTGTAAATGTTAAGTTTGAAACCTTGGTGCATTATCTTTGCTTAAAGCTTGATGAATTAGCATTCTTAGTAAGTCTAACATAACTATAATGAAAATCTATATATAACTAAGGATATCAATAATCAAATATTTTGAAAGAAAATAGTGGGCTATTGTATAACCTTTCCTTCTTGAACTTCCGCACTCCGATTTGGTCCCCGTTTTTTCCTACGGACTCGTATCGAAATGTAGTTTTCATTAAAATATTTTAAAATAGGGTAATTCGGAACCGGACCGGAAACGGATTGGAACCGAATAATAGGGTACCCTGTTTAATTGGGTAGGTTCCGGTTCCACTTAGTGCGGAACCGAATTTTTCTGGGTAGGTTCCGGTTCTATGCGGAACCGGAACCGAAACCGGTTTTGCTCACCCCTACTTCACATGTATTTTGCGTTTAACCTTTAAACGACTTATAAATAATCAGTATTATTTATAAATGTTGCCCTAGTGCTCTACGAGTATATTTCATTAGTGAGACTCTCTAGATTTAGGCATATCCGTCACGAAATCCAATTTCATGTCCATAATTTACCCACCCGTATATTATGACGACCACGGATAATCTCACTGAATCATACAGGTCGAGGTCATGGCATATGTATAATTCCTCCTGTCACAGGTATCCGGATATATCCCAGAGATATAGATGTAAACGTCAAATCTCTATAGGGACTATCCCGTCGACGTCTCTATTAGCAATCTAAAAAAAAACATTTAGAACTGACTTTTAAAATGTACCACGGGCCCATGGTTTTTATCTGATTGCTAATCATATATGGACTACCTATGCTTTGTACACAGAACTGACGGATCCTATCTCGACATACACATGACACCCTGAGGATCTATTTACACCCAACGAACAGTCGAAGGTCTGATCTTAATAGATCGGTGACGTGACTGCCATCTAAGTGTAGAAGATGTCTCATGTGCCCACATTGGAATCTCAAGTCGAAGAATCACAAATGCTACACAACCCGAGAAGATTCTTATTGACGTTGGTGTATCATCCATCAAGAATCTTCGGTGAGTCATTCGGTGTTTATCCGCTATAAACACCTACACATCTATACTAGTATCCAAGACTTATGGTTGATTGAGAAACCATTGGAATCATATATTCCAGTATACGACATGTACCGGTCTCAATGAGTTTACTTTACTGACCAAGTAGTGTAAACCTTGACCAGGAACTGTCTAAGGATGACAACGTCATGATACAACTCAATGTCAGTTGCGACGCTTTTGAAACAGTATCATGCTAATCATCCTAAGGTCAATTACGTCTTTACCATATTAAAAGATATATTATATTACAAAAACTTCTTATATTATTCATAATAAAACGTTTTACAGTAGTATTCATAAAGAAATACAACCTGGAATTGGCGCTCTGAGCACCAACCCCAACAAAAACTCCTACTTGCTCTAGTGCCAAAATCGATTGTATATAATACCCATCGACTCAACGTGTTTATCAAACAACTTCTGAGGTATGGCCTTCATCAGCGGGTCTGCTACATTATCTTCACTCGGTACCTTGCACACGACAATATCCCATTGCGACATAATCTCTCGAATGATGTGGTACTTGCGTTCCACATGCTTCGACTTCTGATGCGCCCTCGGTTCATTTGCTTGTGCAATGGCTCCAGTATTATCATAATATAACGGAATCGCACTCTCGATACTTGGGACAACTCCCAGTTCTGTGATAAAGTTCCTAATCCATACAGCTTCCTTTGCAGCTTCAGAAGCTGCAATGTATTCCGCCTCAGTGGTGGAATCAGCTGTAGATCCCTGTTTGGAACTCTTCCAGCAAACTGTACCTCCGTTAAGGGTAAAGACGAATCCAGATATAGACTTTCTATCATCGGAATCCGTATACCCATTAACTTGCAGTTCACTTCCTCCATAAATTATCAATTTATCCTTAGTACATTTAAGATACTTTAGGATATGTTTAATGGCCATCCAATGGTCATTTCCTGGATTGGACTGATATCTGCTAGTTACGCTAACAGCGAAACTGATATCAGGCCTGGTACATAACATGGTATACATTATGCTACCCAAACAAGAAGCATAAGGTTGGTTAGACATTCTAACCTTCTCATCTTCTGTTTGTGGACTCATCTTCTTTGAAAGATGAATCTCATGTCTGAACGGTATATTTGTTGTCTTATAGTTACCAAAATTATACTATTCTAAGATTTTATCTATGTACGTTGATTGTGATAACCCAATCTGCATCATTTGTCTATCTCTATAGAGTTTTATCCCTAAAACATAGGAAGCTTCTCCCAGGTCCTTCATGGAGAAATTCTTACAGAGGTACACTTTGACGCTTTGTAACATTCCTATATCATTCCCAATGATTAGGATATCATCAACATATAGGACTAAAAATACGACCATGCTCCCACTGGCCTTCTGATACACATAGGATTCTTCTGAATTCTTGAGAAAACCATACGATCTAATAATCTCATCGAATCGAAGATTCCAACTTCGTGAAGCTTGTTTAAGTCCATAAATGGACTTCTTAAGCTTACATACCATACCCGAGTTTTAGCTGGACGCAAAACCTTTCGGCTGTTCCATATAGATTTCTTCATCAAGAAATCTATTTAGAAAAACCGTTTTGACATCCATTTGCCAAATCTCGTAGTCATGATACACAGCTATAGAAAGCAAAATCCGAATAGACTTAAGCATTGCTACTGGTGAAAAAGTTTCATCGTAGTCGACGCCAGGTCACTGCGTGTAACCTTTTGCTACCAGTCGGGCCTTGTAAGTTTCAACCTTACCGTCAGGCCTGCGCTTTCTTTTGAAAACTCATTTACAACCGTTAGGAACAATTCCTTCGGGAAGCGGAACCAAGTCCCAAACTTGATTCTCATGCATTGAGTCTAACTCGGATTTCATGGCACTTTGCCATTTCACGGAGTCGGTGTCCAACATTGATTCTCTATAGGTAAAAGGATCAGTCTCTTCAACTAAGAGAACATTTATACTCTTTTCTTATATCAAATACAAGCGTTCAAGACGTCTAGATACCCTTTGTGACCTACGGAGTGTGTGCGTTGAAGGTCCTTCATCTTCTTGAACTTGAGGTTCCTCCGTTGGTTCGTTGTTTTCAGGTTGGACTTCATCAAGTTCAACCTGTCTATGATTACCACCTTCTGACAAAAATTCTACTTTTAGAAATTTTGCGAAACGAACTACGAACACATTTCGATGCTTCGTATCATAGAACAAATATCCCCTCGTTTCCGAAGGATATCCAACAAACCTAAACTTTTGCCCTCGAGGCGAAAGCTTATCTTGTTGAGTCACCCTGACATAGGCAGGACAACCCCAAACCTTAATGTAACTAAGATTTGGTCTCCTATCGTACCATATCTCATACGGGGTCGTAGGAACAGTTTTTGAAGGAATCTTATTCAAAAGATGTGCAGCTGTTAAAAGAGAGTAGCCCCATAAGTAATAGGGCAAATCTGTAAAACTCAATATCGATCGGACCATATCCAATAAAGTCCGATTTCTCCTCTCAGACACTTCATTGTGTTGTAGAGTACCTTGAGGAGTATATTAAGCGAGAATCCCATTCTCCTTCATATAATCAATGAACTCACCACTCATATATTCTCCGCCTCGATCAGATCGAAGACATTTAATATATTGACCAATTTGTTTTTCTACCTTATTTCGGAACTCTTTGAACTTTTCAAAGGTTTCAGATTTATGTCGCATCAAATAGACATAACCATACCGTGAAAGATCATCGGTAAAGGTAACGAAGTATGAATAACCACTGTGAGCAGTTTGACTTAGTGGACCACATACATCAGAATGTACGAGTTCCAGTAAGTTAGTGGCGCGGTGTCCAACAACAGAAAATGAGGCTTTGGTCATCTTACCCTGAATACATGATTCACAAGTTGGATAGGATTCAATGGTAAGATCTGGTATCAAACCATTCCTAACCAATTGGGTAAGGCGTTTAACGCCTATATGACCTAACCGCATATGCCAAAGTTCAGTATTATTAATAACAGGTAAACTACATTTATTAACTCCAGTATTTAAAATATCTTTAGAAGTTTGCAATGTATAATGACCATGCTGGTTTGGACAACAAAGGATCTGAATATTACGTTTATCATATAAATACAAAAAACAGTTCTTAATATTAATACGATAACCTTTTGTATCCAATACAAAAAGAGATATAATATTAGCTACACATCTAGGTACAAAATAACAGTCATATAAAAAAAATGTCCCATTCAACAAAGGGATCTCGCATACTCCCACTACAACTGCATCCAGAGAGTCTCCACTCCCAAATCGCAACTGCATCTCACTAGGATTCAGTTTCCTACTTTCCTTCAGCATCTGCAACGAATTGCAAATGTGAACAGGACAAGCAGAATCTAAAATCCAGCAGGATGTAACGGCTTCATAAACCAAAGATATATCAATAACTAGAAAAATAAATGTACCTGATGTAGATGCTCTCTCCCTCCTCAGCTGGGCAATGTAGTCAGGACAGTTCCTTTTCCAGTGCCCAACTTTGCTGCAGTGATGGTTCTTGTCGTCAGAAGCCCTCTTGGGTTTGCTATCTTTGCCTGCGGTTGAGGACCGAAACCCTTCTTCTTCTTCTTCTTCTTCTTCTATTTCTTCTTCTTTCCCTTTGACCAAGTCTGGGAAGAAACAGAAGTGAAGTAGGTCTCGGAGGGTGAGTCGGTACTCCATTCTTGAGGTCCTCTTCCGCCATGAGCAGCATCCTATGCAACTCATGGTAGGTATAGATAATCCCATTCATGTTGAAATACATCATGAATTGGCGATATGAAGTTGAGAGTGAACCAAGAATGACACTCCTACCGAGAATGTCATTCAGAGGGAGATTATGTTACCTCAGTTGATCGATCATATGAAGAACATGCGAGCTCACAGCTTGCCCCTAATCCATCGCGCATGGAACAGTTCCATTGCGACCTTATGAACAACAACTTGTTCTTGGTTCTCAAACGATTCTCGTAATCGCGTCATCATACTATATGCATCTGACATGCCATAGTATTGTTTTTTGAGTCCCGGAGACACTGAACTTAGGATGTATGATTTAACTTTTAAATCATCATCCTTCCAAGCTTGGAAAACTTGGAGTTCCTCCGGTGTTGCGTCCTCTGCCACAGCAAGGGGCAGCAGACCCTTAAGAATATATCCAAACTTCTCATAATCGAGGACGATCCTCAAATCCAAGTCCCAATCGGCGAAGTTCTCAGCGCCTTTGAGTTTGTTCGCATCCAACATACGCGCAAATTGATTAGTAGAAGGTGCCGCCATCGCAAATATATCATATAGATTACGAAAAACGGTTAGCAGATTAAATTAAGCAGTTTCAAGTAATATCAAAAGCATTAACTAGATAATGGATTTTTAATCTAAAAATACCCCTCCCACTAAATCATGCAATAGTGTAATCCCCAAACAGAATACAAAGATTTAATAATTAAATTAAATACAAATAGTGAAAGGTGGATCCCGTGAATATATTTCAGCTCACAGCAGAGGCACGGTCTCGCCTACGTATATTCATCAGGTAGACAACTCATTGTCAATCACTCAATAGTGACTCTTGGGTTTCCGGTCCTGGTCGTTTCTCGTTGTGACAGCTAGGGCACGTTCACAAGGAGACGTACCAAGGTTAAACTCATCAATGATAAACTCAAGCTACTTACGTAACCCTGAGAGCTAGGGCACGTTCAGGATTCCGCTTTCGCTTGAATTTATCTAGTATCTAATATACATTCGGTATAAATAAATTTCTATCGGCTACACCCTCACATCAGAGGCACGATCTCGGATGTAGTCACGGAAAAATATTCATAAACCGTATTGACAAGACGGACCAGTTAATATGCATCAAATACACAATTAACATAAACCTTATTAAATAGGGATTTTTCGCAAAGTGTCATACACCCTAAATCTAATCAAATTAGATTAAAACAAGCATGTATAAAGTCAAGACAATAACATTAAACATTGAATTTAAAGGGCTAATCATATTAGGCTGTCCAAAATCAGACTCGCTCTGATACCATTTTGAAAGGGTTTTATAGCGGAAATCCGATAACGCAACGGAATAGGGAAAATCAAAATTTTCCGATTCAATTTTTTTTTCTCGGATCAATTAAATAAAATTTTTTATTTAATTATCTAATTATCAAATTATGAAAAATTACACAAGAAATCATATTTCTTGGTAATTACCGGATTGCCCTAAAACTTTGCATTTTGTTCATTTTTAGTCCTTAATTGCCAAAAACAATTTTGGATGATTCTAAATCATTTCTAAGATGAATTTAACATGTCCTACATATAAAAATTAAAATTGCAACAAAAACCCCAAAATTAACCCAAAATGCTGTGAGCCTCATTAGGTGGGCAAATTGAGCATTTTGCTCCTTTTGTGTTCAAAACACATTAAGATGAAATCCACTCAACCCAATATTTTATATGCATCTCATACTCAACCAAATACACAACATAAATGAAAATCCCCAAATTTGGAGATGGACATAAATCCTAATTTTTCAATTTCACCAAATTGGACAAATTAGACCAAATTAATTAAATCCAACACTTCAATCAAGTTTCCACCACACCAATCAAGCCTCACCACAATGAAATAACTATAGAAAAATTCTATATCATTTAAGAGTGGATCAACAACTCTAGTATGGTAACTAGTTCATCAAACTATCAAAAGAACATTTATTAACACATTAGAAGCATTCTATGATCTTTATACATGCTCAACCCTATCCTAAAACTTCCATCCTCCAAAAACACAAAGAATAAAGAATAGAAAAATATAAGAGCATCACAAGATGAATCCAATAACAAGAGGAATATTTTTCTCTCTAATGGCAAGTTGGAAATACTTATTAAAATCCAAGCTTTTCTTTGTTTTTCATTTTCTTTCTCTCAAGCTTCTTTGTCTTATTTTAATGGAGTTTTGGGATGAGTGTTTTAACGTAATGAAACCCTAAAAATGAAACAAACAATTTATACCTTCACCATTTAGCTTGGCCGAATTTTGGTATTCAAAATATCTAGATATTTTGATTTTTGTTTCATTTAATTTTGCCTTTATCAACTTGCAAAAGTAATCATCAATCCATTTAATGAATTTCTTAAGTCAAATAAAGCAACTAAAATCATTTAATTTAATATCAAAACTAAAGATATTATATTTTTAATTAATTTAATTATTTAACAATTAAACAATTAAATAATTATTTAAATACAAATATCTCAATTTGACAATTAATTAATGTGTATTTGATAAAATCTAACATTAAATGCAAATACAAAAAAAATTACGAAATGACTATTGGGTCCATTCACATGTATTTTGCGTTTAACCTTTAAACGACTTATAAATAATCAGTATTATTTATAAATGTTGCCCTAGTGCTCTACGAGTATATTTCATTAGTGATACTTTCTAGATTTAGGCATATCCGTCACGAAATCCAATTTCATGTCCATAATTTACCCACCCATAAATTATGACGACCACATATAATCTCGTTGAATCATACAGGTCGAGGTCATGACATATGTATAATTCCTCCGTTATAGGTATCCGGATATATCCCAGAGATATAGATGTAAACGTCAAATCTCTATAGGGACTATCCCGTCGACGTCTCTATTAACAATCTCAAAAAGAACATTTAGAACTGACTTCTAAAATGTACCACGGGCCCATAGTTTTTATCTGATTGTTAATCATATATGGACTACCTATGCTCTGTACACAGAACTGACATATCCTATCTCGACATACACAGGACACCTTGAGTATCTATCTACACCCAACAAACATGCGGGGGCCTAATCTTAATAGATCGGTGACGTGACTGCCATCTAAGTGTAGAAGAAGTCTCATGTGCCCACAGTGACATCTCAAGTCGAAGAATCACAAATGCTACTCAACCCGAGAAGATTCTTATTGACGTTGGTATACCATCCATCAAGAATCTTCAGTGAGTTGTTCAGTGTTTATCCGATATAAACACCTACATGTCTATACTAGTCTCCAAGACTTATGGTTTATTGAGAAACCATTGGAATCATATATTCCAGTATACGACATGTACCGGTTTTGACCGGCGTAAACACACACGTATAACGCAAGCGCACGTATCGTTCAAGTAGTATAAAAATATCGATCCCACGAGGACTTAATTCCTACTATTGTTATTAATTGTTGATACTATTTATTTACAAATATCTAATTGAGGGAGAAGGGAATTGATTGCTTGAATGATTTGATTTGTAGATTTGCTAAATAAATAAAAAGATAAAAAGACAAAAGAAAATACTAAGGAAAATAAAAGACTCAAAGATCTAGGGTTGTGAATCATTCTAATATCTTTTAAAAGATGAAGTGATTATTTTAAGTTTGTGTAATAAATCAGTTTACTAACCTGGAACATGAATTTATGTGAAAGCATCTGTCGATGGTCAGACACAAATACCCAGTTTAATCCAATTGAACCATATGTCTATGTCAACCAAATATCTGGATTCATTAAGTTTAAGTTCTAATTATGGCTACCCCCGCCCAACAGGTATATGTCTATCATGTAAGGAAATCTATAAAGGGTTATCTATCTTCAAAGAAGATCGTGGGCTATTAAGTCAAAGGTTAAAACTTAAAATCCCTATGTCTAGTTCATTTTAGATTTACCACATTAATCTTATTGGTGATCAACCAACAAGAAGAATTTAAGACTTAATAAGTAAACCTTTAAATTACTCAAATTATAAAATAACCTCTTATAAACCGGTGATATTAGACATTAATCTTATTGGTGATCAACCAACAAGAAGCATTTAAGACTTAATAAGTAAACCTTTAAATTACTCAAATTATAAAATAACCTCTTATAAACCGGTGATATTAGATTTCATCACAACCTAGAAAACTAACTTAGTTATAACACATAGTTAGTACAAATAAAAAAAAAACATAAAAATTACTAAAAAGTAAATGCAGAAAAATAAATAAAATGCTAAGGTAAAAGGAATTAACTTCTACTATTTACTATTTAGATATCTCCCATAAAATAATATATAATCTTGTGATATTTTAAACCAACCGTCCAGAATGGCGGTATCCTGATTAAGTCAAATTCAAATATACCAGCCATAAGGCGAAATAAAAATATAAACTTAAACCAACCGTCCAGTATGGCGGTATCCTCATTAAGTCAGGTTTTAAATAGTTTATATATTATATTTTAAGGGAGATTAATCTAAATAGCAAAAGTAAAAGTATTACCTTATTACCTCAGCATAGAGAAGTTACCCACTCATAGATGGATAGAATTACTACTACAAAGCGTAAATAAAACTGAATATAAGAAGAAAATACGAAGAACTCTCTTTTATTTATAAGGATTTCAGAGGATGAGGTACATTGAAACTAAGAAATTCAAAATCTATTTATAGGCAAAAAAAAATCTAATTTTTTATTATTATTTTTCTGATTATTATTTTTTTATTATTTATTTATTTTTTTGGATCGCTGAATTTTCGACACGTGGCATGGTGGCTAAAAAAAACGGCTCGTTGAATTTTGGACACGTGGCATGCGGTGCAATTACCAAAATACCCTCGGTGTCGGGACGCCCAAAATTACCAAAATACCTTTTTTGCCAAATTTCACAGTTTTGCTCCAAATCACCTCCAGAATGTCCTGAAACTTTATTTTGGTGTCGAGATGTCCAAAATTACCAAAATACCATTTGTGTCGGGACGCCCAAAATTACCAAAATACCCTTTTTGCCAAATTTCACCAAATTTCACAGTTTTGCTCCAAATCACCTCCAGAATGTCCTGAAACTTTATTTATCTACAAAATAACACAAAACACATCAAAATATTCACAAAACTCAAGAAACTATACAAAATATTAAGTTAAATGAGTGGGAAATAGTGATAGTTTTACCACTCATCAGGTTTCAAAGGGTTTACTTTACTGACCAAGTAGTGTAAACCTTGACCAGGAACTGTCTATGGATGAAAACGCCATGATACAACTCAATGTCAGTTGCGACACTTTTGCAACAGTATCATGACTAATCATCATAAGGTCAATTACGTCTTTACCATATTAAAAGATATATTATATTACAGAAACTGCTTATATTATTCATAATAAAACGTTTTACAATAGTATTCATAAAGAAATACAACCGGGAATTGGCGCTCTGATCACCAACCCCAACAGATACATGTCAGGGGAAAAAGTCCAAAAGATCCTAATCAAACGTCGGGTGCCATGAGGATAGCCGAATGATGTGCCGAACTACCACACCCACCCCCGTCCTGACCCAAGATGTCTGATCTCATCCTCCAGATCTAAGGGGCGTGATAGAACTGAACCGAGCTACCGGCTAGAGTGGTCGATTTTGATGTTGTTGGTCTCTGAAACTTGCATCGTGTTGTGTCCTCGGGTCGGTCAGATCCAGGAAGTCGGGTCTGAACACTATACCTGCCGAGGAGTAACCAATACCCTCAGAACATTCATCCCCCAAAAGAGAAATTTCATCTCTGCCCTTGTCGTACTGTTCAAATGCTTCGTCACAAGAAACACCATCAACATCTGTCCCAAAGTTCTCGGTTTCAAAGAGTGTAAGAGTTGGTACCGGGAAATATAAAGTTGGGTGTATGCTGATAAATCGGTCGGTGATCGCTCAAGGAGCCACATAGAAAACTACATATGCTACTAATCAGGTCGTCCCTGTCATCTTCATATGCTCGGTTACTGAGGATTCTGATATCCGTCTAAATGATCTTCTGGCTTAAAGCAAATACCCCATTTACTCTTCTGGTTGCCGTCCCTTGGAAACTGTAAACCATCATAACCTCTTAAATGCCCATCAAATCACTTTTAGGGTTTAGTGATGAACGGAAAATATATCAATATTTACCGCCCCTTTTACTTAATATTTTGTTTAGTTTCTCAGGTTTGATGAACGTTTTGATATGTTTTAGTTTATTTTACAGATAAAATAATATTGAGACTCATTGAAATCATTTAGGATGAAATGTGGGTCGAATAAGGGCAAATATTGGACTTGACATATTAATTTTGGAGATTGGAAACTGGAAATGGCGTTTTAACGAAGTGCAGTTTTGGAAATTCCAATTTTGCGCATCTGTCTTATTTTGGGCATAACGTTTTACTCCGATATCGGATTGAGCTGATTTAGGTTTCAGATTAAAGATGATTCAAAGATCTATAACTTTGAAGAACAAAATAATTTTTAATTCTGAAGATTTCATGACCAAAATTGATGAAACGTTCAGAAGTGTGTTATACGTAATTATTAAAGTCTTTTTCAAAGCAAAAAAAAAATAAATAAATAAAAAATAAAAATAGTCAAACTCCTACCAAACATGATAGAAATTAGTGGAGCAATTAGTGGAGCAATTAATAATGGATTTTTTTTGCAGCAATTAGTGGAGCAATTAATAATGGATTTGGTGGATGATTTGATGGAGGTAAAATTTTGCCTATAAATACCAAGTCATTTCATTTGTAAATTCATACTTTCTTATTTGAAATTCCTTAAGAATAACTAAGAAGATTGTATCTTGTTTGTTTATTTACAGCTTTCAATAATTAATTTCCACTTTCGCACTTTCTTTTCTTTACTTTTCAGTTTTTACTTTTCGCAATTTTACTTTTACGCACAATACTTTTCTTTTTTTACTTTTTCAGTTTTTACTTTTCAAGCAATGAGGAGGTAACTCCCCCTTACTGGGGTAAAATGTAAAGATTTTATTATTGTTATTTAGATTAATCTCCCCTAATTATAATATAATAACTATTTAAAATCTGACTTAACGAGGATACCACCATATTGGTCGGTTGGTAATAAATTATAAATTGGTTTTAACCTGACTAAGCATGGATACCGCCTGGTTGGTCGGTTGGTAATTAATTATTAATTTTACTTAATCAGGATACCACCTATATGCCTGGTTGGTAATTATCACGCAAAGTTAATATATTATATTAAGGGGGATATCTAAAATAGTAGTAATAAAAGTGGATCATTTTACCTCAACATTTTCTTTTATTGTACTGTTACTTTATTTAATTTTCAGCAATTTATTTTCAGCATTTACTTTTTAGCAATTTAACTTCAGCAATTTACTTTCAACATTTACTTTTTAGCAATTTACTTTTCAGCATTTAATTTTCAGTATTTAATTTAAGCATTTACTTTCCGTCATTTACTTTTCAGCATTTTACTTTATGTCTTTTATTTTATTTAAGTTTTTACTACCCGTAAATATGTGTCGTAACTAAACCAGTTATCTGGGGTTGTGATGAAGTCCAATATCACCGGTTTATAAGGGGTTAAATTACGGTTTGGGTAATATAAATGTTTATTTATTGAGCCTTAGTCTTAATGCATCTTGTTAACTGACCATTAATAAGATTGATTCGGTAAACTTAAAATGAACTTGGAAAAGAGATTTTCGGTTTAAGACCTTAGACTTAATAGCCCACGATCTTCCTTGAGGATAGATAACCTTTTAATAGATTTCCTTACATGATATGAATATACAAGTCGGGCGGGGGTAGCCATAATTGGAACTTAATCTTAATGAATTCAGATAACATAGTTAACATAGGAATATGATTAATTGAGTTATACTGGGTATTTGTATTTGACCATCGGAAGAGGCTTTTACATAATTTCATGTTCCAGGTTAATAAACCAATATATTACACAAATGTAAAATAATCACTTCTTGTTTTAAAAAGATATTGGAATGATTCACAACCCTGGATAGTTTTATAAATTTGAATTTTCTTCAATCTACTTTCAAGCAATTTTATTTACTTGTTTTATGTTTTAAAGTCACCACCCAATCAAAGAACCAATCCATTAGATACTTGTAAACAATTAACTTCATAAATTAATAACAAAAGGTTTTAAGTTCTCGTGGGATCGAAACTTTTATACTACTTGAACGATACGTGGGCTTGCGTTATACGTGTGTGAATACGCACCAGTCATTTAGTCTGGTCGCGACACTTATCAAGCATCTGTGATCCTCCCGCCAAAAAACCAAAAAAAATCAACTGTTTAAGGGGCATCCGAAAAGTTTCCAATCTTAGCCGTTCATCGTAATCTGAGTAGATGGAGCTTGAAAATGACATGCAGTGCACATCCGAGGCCTCTCTCTGATCCAACGGCTAGAAATGCCCCAAGTTGTCTACAAAAACGGGAAGCAATACCCCTTTCTTTAATTTAACAATTAAATAATTATTTAAATACAAATATATTAAATATATGTATTGTATTTACATTAAAGATCCAATACATATATATTTATGATATTAGTCAAATATCTAAATTTGACAATTAATTAATGTGTATTTGATAAAATCTAACATTAAATGCAAATACACAAAAAATTACGAAATGACTATTGGGTCCCTTTACATGTATTTTGCGTTTAACCTTTAAACGACTTATAAATAATCAGTATTATTAATAAATGTTGCCCTAGTGAGACTCTCTAGATTCAGGCATATCCGTCATGAAATCCAATTTCATGTCCATAATTTACCCAACCATAAATTATGAGGACCACAGATAATCTCGCTGAATCATACAGGTCGAGGTCATGGCATATGTATAATTCCTTCGTCACAGGAATCCGGATATATCCTAGAGATATAGATGTAAACGTCAAATCTCTATAGGGACTATCCCGTCGACGTCTCTATTTGCAATATCAAAAAGAATATTTATAACTGACTTCTAAAATGTACCATGGGCCCATGGTGTTTATCTGATTGCTAATCATATATGGACTACCTATGCTCTGTTCACAGAACTGACGGATCTTATCTCGACATACACAGGACACATTGAGGATCTATCTACACCCAACGAATAGACGGAGGTCTGATCTTAATAGATCTGTGACGTGACTGCCATCTGAGTGTAGAAGATATCTCATGTGCCCACAGTGGCATCTCAAGTCGAAGAATCACAAATGCTACTCAACCCGAGAAGATTCTTATTGACGTTGGTGTACCATCCATCAAGAATCTTCAGTGAGTCGTTCCGTGTTTATCCGCTATAAACACCTACATGTCTATACTAGTCTCCAAGACTTATGGTTCATTGAGAAACCATTGGAATCATATATTCCAGTATACGACATGTACCGGTTTCAAAGGGCTTACTTTACTGACCAAGTAGTGTAAACCTTGACCAGGAACTGTCTATGGATGAAAACATCATGATACAACTCAATGTCAGTTGCGACGCTTTTGCAACTGTATCATGACTAATCATCCTAAAGTCAATTACGTCTTTACTATATTAAAAGATATATTATATTACATAAACTGCTTATATTATTCATAATAAAACGTTTTACAATAGTATTCATAAAGAAATACAACCGGGAATTGGCGCTTTGAGCACCAACCCCAACAGCTAAATGTCTGGGGAAAAAGTCCAAGAGATCCTAATCAAACATCGGGTGCTATGAGGACAGCCGAATGATGTGCCGAACTACCACACCCACCCCCGTTCTGACCCAAGATGTCTGAGCTCATCCTCCAGATCTAAGGGGCGTGATAGAACTGAATCGAGCTACCGGGCTAGAGTGGTCGGTTTTGATGTTGTTGGTCTCTGAAACTTGCACCGTGTTGTGTCCTCGGGTCGGTCAGATCCAGGAAGCCTGGTCCGAACACTATACCTGGCCAAGGAGTAACCAATACCCTCAGAACATTCATCCCCCAAAAGAGAAATTTCATATATGCCCTTGTCGTACTGTTCAAATGCTTCGTCACAAGAAACACCATCAACATTTGTGTAGGCACTGCATTTTTACACATAAACCCGATGAGGAGTCTTATTTGGAGACAACTACCTTTTAAGTCACCGAGGTCACGGGAAACGGACATCGGAAGGGGAAATTCAGAATAAACAAGGTTCACTGTTTTCGTTCGTGCTGCGTTCGTGTTTACGTTCGAACGTCAAACGGATTGCGGGCGTTCGTGCCGCGTTCGAGGAAGCGTTCGAACGGTGTCGGTAAATCTGGTTTTGCTGCTAGCCTCTCATCCAGCCCAATTAGCCCCCCCAAAGCCCATAAAACACATCTCAATTTAAATAAATAAATATTAATTAAAACATTAACTAAATAATATAATAACTAAATTAATTAAATGATTAAATAAAACATATACCAAACATAAAATAAACAATTACCAACTTAAACTAAAATCATGCCTAAATTAAACAAATCACACACTAAATCAAAATATAATCATACCAAGTTAAAATCAATCAACCAATTATATTCCCAATCTAATAAGATTATTCCCAAATCTAAAATATTGTATTCCTAATCCAAGCCAATCAAATATTCAACCTTCCCTATCTAGCCAAGATTTGTCCCCCCTCAATCTTTGACTTCCCTTAACCAAACCAAATCAAATCCTTTGACTTCCCTTAACCAAACCAAATCAAATCCCTTTCCTTGTCAAGCCCAACCCTTTGCCTATAAAAAGAACCCTTCACCAACCTTCTCAAGACTAGTTTTTAGTTTGTAGAGTTTTAGTCCTTAGTTGGTCCTCTAGTCCCCTAGTCCCTAACTCATACACAACACACATAAAAATTACAGGAGGAACACACCCAAGGAAACAATAAGCAAAAGATAAAGAGGAAAAGGCAGCGAAACCACAAGGAAACAATAACAAAAGACGGAAAACGACGACTCAAAACAGTAAGACAACGAACGAGAACAGTGAACCAGGAGAGTTGCGGAGCATCCCCCTTTTCGACGATCGTGTACCGTACATCCGAGAGATGATTTAAAAGGTTAGACCTGAGGGTACCTTTTCATTAGTTTACATTCGTTTTATTATTATTATTATTGCATTCTATTCGCATGAGAGTCGTTTATGGAAGCATGTTGTGGCTTGAATGAAATGGAAGAGTGTCGTCTCTTGTGGTATATAGGATGGAAACCCAGACGTAAATTCCGTAGCCGAATCCGAATGGACGGTAGTGCGGTCTGTACATGGGACAAAACTCCACGTACCACTTGAGTAAACGGCACATTTTCTTGTTTTGTGTTGCTTTTATGTATTTATTTTTGTCATTTAAATTCTGCATGTTGCTTATTTATGCATGACTCAATCGAGCGCATGGGCTTAGTAAGTGCGATGTGAGATCCCCTATGGGGAGGGGTTAAAGCCCTTTACCACGATGCTTTGCCGCGCCGGTTGATGTGTGTTCGGTTGGATGCAAGACACGTTCAATCGGACATACTTAGGATAGTATGATTGTCTTTGTGTTTGTATGCATGATGTGATGTGACGCGCATGGGCTTAGTATGTTGGTCTAAAGGTCCTCTCTTTGAGAGATCAAGAGCCCCCATAAGGCCACCTTTACGGCAGTACTTCGCCGCACCCCCCCTTTATTTTGATGCTTATGCATTTTTGCCCATTTCATGCATCAGGTCCGTGTCCGTTCGAACGCGTTCACGAACGCAATTCGAACGCGCATACATTTCGCCTTATCATGCATCAGGTCTCATTTCCGTTCGAACGCGTTAACAAACGCCATACGAACGTGAGCATTCTGTTTCATTTCCGTTCGAACGCGTTAACAAACGCCATACGAACGTGAACATTCTGTTCCATTTCCGTTCGAACGCGTTTACGAACGCTACTCGAACGCGAGCATTCTGTCTCATTTCCGTTCGAACGCGTTTACGAACGCTACACGAACGCGCACACACTGAACCGAGTCTGTCTTATCATATTCATGCATAATTGCCTCTTGGTTGATCTTTCTTGTGTTATATAGCCAACTGTATTATTTGTATTCAAGCATGATTAGGTTGCTAGCATGATATTTGGTTAATAGGTTCATGAGATTTGTATTCAAGCATGATTATATTGTTCTTAGTTTTCCATAACATAGGATTGAAATATGTTCATGAGATTGCCATGTGATGTTGCATGTTGTGATGAACTTGTTGATGTATGCATATGAATTTAGAAGCATGATATCTTTGGAAATAAGTGTTACTTAAGCTTAGTTAAATTATTACATGAATCCTTTCATTACAAGTGACATAAGTAAGGGACCATTCCGAACCCAACGGTTTGAGGTCTTCCCTTGCGAGGGGTGAGTGCGGCCTTAAATCTTTGTCCCGGTTCACACCGGGTGGCGACTCCATATTATGTAATCCTTCCCAACTAGGCCGCGAGCCTAGGAACGGCGTCGCCCAGGTCCTGTGTCCCACAATTTGTCCCCTAGTTCTCGGTTTCAACGAGTGTAAGAGTTGGTACCGGGAACTACAAAGTTGGGTGTGTGATGATAAACCGGTCGGTGGTCGCTCCAGGAGCCACATAGAAAACTACCTCTGCTACTAATCAGGTCGTCCCTGTCATCTTCATATGCTCGGTTATTGAGGATTCTGATATCCGTCTAAATGATCTTCTGGCTTAAAGCAAATACCCCATTTACTCTTCTGGTTGCCGTCCCTTGGAAACTGTAAACCATCATAACCTCTTAAATGCCCATCAAATTTCTAGGGTTTAGTCTGGTCGCGACACTTGTCAAGCATCCGTGATCCTCCCGCCAAAAAACCAAAACAATCAATCGTTTAAGGGGCAGCCGAATGGTTTCCAATCTCAGCCGTTCATCGTAATCTGAGTAGATGGAGCTTGAAAATGACACGCAGTGCACATCCGAGGCCTCTCTCTGATCCAACGACTAGAAATGCCCCGAGCTGTCTACAAAAACGGAAAGTAATACCCCTTTCTTTAATTTAATAATTAAATAATTAACTAATTATTTAAATACAAATATATTAAATATATGTATTGTATTTACATTAAATATCAAATACATATATATATTTATGATATTAGTCAAATATCTCAATTTGACAATTAATTAATGTTTATTTGATAAAATCTAACATTAAATGCAAATACACAAAAAATTACGAAATGACTATTGGGTCTATTCACATGTATTTTACTTTTAACCTTTAAACGATTTATAAATAATCAATATTATTTATAAATATTGCCCTAGTACTCTACGAGTATGTTTCATTAGTGAGACTCTCTAGATACAGGCATATCCGTCACGAAATCCAATTTCATGTCCATAATTTACCCAACCGTAAATTATGACGACCACAGATAATCTCGCTGAATCATACAGGTCGAGGTCATGGCATATGTATAATTCCTCTGTCACAGGTATCCGGATATATCCTAGAGATATAGATGTAAACGTCAAATCTCTATAGGGACTATCCCATCGACGTCTCTATTAGCAATCTCAAAAGGAACATTTAGAACTGACTTCTAAAATGTACCACAGGCTCATGGTTTTTATCTGATTGCTAATCATATATGGACTACCTATGCTCTGTACACAGAACTGAAAGATCCTATCTCGACATACATAGGGCACCTTGAGGATCTATCTACACCCAACGAACAGGCGGAGGTCTGATCTTAATAGATCGGTGACGTGACTGCCATCTAAGTGTAGAAGATGTCTCATGTGCCCACAGTGGCATCTCAAGTCGAAGAATCACAAATTCTACTCAACCCGAGAAGATTCTTATTGACGTTGGTGTACCATCCATCAATAATCTTCGGTGAGTCATTCAGTGTTTATCCACTATAAACACCTACATGTCTATACTAGTCTCCAAGACTTATGGTTCATTGAGAAACAATTGGAATCATATATTCCAGTATACGACATGTACCGGTCTCAAAGGGTTTACTTTACTGACCAAGTAGTGTAAACCTTTGGTAGGAACTGTCTATGGATGAAAACGTCATGATACAACTCAATGTGAGTTGCGACAATTTGCAACAGTATCATTACTAATCATCATAAGGTCAATTACGTCTTTACCATATTAAAAGATATATTATATTACACAAACTGCTTATATTATTCATAATAAAATATTTTACAATAGTATTCATAAAGAAATACAACCGGGAATTGGCGCTCTGAGCACCAACCCCAACATATACATGTTAGGGGAAAAAGTCCAAAAGATCCTAATCAAACGTCGGGTGCCATGAGGACAACCGAATGATGTTCCAAACTACCACACCCACCCCCGTCCTAACCCAAGATGTCCGAGCTCATCCTCCAGATCTAAGGGGCGTGATAGAACTGAACCGAGCTACCGGGCTAGAGTGGTCGGTTTTGATGTTGTTGGTCTCTGAAACTTGCACCGTGTTGTGTCCTCAGGTCGGTCAAATCCAGAAGGCCGGGTACGTACACTATACCTGGCCGAGGAGTAACCAATACCCTCAGAACATTTATCCCCCGAAAGAGAAATTTCATCTCTGCCCTTGTCGTACTGTTCAAATGCTTCGTCACAAGAAACACCATCCATATATATCCCCTAGTTCTCGGTTTCAACGAGTGTACGAGTTGGTACCGGGAACTACAAAATTGGGTGTGTGCTGATCAACCGGTCGGTGGCCGCTCCAGGAGCCACAGAGAAAACTACCTCTGCTACTAATCAGGTCGTCCCTGTCATCTTCATATGCTCGGTCACTGAGGATTCTGATATTCGTCTAAATGATCTTCTGGCTTAAAGCAAATACCTCATTTACTCTTCTGGTTGTCATCCCTTGGAAACTGTAAACCATCATAACCTCTTAAACTCCCATCAAATCACTTCTAGGGTTTAGTCTGGTCGCAACACTCAAGCATCTGTGATCCTCCCGCCAAAAAACTAAAACAATCAACCGTTCAAGGGGCAGCCGAAAGGTTTCCAATCTCAGCCGTTCATCATAATCTGAGTAGATGGAGCTTGAAAATGACACGCAGTGCACATCCGAGGCCTCTCTCTAATACAACAGCTAGAAATGCCCCGAGCTGTCTACAAAAACGGGAAGCAATACCCCTTTCTTTCTTTTACGAAAACCAGCACTTTCGAAGCGCAAGAGACTCATTCCTCATTTGTCAGAGATCAGAAAACTTCTAGACCGACCAGACCAATCGTCGATACATCCTCTTTAATCAAGTAAGTTTTCTGTTCAACCTCATTCTTTTCAATTACTGAAACTCTCTGTGATCATTTTCTGCTTGTGAAAGTTCATGTACTTATCCTTGCTTGCTCTTCATTTTTCTATCATGTTTTTTTTCCTTTGTTCTGTGTTGCAAATGCGTGTTTCTGTTTGGTTGGGTGATGTAAGATGCATGTGCTTCTTGGTCGAATGATGGATTGTGGGTTAGGGTGTTTGATTTTCGGGTAATCTGTGTTTGTTGTTTGCTATGTGTTTGGTTTGGTGTTTTTAGGGAAAAACTTAATGTTTGTGGCCATTGATAGGGCGTTTAGAGACTTTAGGCCTAGGTCCCCGGAAGTTAGAATATCCTTTGAGTCTGTGGTGCCCCCAAATTGATTACTAACTGCCAATCTCTGACCTTGCCATCGCTAGGAATGTCTGATGATGAGTGGTAAATAGATCACTATTTCTCACTCATTTGACTTAATATTTTGTTTAGTTTCTTGAGATTTATGAATATTTTGATGTGTTTTGTGTTATTTTGTAGATAAATAAAATAACAGGACTCTTTGAAAGTAATTCGGGGCCAAAGCAGCGAAAAACGGACAAAAATGGCAAAAATGTAAATTTCTTACTAAAATGCGTCGTTTGCTAAAATGTGTCGTCTGCTAAAATACATCGTGATAAAATACACCGCTTGCTATCATGCGTCGCTAACATGCGCCGGATACGTGTCACCATTAGAGAAGTTTGCTAACATGCGCACATACTAACATGCGTCTAACACGTGTCAACATCACAGTAATATATTACACAAACATGAGATAACCACTTCATCTTTAAAAGATATTGGAAAGATTCACAACCCTGGATTGTTTAATAATATTGAATTTTCCTTTAATTTACTTTCGCGCTATTTTATTTACTTATTTTAAGTTTAAAGTCACCATCCAATCAAACAACCAATCTATTAGATACTCGTAGAAATTTGGCTTCATAAATTAATAGCTTATGTATTAAGTCCTCGTGGGATCGATACATTTATACTACATGAACGATACGTGCGCTTACGTTATACGCGTGTGATTACACCGGTCAAGTTTTTGGTGCCATTGTCGGGGACTTATTTATCTTTCACTGTTAATTTTAAAGTTAGATACCTTTACCTGTGTCTAATTTTTTTTATTTATTATTTCTGTTTTCTTGTGTTTCAGGTTCTCAGACACTACATGAGACGAACCAGAAGCTTTGAAATTCGATCGCTTGACCCAGAGATTGAAAGAACCATCAGACAGTTGAGAAGGGAAAAGCGAGAAGGCCAAGAAGCACTAATCATCATGGAACTTGAACCTTTGAAAGTTGCACCACCAATTCCCATTCGAGACAGAGCTATTCCAGTGGTTGACGGCTTCATTTCCTGTATTGTACTTCCTTTCTTACCAGCAAATGCGTGTGACATCAAAACATACATTCAGATGATACAGCATTCAGATCAGTTTGGGGGGAATGAAACTGAAGATCCTAATGCCCATATCAGCAACTTCTTAGAAGTTTGCGACACTTTCAACTACAACCGAGTAGCTGAAGAAGCAATAAGACTGCGTGTTTTTCCATATTCCTTGAAAGATAGAGCTAAGGCTTGGCTACATTCACTACCAGTAGGTTCCATCACAACTTGGAACACTCTAGCCACCAAATTCATTGCAAAGTACTTTCCACCAGCTAGAACTGCAAAGCTGAGGAATGACATTACATCCTTTGTGCAACATGATTCAGAATCTCTCTGCGAAGCTTGGGAAAGGTACAAGGAATTGCTCAGAAAATGTCCTCACCATTAGATTGCAAAGTGGCTACAAGTCCAAACTTTCTATAATGGACTTTCTGGACTGATGAGAACCACAATTGATGCTGCTGTTGGAGGAGCTTTAATGGAAAAAGGAGAAGATCATGCCTGAGACCTAATTGAAGAAATGGATAACAATAATTCTTTGTGGCCAACAGAAAGGAGCATAATTCAACGAATCGCAGGAATCCACGAAGTTGGAGCCAACACAGCAATGAATGCCAAGTTAGAGCAGATGTACAAATGCCTGCAAACAATTAGCACGCAAGTTGTAAAAATTGTCGGAGCCATAAGTTCACCATATGGAGGAGCACCAGAGACAAACCAATATGAAGAGATGGTAAATTACGTCAATAATTTAAACTGACAGGGGAACAATCCATATTCCAACACCTACAACCCATGGTGGAGGAATCATCCCAATTTCGCATGGATCAACAATTTAGGGCAAAGGAATAATCCACCACCCGGATTCCAATAGCAGAATAAAGGCCGGGAGCATGAAAAAGAACCAGAAATAACAAAAGTGCTAGCTCAGTTAAAAAAATATGATGCTATGTTTCAAAGTCAATCATCTTCTATAAAGGCACTAGAAAATCAAATTGGACAACTGGCCAATGCTCAGAGTTACAGACCACCAGGTAACCTTCCTAGCAATACAGAACCAAATCCAAGAAACCGAGGGAATGAGCAATGTCAAGCCATTACTTTGAAAAGCGGTACTGAAATCAACAAAGATGTTGGAATCAAGGCATCCTTTGAGGAAGTTCCAAAAGAAGCAGTACCACAGATAGAGGAAAAAGAAGCAAAGAAAAACAAATTGGACAAGTAGTTCCTTTGAGGAAGATCAAGAAAGATTCACTTCACCTCCACCTTTTCCACAACGTCTCCAAAAAAACAAATTGGACAAGCAGTTTGCTCGATTCCTGGAGGTCTTCAAAAAGCTGCATATCAATATTCCATTTGCAGAAGCGTTGGAAGAAATGCCCAGCTATGTCAAATTCATGAAAGACATTCTTTCATGAAAGCGGAGATTGGGAGATTACGAGACAATAGCATTAACTGAAGAATGCATCACCATTATTCAGAGGAAACTTCCCCCAAAGTTGAAAGATCTTGGCAGTTTCATTGTCTCATAAACCATAGGAGAACATTACATCGGTAAAGCTTTGTGTGATTTCGGTGTAAGTGTTAATTTGATGTCTTTTTCAATTTACAGGAAACTATAAATTGGAGAAGTAATGCCCACCTCAGTCTCTCTGCAACTTGCTGATAGAAAGCTCGTATTTCCGAGAGGTGTAGTAGAAGATGTGCTGGTCAAAGTTGACAAACTCATTCTCCCAGCAGATTTCATTATCATTGACATGGAAGAAGACAAAGATGTACCTATCATCATCGGGAGACCATTTTTGGCTACAGGTCAAACTGTTATTGATGTACAAAAAGGAGAACTAACCATGAAAGTGCAGGACCAAGAAGTTATCTTCAATGTTTTCAAAGCCATGAAATTCCTGAGTGATGAAAAGAAGGAAGAATGTTTCAAAATTGATGTTGTAGATAGTATAATCCAGAATACTGATGCACTGCCACTTCCCACGGATAAACTTGAAGCTTGCTGATTCACCAACATGACTAATATCGAGTTAGATGCAGAAATTCTGGAATGTATCAACTATTTTGACAAACCATTTCGCTTCAAATCAACATCACAGGTGGAAAGTCTGGAACAACCGAAAAAGGAGCGAATCAAGCCCTCAATTGAAGAACCACCACAGCTGGAGCTAAATCTACTTCCAAGCCATCTCAGGTATGCATTCTTAGGAAACTTTTCTGATTTACCTCTGATTATTTCTTCGTAACTAACATTGGAACATGAAGAAAAGTTGCTGAGAGTGTCACGAGAACACAAGAAAGCCATTGGCTGGACTATAACAGACATTTGAGTCATTAATCCATTATTTTTCATGCACAAGATTCTGATGAACGACGAGTACAAACCTACAATGGAGCATCAACGGAGACTCAATCCAATCATGAAGGAGGTCTTGAAGAAAGAAATTATCAAATGGTTCGATGCCGACATCATCTACCCCATCTCTGACAGCATTTGGGTGAGTCTTATGCAGTGTGTGCCAAAGAAAATGAGGAATTAGTGTAGTCACAAATGAAAAGAATGAGCTGATTCCAACAAGAACGGTGACTGGATGGAGAGTATGCATGAACTACTGGAAGCTGAACAAAACAATAAGGAAAGAACATTTATCGCTGCCATTCATTGATCATATGCTAGAGAGATTAGCGGGACATGAGTTCTATTGTTTTCTAGACGAATACTCGGGGTATAATCAGATTGCCATCGCCCCATAAGATCAGGAGAAAACCACTTTTACATGTTTGTATGGTACTTTTACTTCTCACAGAATGTCATTTGGACTATGTAATGCTCCCGCTACATTTCAACGTTGCATGATGGCCATCTTCTCAGACATGCTGGAATAAAGTATGGAGGTTTTCATGGATGATTTTTCTGTGTTTGGAGACTCTTTCGACCATTGCTTGTAAAATATGGAAAATGGTGTTACAAGGGTGCGCAGATACCAACCTGGTACTCAACTGGGAGAAATGCCACTTCATGGTGCAGAAAGCTTCGTCTTGGGATATCAGATCTCACAGAAGGGAATTGAGGTAGACAAAGCAAAGATTGAAACAATTGAAAAACTATCTCCACCAACATCAGTTAAAGGGATTCAGAGTTTTCTCAGACATGCAGGCTTTTACAGGGGATTTATCAAAGACTTCTCAAAGATTACTAAACCTGTGTTCAATCTTTTGGAGAAATATGTGCCTTTCAACTTCACCAAAGAATGCCACAAAGTTTTTGAGATCTTGAAACAGAATCTGGTCTCTGCCCCCATCATAGTAACACCAGACTAGACCCTTCCATTTGAGGTGATGTGCGATGCTAGTGATTTTGTTGTAGGTGCAGTTTTGGGACAACGCAAAGCCAAAATTTTCCACACCATTTACTATTCCAGCAGAACTCTGAATGAAGCTCAACTCAACTACACAATCACTGAAAAAGAGTTGCTCGCAGTTGTGTTCGCTTTTGATAAATTCCGCTATTATCTGCTGGGCCCCAAAATGGTGGTCTACACAGATCATTCAGCAATCAAATATCTGATCGCGAAGAAAGATGCCAAACCCAGATTGATCCGTTGGGTGATTCTACCGCAAGAATTTGTCGTGGAGATCCGAGATAGGAAATGGACTGAAAACTAAGTGGTAGATCATTTATAAAGTCTCGAGAATGGAGAAACAGCTGGCAATGAACTGACAATCAAGGAAACTTTTCCAGATGAATATTTGTTTTCCATGAAACAGCATAATATCCCTTGGTATGCTGACTATGTCAACTACATAGTATCGGGAAAATGGCCGTTGAAATGGACACATCAGCAATAGAAGAAATTCTTCAAAGAAGTCAAGCATTATGTCTGGAATGAACCGTACATGTTTAAACGATGTGCTGATCAATTACTGAGATGTTGTGTTCCACATGAGGATGTCAATAGTGTCTTGCAGTATTGTCATTCATCACCATATGGCAGACACTTTAGCCGAGATTAAACTGCAGCCAAAGTCCTACAATCAGGTTTGTTCTGGCCCACTCTATTTAAAGATGCTTACTTATTTGCTCTTCAATGTGACAGGTGCCAGAGAACGGGAAATATTTGGAGGAGAAATGAAGGACCCTTGCAAAACTGGATGACGCATTATGGGCCTACCGGACAGCTTACAAAACACCCATTAATATGTCCTCATATCGAATGGTGTTTGGGAAAGCGTGCCATCTGCCAGTGAAGCTTGAATACAAGGCTTATTGGGCATTGAAGAAGTTAAATCTTGATCCATAAGCAGCATGAGAGAAACGACTCCATAAACTCAATGAATTGGAGGAATTTCACCTACAAGCTTATGAGAATGCCAGACTATACAAAGAAAATACCAAGAAATGACATGATAAAAAAATAGTGCGCAGACAATTAGAACCAAGGAAGCAGGTGTTGTTATACAATTCAAGGTTGAAACTTTTCCCTGGAAAGTTGAAATCAAGGTGTTCAGATCCATTTGTAATCACTCAGGTTTTACCATATGGAGCTGTTGAGTTATTTGATCCCAACACCAATGAAACATTCAAGGTTAACAGCCAGTGTGTCAAGCACTATTGGGGAGAATCATTTGAGCGAAAAAAAGAAAGTGTCACACTTTCAGATCCAGCATAACGTTCGGTAGTCATGTCTAACTGACGACGTTAAATTTAGCGTTAGCTGGGAGGCAACCCATGCAATTTATATATATATTCAGATTTGGTGTGTTTTATTTTTGTGTGTTTAATTTGTGTAAGTAAAGTCACATTTCAGGATGGAAGACGTTCTCGCAAATCTTCACAAGCAATTTCCTTCTCTCCCTCAAAATTCTCTGATGAAAGTCTACAAAGCTCGCTTAGAATGGATGAGACTTTTAATGATCAAAGGTATTCCTAATGACATTCGTTGGATAATTGAAGCACGGGTCCGATTAGCAGGTGAGTCCTCTGACTATTTTGTTTCATATCTGCCTGGTTTAGGAAGAAGCACCTATGCTAAAAAAAGAAGAGCTAAAAAAATGGGTGTTTGTTATAAATGTGCATGTATGACATGTAATACTTGTTGTCGTTCTTTAGGAATGGTGTCTGATAATCGTGAAGATAAAATTAAATTCATTATGGATGACTTGAGTAAGGAGTCTTTGGATGACATATCTAAGACTGTTGAGACGCATTCCAATGGATATGTGCATCATGCAATTCACATGTTATATGCACAATTTCAAAAAGAAAGACAATAATTAAGTCTCGAGAATCTGACTCTAAAAGACCATGTTTATCAATTTATAAGAAAATTGGATGGGAAGCTTGTCCATGACGCATAGACGTCATTCAAGCTGTTACTTCTTGTAAATATTATTTTCTTTGTATTTAACTAATAATTGTGATTTGTTTTGTTATTTTTTTTTATTTTCTCCGACAGGATCCAGACTTTTTGACTTTCACGATATATTTTACTGTTTAGCTAATAATTGTCATTTGGCAGGTACTAGTGCTATTATTACTCACCCATTTTTCAGGTGTTATAAATTCAACTCATCATTGCACTCTTGAAGACATCCAGATTTGAGAAAGAAATACAAAAAAAATGGAAGCAACTTCAATAAGACGAGTTGTAAACATCTGTGTGTTTTGTGGTACTAGTGTTGGTTCTAAACCAGAATTTGTAGCAGCAGCACAAGAATTAGGTGGAGTCATAGCTGAAAGGAATATGCACTTAGCATATAGCGATGGCAATCTTAGACTAATGGGGATCGTTTCAAGGGCTGTACAGGAAGGTGGTAGTCAAGTCTTGGGAATTATCCCAAAACCTTTGGCGGAGGCGAATCTTATAGGACCATCAAACAGAGAGGAACTTATCGTGCCGGGTATGTCTGAATGACTGGTAGAAATGATTAACTGTGCTAATGCTTTTATTACTTTGCCAAGTGGCTTGGGCACGACGGAGGAAATTTTTACAGTACTATCTTGGGCGATCTTGAACATACACCAGAAACCGATTGGATTGTTTAACACTGATGAATTTTATGATTTTCTTTGTGTGTTTCTTGATGATGCCCGGAGAAATGGTTTCGTGTCAAAACCTGTAAAAGATCTCCTCTTTACTGCCAGAACTGCCCAAGATTTAATTGAATAAATTTTAGCCTTTGAACCACAAATTGACTCTATCCTTTCTAAGATTAACTTGTCTGATAATGATCATGGTAAGAAGCGTCGGATAAATCTGGATCTTAACCTTTAATTTTCTTTTAAATATGTAGAATTTCAGCTAACCAGGTACTGTTTTCTAAACTCTTCTTCTATTTTTTAAGACATTGGGGACAATGTCTCATTTAGGTTTGGGGGAGGGGAATAGTTGACTAGTATCTTATTTTTATTGTGTTTTTTTAATTTGATTTTTAGTCAAAACATTTCAAAAAATTCAAAAAAAAAAATAATTTTTTTTTATAAAAATTAAAAAAATATATTGTGTTTTTAATTTGATTAACCAGGTGAAATTGGTGTGAGATAGCTGTGTAAGGAATTCCCATTCCTGAGACGTATCTCAACCTATTTCATAACAAGTTAATTTTTTTTTATTTCCTTTTGAATTATTTAATTTGTGAATTCTCCATAAAACTGACTAAAATTGATCTTCATATGCTCAGTTGACAGATATTATCAACATGCATGGTAACATATAGACATGAGTTGTAATTGAAAAGTTTGTAATATTCAGTGCTATAATTTAATTGGAGGAAGCATCTAAAAAAAGTGATGAAAAAAAACATCTGAGATCCGGGTAATTAAGTCCTTAGGGGTGTCTTAACACCTAGTGCCCTAAAACCAACTGGTTTGGGAGTCACTGGCCTAAAGCTCGCTACATGGATTGAAGATGTTATAAAAAAATATATTTATATCTGAAATCCGAGTAATTAAGTCTTTAAGGGTGTCTTAACACCTAGTTCCCTAAAGCTAACTGGTTTGGGAGTCACTGGCCTAAAACTCGCTACATGGATGAAATATATTGTATATAAATAAAAAAAAATCAGAAAAATATTCCATTGCTAAAAAAAATGTGAATTCTGATATAACTTTAGGACAAAAATATTACCCTCTTTTCAACTACACTTATGAATATTGTGTGCACAATGACTTGATTAATACTTTGTTAGATGTGTATGTGAAGAATGGTAAAAATATAATCGGAGAATTTACTTATTTGGTAATTTAGAAAGAAAGAAAATAATTACTAACTTGGATAAGAAGTTTCACATGTTTAATCACTAACTTGTTTATTCTATTTTCTCTTGTCTTTTTGCTTTTTTGTGCATTAATTTGACGTTTGTGGGTATCGTTGATGTAAGCCCTCACGAGACTACAACTCGTGCATTAAGGACACCTAGAGGTTTAAAGGCTTGTTGCATAAGCTAAATACAACTGTGATCCCTACGAAAGTGGCTTAGTTTAATGCTTATTTTAAAGATGTTTATGTTATTTTATTATTTTGCTCGATGACTAGCAAAATATTAGGTTTGAGGGTGTGATTAGTGGTAAATAGATCACTATTTCCCACTCCTTTGACTTAATATTTTGTTTAGTTTCTTGAGATTTATGAATATTTTAATGTGTTTTGTGTTATTTTGTGGATAAATAAAATAACAGGACTCTCTTGAGGTAATTCGGGGCCAAAACAGCGGAAAACAGACAAAAAAGGCAAAAATGTAAATTTCCTGCTAAAATGTACTGTTTGCTAAAATGCGCTGTGCTAAAATGTGTCGCCTGCTATCATGCGCCACTAATGTGCGCTAGACACATGTCACCATCAGAGAAGTTTGCTAACATGCGCACATGCTAACATGCACCTGACACATGTCAACATCACTATAAGTCTGCTAACGTGCGCCGGACACATGTTGTCGACACTCGTTATTGAAAACGCATCATTGCTTGCATCATGCTGACGTCAGCGTCGTGACGTGCACACCCATAGGCGTCGTGACGCCAAGCCAATAATTCAGTTAATAATTCTGCCGACGCCACGTGTCCTCATCTTCGCAAAAGCCGTGCCACGTGTCAACAATCAATGACGCGTCATGACGCGCAAGGTTGCACGCGTCGCGACACGGAGGCACAAAATTTCCCTATAAATTGAGGCCGGATTTCATTTGTAAAATCATACATTCTTCTGGGGATTTCCTAGAGAATACTAAGAAGATTGTATCTTGTTTGTTTATTTACAGCTTTCAGTATTTAATTTTATTTACTTTTCGCAATACTACTTTCTTTTCTTTACTTTTCAGTCTTTATTTTCTTTATTCAGCATGAGGAGGTAACTCCACTCTGCTAGGGTGAAAGGTTAAGCTTTTATTACTAATATTTAGATTAATCTCCCTTAATTATAATATATAAACTATTTAAAACCTAACTTAATGGGATACCGCCTTTATGGTCGGTTGGACTTAATAAAATTGGTTTTAACCTGGTTAAACATGGATACCTCCTGTATGGTCGGTTGGAATTAATTATAAATTTGACTTAATCAGGATACCGCCTATATGGTCGGTTGGTAATTATCACGCAAAGTTAATATATTATAATAAGAGAGATATCTAAATAGAAGTAATAAAAGTGGATCCTCTAACCCCCAATATTTTCTTTATTGTAATATTTACCTTTTTAATTTCTAGCATTTACTTTATGTCATTTATTTTATTTAAGCTTTTACTGGCCTTAGTTATGTGTGGTAACTAAACCCGTTATCTGGGGTTGTGATGAATTCCAATATCACCGGTTTATAAGAGGTTATTTTATGTCTTGGGGAATATAAAGGTTTATTTATTAAGTCTTAAGCTTAATGCTTCTTGTTAACTGGCCATTAATAAGATTGATTTGGTAAACTTAAAATAAACTTGACGAAGGAATTTTAGGTTTCAGCCTTAGACTTAATATCCCACGATCTTCCTTAAAGATAGATAACCTTTTAATAGATTTTCTTACATGATAGACATATACCTGTCGGGCAGGGGTAGCCACAATTGGAACTTAAACTTAAGAAATTCAGGTAACTTGGTTGACCTAGACATATGATTAATTGGGTTACACTGGGTATTTGCATCTGACCATCGACAGAGGCTTCTGCATAATTTCGTGTTCCAGGTTAGTAAACCAATATATTGCACAAATATGAGATAACCACTTCATCTTTAAAAGATATTGGAAAGATTCACAACCCTGTATAGTTTAATAATATTGAATTTTCCTTTAATTTACTTTCGCGCTATTTTATTTACTTGTTTTAAGTTTAAAGTCACCATCCAATCAAACAACCAATCTATTAGATACTCGTAGAAATTTGGCTTCATAAATTAATAGCTTAGGTATTAAGTCCTCGTGGGATCGATACATTTATACTACTTGAACGATATGTGCGCTTGCGTTATACGCGTGTGATTACGCCGGTCATCTGACATCGAATTGTCCTCAGCCCGGCCCCTAAAATTCCCACCTCATCGTGCTGAAGAAGTTTCCTCCAGCTCGGGGACGGCCAGCTTAGAGGAGTTAGATACCACCCAACCCCTTCTCAGGAAGAAAATGACACTTACCATCACCGAATTCCCCAGAAAGACCCTGAACCGGGCGAATTAGACTGGTCCTCCTTAGACATGGACCGCCTTTCAACCATCACGAAATATGCTTTGAGCATACTCCGCCACCAATATGAGATCCCCATAGACATAGCACTTGAGTCTGGCTCTGTGGCCCTTCTCATTTCCTTCTTCGAGTGCGGTCTGCGACTGCCCATCTAGTCCTATTTTGCAAGGATGCTTGGTTTGATGGAAGTTGCTCCATGCCAACTGAATCTGAACAGCTGGCGGATACTAGCCGATCTGCATGTGATATGGCATCGAGCGGGCCTTGGGGAGCCGACCTTTTTAGAACTGCAAAGACTGTATAAATTGAAAGCCAACCCGAAATCCCACCACGGTTGGTATTATCTCTTTTCTTACGCCGACGTCCCTGCCCTCATCACCGATCTCCCATAGACTAACAAGAACTTCAAGGACCCTTGGTTTTGGGCCACGGGTGACTGGGGCCGATCTCGGTCGACAGATTCCGTAGAGATAGACGTCTCAGACTTCTTCACAGCAGAAGGTGGGGACCAAAGCCATTAGTTTTCTTCGTAATTTTCATGAAAAAAATACTAACTTCCTAAATCTTTTCAGCCTGCTGGAAGGATGCTCCCAAAATTAGTCATGAGGTCCTGGCCTGGATTAAGAAGGCCCGGAGTTTCTCCGGCTCTTGGAGGAAAATCGTCAACGATGCCTTTGTTGAATCGGGGCTCATCCGGAACACACCCCCACAGGCTCTAGGATGATTAGGTAGCCATTGTCTAACCTTCTGACAAATTCCTTGTGCTCAGCTCAAATCTGAATGAAGTCACCCGTACTCAGAAACTGACCATACTTTCTGCCTTATATTCTGCAGGAATGACAAAATCGGCAAAGTACCTAGGGCAGATCGAAGGTCTGGCCAAGAGGACCGGTCAGGGTGAATCTGGAAGTTCTCTGCGGTGACTGACCACTCCGATACCTCCTGAGGCTAAGGGAAAAGCCAAATTGCTTCCTCATCCGGTGGCACCTTCTCCACCTACCCTCACAGAGGCGGCACCTAGCCCAATGGTCCAACCATCTCCTGCCTCATCCAGGCCTGCGAATAAACACCGCTGTCGGTTCGGCGAAGAAGTAGTCGAGCTCGGATATGAGGAAGAAGAAAAATCTCCCACCAAGAAGTCTGTTGCTCGGGGGGAGAGGCAAACTGTTGAGGCTCCTCCCAATACCAGGAAGGGTAGGGTAGTGTTGGGGGTGGATGACCTCAGTGAGAAGGTCCGGGATGCGACATCCCATAAGGTGCCCGCGTTCAACTTACTGGCCGAAACAGTACCCCCAGAACAGATCCCAAAATTTGAGGACATCTCCTCCGAGGAGGTGATTTCCAAGTTTTCTACCCAAATCCTTGAGGTAAACATTCTTCCCTGTTGCCGTTCTTCATTTTTACTTGACGAATTTTAATATTTTCTATCTCTCTTCACAGATAGGTTATGTGATGGCTCAGAACAAAGACTTATTGACGAGCCTTCTGTCCGAGGGGGGCCAAGTGCAGAGACTCAAGTCTCATATTACGAAACGGGAGGCCGAGATGGACAGGAATGAGAGAGATCTGAGACAGGCCGCGGCCGAGCTGGCCAGAAAGGAAAAGGAAAACCAAATGCTTAAAGAAGCTGCGGCCGAGGCCACCGCACTAATCAACTCCCTCCGCAATGCCTCCGCCAATGCAAAGAAGAAAATGGAGGCCACCGAGGATGAAACCAAACTTCTGAGGTGGGAGGCCGCCGCAAGCTCGGATTCTAAACTCAGAGCGGCTATCAAAGAGAGGGATCAGGCTCGAGAGGACCTGAAAAACAGAGAGGCCCAACTGGAAGACGACCTGGAGAAAGCCAAGCTTGAATGGGTTGGTGATTGTGCTCAGATCATCCCAATACTGATGCTCGGGGTGGACATGAGACCTGTCCATGTTGCCATCCGATTATGCAAATGGGAGCTCTCGGAAGACAGAGCCCTTGCACTACTTGCCCCTCCCTCGGAGCAGGTTCAAGATCCTGAACCCATATTTGTCGTGCCTGCATCCTCAGTTCCTGAGGAGTTACTGACCGGCGTAAACACACACGTATAACGCAAGCGCATGTATCGTTCAAGTAGTATAAAAATATCGATCCCACGAGGACTTAATTCCTACTGTTGTTATTAATTATTGATACTATTTATTTACAAGTATCTAATTATATGGAGAATAGAATGATTGCTTGATTGATTTGGTTGATTATAGATTTGCTAAATAAATAAAAAGACAAAAGAAAATACAAAAGACTCAAAAGAAAATACTAAGGAAAAAAAAAGACTCAAAGATCTAGGGTCGTGACTCCACACAATATTATTATAAAGATAAATTGATTCTCTTATTTATGTGTAATAATTTAATTTGTTAACCTGGAACACGATGATATGCAAAAGCCTCTTCCAATGGTTAGACGCATATACCCAGTATAACCCAATTGAACCATATTCCTATGTCAACCAAATTACCTGGATTCATTAAGACCAAGTTTCAATTATGGCTACCCCCGCCCGACAGGTATATGTCTATCCTGTAAGGAAATCTATTAAAGGGTTATCTATCCTCAAGGAAGATCGTGGGCTATTGAATCTAAGGCTGAAGCCTAAAATCCCTATGTCTAGTTCATTTTAAGTTTACCAAATCAATCTTATTGGTGATCAGACAACAAGAAGCATTAAGCTTAAGACTCAATAAACAAACTAAAGAATTACCCATAATAAAGAAAATCAATTATAAAGTGTGTGGATATTGTATTTCATCACTTCCCTAAAATAAAATAAACTGATGGGGTTAGAGGATCCACTTTTAGAAATCTCAAATCATTATAATATGGAAATTGCCAATATTATCCAATTAAGTTGAACCAGCCATAAAGGCGGTGTTATTATTTATCCATAAACCAGCCATATAGGCGGAAATTAATTGTCACCTAAAGACCAGCCATATAGGCAGTGTCACATTATGTTACATAATTAAAACCAGCCATTAAGGCGGAATCAACTTTTAATCCATATTAGTAAATCACAATTTCCATATTATAATTAAAGTGAAATTAATCTACATTTACTATTTATAATTTAGAAATCTCATTTATTATAATATATAAATTTGTGTGATATTTACCAACCAGCCATATAGGCGGTATCCTGATTAAGTCAAATTAATAATTAAAAACCAACCGACCAACCAGGCGGTATCCTCATTAAGTCAGGTTAAAACCAGTTTAAAAATAATTTCCAACCGACCAATATGGCGGTATCCTTGTTAAGTCAGGTTTTAAATAATTTATATATTATAACTAAGGGAGATTAATCTAAATTATAAAAGTAAAAAGCTTCACATTTACCCCAGCAGAAATTTAACTACAAAACATAAAAGAAAAAAAGAAGAAGAAGAAGAACTATTATTACTACTGAAAATTAAAATACATAAATTAAATATTATTTATTTTTACAAAAACTAGATGCAATCCTTTAAAAACAGGGAAAAACTCCCAATGAAAGCACCCCAAATGAAATGAAGAAGAGCCGAATTTATAGGCAAAATTTGGTTCCGGCGTCGCGACGCTGGCACGCATTTTCGGTCAACACATTTTGACCACGCGTATGATGTCGACACAATCAGGAAATGACACGTGGCACGCGCTGAAAGTGGTGTAATGGGAAGGCGACACGTGGCAGAATGTGATTTGCCAATAATTCGGTCCAATGAGAATGTGACACGTGTCACGCGCATTCTGTCAGCACCATAGATTTTTGACACGTGGCAGGCGGTGCATTTTAGCTAATATTCTGAGATAATGACACGTGGCACGGTGCACGTTAGCGTAGATGATGATTGTCGGCATCTTAGGATGATGACACGTGGCAGGCGCATTTTAGCGGATCGGCTGTGATGGTGACACGTGGCACGGCGCATGTTAGCAAAGTCAACTTTTCAAATTCTGACCCGTTGACCCGACACACGTTAGCATGGCCGGCGCACTTTAGGCGTCGCGACGCAAAGGGTTTGGACGTCGCGACGCTGACAAATTACCATTTTGTACTTTTTGCCAATTTTCACTGTTTTGCTCCAAATCACCTCCAGAATGTCCTGAAACTTTATTTATCTATAAAATAACACAAAACACATCAAAATATTCACAAAAACTCAAGAAACTATACAAAATATTATGTTAAATGAGTGGGAAATAGTGATAGATTTACCACTCATCAGTTACAACCTGAGGCTCCTACCCCTACCTCCGAAGTGCCTGAAGTAGAAGTCGAAGCCCCTCCCACCGTCCAAACTGAAGCTGAGATCCCTTATGCCGAGCCTGTGCCAGAGGTCTTACCTCCTGAACCCAACCAAGTTGAACCAGTTGCCCATGTGCGGGCTGAGGAAAAAGGGTGACCTCAAGGGGGCCCTGTGTAAAAAACAATATATATTTTGTAATAACATTTACACTTTCCACTTTTTGTTCCTCAACAGATATTTTACTTCCTGCTTTACATACTTAGCATGATTTCCCCTGTGAGGGGAAGTTTCGATCCCGATCAATTTGAATCCAGCCATGGGGGGAATACTCTGTCCCCGAGCCGATGATGATCCACTCGGTGGGACACAACCCGACCCCGAGCTAGCAGTATACTTGGCTCCGAGGGAATGTGACCTCCCCAGACCAATAGGAATCCGTCCATGAGGGAATGCTCCGACCCCATGTCGATGATAATCCACTCGGTGGGATGTAACATGACCCCGAGTTAGCAGTACATATGACTCCGATGGAATGTTACCTCCCCGGGCCAATAGGAATTCGGCCATGGGGGAATGCTCCGGCCCCATGCCGATGATAATCCACTCGGTGGGATATAACCCAACCCCGAGTTAGTAGTACACATGGCTCTGAGGGAATATTACCTCCCCGAGCCAACAGGAATCCGGCCATGGGGGAAGGCTCCGGCCCCATGCCAATGATAATCCACTCGGTGGGACGTAACCCGACCCCGAGCTAGCAATTCACTTGGCTTCGAGGGAATGTTACCTCCCCGGGCCAATAGGAACCCGGCCATGGGGGAATGCTCCGACCCCATGCCAATGATAATCTACTCTGTGAGACGTAACCCGACCCCGAGCTAGCAGAACAAATGTCCTCGATGGAACGAATGCAGCCTCGAGCTGGTGGAACAAATAGCCTCGTCAGAATGAATCCAATGGAATAAATAGCCTCGGCGGAACGAATCCAGCCCCGATCTGGCGGAACAAATGGCCTCGGCGGAACGAATCCAGCCTCGAGTTGGTGGAATAAATGATACTTAATCGCGAGGGAAAAAACTTCAACCTCCGAGGCTCCGCGGATCCCGGCGCAGGTGTCCATTTGCCGAACATCAGCAAAAACAAAAAGTGGAAACAATACAAGGTTAGTACATCGGAGGTGACTTAGCACATACTCCACTCAGACCCAAAATGATAACAACTCAGGTGCCCCGAGGCAGCGTCCTGCTCGATGCCTCCCAAAATAATAATTATGAACTTTACAATTCAGCGTCTCGGTTAGCCAGGCTACGGATCGGTGAGCGGCCAAAGCCATGAACCTGAGTCTATGCTGGGCGGGTCTAGAGTCTGCAAACGCTATGGGGGCAGAAACCTCCCATGATATGCTTCTCCTGATCCGAGGCGGTTAGGAAGATAACTCACGGGGGAAGAAACCTCCTCGAGTTCACCTAAGGTTGCAGGAGTCACGGAGGCACATAGGCCTTCCCCGCTCTGTGCACCTGGTGTTTCTCAACGGGACTCACCAGCCAGCTCGCAGGGGCAGAAACTTCCCTAGGTCCGGTTTACCCGAGGTCACAAGGGTCATGGAGGCCATTCGGCCGTCCCCATGCCATGTGCCTGGTGGTTCTCAATGGGATTCACCAGCCGACGTGCAGGGGCAGAAACCTCCATGGGTCCGGTTTACCTGAGCTATTCCTAAAAAATACGAGTCATGGGGTAGTAATGCTCTGGCCTCGGGGATTTGATAATGATACCCGAGATTGGAGTGCCACGAGGGGTTCGCGCTTTTCCCGCATGTACTTCATCCCTTGATGCGTTTTGGATCCTCAAAGGTGAAAGGAGTCCGGTCGGAACACTTTCACTCGGGGGTTTGATAATGACACCCGAGATTGGCGTGCCACATGCTTGGTGCCCTTCCCAACTACCGATCACCCATTCGCTTCGAGCACATCCCATAAATATTGAACATGGCTTTCGCATTCAATTAATAAACAAGTAAAGTTGACAAGTTTTTTAATTCAAATGAGAAAGTCTTTTTCATATTCATGGGACCTACTGCCCTTCTTACAATTCTTTGCGGGTCATTTCAAAAGAGGCTCTTACAATAATTTTCTAATTCTTATTTTACAGTCCGATTACGTTCTTCTGGTCTGAACTTGATTTTGAAATTCCCGACCGTGTTAACAGGGTCCCTTTGCGCCGAACGCTCCATAAGCATATCTGGATAATTCTGGAGCTCGGTCAAAAACCCTTCCCACAACCGCTGGTGGCTCACCGTGAAATTTTTCTCCTTTCCCCTCATTCGGGGTGACCACCGCATAGTATGCATGAGGCACTCATTGAAATTGACCAAGTACCCTCGACATGTTGGTTCGCCTACCGCTTGAAGAGGAACATATGGGTCGTGAAACCGCAGATCTGGCAGGTCGAACCACTACCACAACTTCTTTAAGACGAACCCGTTCATACGCAAGGGGTAGCGTACAGATTCCGCAATCCCCAAGCGTTACATTCCATTCTACGGCTCAGTCCTAATTGGTAATTTCTGATCATCTTTTTTACATTCCATTCTACAGCTCAATGAGGAGAGCTTATTGCTGCCCCAACTCTTTGGGTGTTCCTTCCCCCGTCTTTACCACTATCGTCAACCTTCTCACTTCTTGTGATCTTTTTCCTCTTTTCACTATTGCCAGCTTCCGCCCGTTCCTTTTCTCCTTCCTCTAGTCTTTCCTACTTCCCCGTCTTGGCCCTCATGAAGATCCGGTTTGTCTCATTTTCCTTTCTCATGCTTTCCCACATTCTCTCCATCCACTCTGTTGTTGAACTCTCCGACGATCTATGGTTCCCGTCTTCTGTCATCGTCTTACCACGCAAGCTGTTTTTTGTTATGATCCCCACAGATGGCGCCAACTGTTGACAGGTGATTTTAGTTCCAGGGGCAATATTGGGATAGTGCTCCCGAGACAATCCTTCTTTAACCGTGAATTTGTTTGGTTATGGGGGACCAAAAGTAAATTTAGCAAAAGATGAAGCAAACACAAAATTGACAAGTGGGTTTACGTGGTTCAGCGGAGTGAATCCAACCTACATCCACGGGTACGAAGTGGGGTGTTAATTTTATTATCAAAGCGAGCTCAGACGACCTCTTTTCAAGGGTGGTCTAATGTTACCGAGCTATTTGTTTTCGTAGTATTTTTACAATTAGTGCTTGAATGAGATTTTTTTTCCCAACCTATACAAATGAGACTACCATCCCTTTATATACTGAGGAAAATACAACATTATTCCCATATTTCTATGACGTCGGTCACGTGGGTCTCCGACTGATTGACGGGCTCTCTGCCCCAACTGCCTCACCGAAAGCAAGCCTGTCATCTGACTCCATGTCACATCACTCTGTTTTATTCACTGCTACACTCAACAATTTTTATGACAGCCTACAAAGATCTCTAGTACGGTGATACATGTCAGAGAGAAAAGTCCAAACGATCCTAATCAAATGTCGGGTGCCATGAGGATAGCCGAATGATGTGCCGAACTACCACAACCACCCCCGTCCTGACCCAAGATGTCCGAGCTCATCCTCCAGATCTAAGGGGCGTGATAGAACTAAACCGAGCTACCGGGCTAGAGTGGTCGGTTCTGATGTTGTTGGTCTCTGAAACTTGCACCATGTTGTGTCCTCGGGTCGATTAGATCTAGGAAGCTGGGTCCGAACACCATACCTAGCCGATGAGTAACCAATACCCTCAGAACATTCGTCCCCCCAAAAGGAGAAATTCTGTCTCTGCCCTTACCGTACTGTTCAAATGCTTCGTCACAAGAAACACCATCAACATATATATATGAAATATAATGGATGAATATCAACAAAATAAAAATAATCTATAGATTTATAGATATATTATAAATTAGTATCTATAGGAGTCGAAATACATATATCGATAGGACAACTTAAAAATTATGTCGAACATGTATTACAACAAAGGATTTTTTTAAAAAAAAATTATGAATTTAGATCTAATGTGGAGTTGAGTTGTGTTAAGTTTTACATAATCTTCTACCACTAAATAATAATTATGGGTTAGAATTTAGTTAAATTCAAATTATTATCTAATAAATATTAATTAATCATAATTTATAAAAAAAACTTGGTGTAAAAGTTGATTAGCTCAACACTGAATCCAAATAATTTTATGAGGGAAAAACTCTACTATTCTCCCATGAAATAACCCAATAATATCTTATCATGTGTATTAAAATGATAAAAAAAAAAAAAATTAAGTAAATAACAGTTATATTTAATAAACTCCACATACTAATGCTAGTGGTGCTCGAAATTCATGTACATGCATATTCATTGATTAGTTTCCATCCCTGCCCAAGATGACTTGTGATTTGAGGCTGAATAACTTCCTATACAACTTGAGCGTAGGTGGCAGTTGATTCCTTTATTTAGCTAAACGATTTTTTGAGTTGCATTTTGATAGCGGGGAAGACATGAGATGTGTCATAGTGGTGGAGGGTGTAGGCTCTCAAAATGGTTATTATGCTACTCTCACGATTCTACATTAATAATAATGTATAATTAAAATTTTATTATATTTAAATTATTATTTAATAACTACCCATAATAATTTATATGAAAACTCAGTACAGATCTTAGTTAAGCTACACCACCTTTGAACCTGTTTTCAAATCCATGTTACTGATCTTTTCTTTTTTTTAGGAGATAATAGGGAATTATAGCAATAATTTTTTAGACCATTTATCTCTACATTTTTTTTTTAAAATAAAAATTTCTTTCATTTTTTGCCTTTGCTTCCTCCATCTCTTAGTAGTTTCGTTCCATTCGGACACTCTATGCTAGAAATGTTTGATATTGGTAATTATATTTTGTCAAACTCATATCGGTTTTTAATCTCTTTCCAACTCAGACGGTTTCTCAACCTTTCCTACAAATATGATTTCCAAAATGCAATGGACTCTATGAGACATTTTTAAAATGGTTGAAATCAGCAATCTTGACAAAGATTATATAAGACAATAAATTTCTTCAAACTAATATAAACACTTGTTATGGAAAAAGATCGCATACATTACGATCTTACCAAAATGTTATTTATAGCGAAAATCTTATATTCGATTTTTTATGCTACTAAAAATATGAAGACAATTTAACCACTAAAGTTGTATAAAATCTAATATTTTATTATTTTTATGCTATAAAAATTTTGGATTCGGATCGATTTCTCGGGTTGAGTTTTTGTGTATTCGATTAGATTTATTTGGGTTTGGATCAGAACTCGAACTTAAACTCAATATGAACTGTTTTGGTCTGGTAAGAGTTAAATTCAGGTACAATTTCTTCATATCTGATTGGTTTCGAGTTAGTTTCTAAAATTTGAATCCGATTTTACCCACCCTTACTTTTCCATTTGTTGATTATTAGTTTACCTTAATATTAAAATATAACGGTCAATTAAGATTTTGACGAAAAATAGTATAATATTATTTTATCATAAATTTAGTGATAAAATATAATATTTTAAAATTCAAAGTAATCAATTATTATTTTATCACCAATGTAGTAGTAAAATATAAATCTAAAAAAAAAATGCCATTATCATACATTTAAGTGAAAATAATCTTTGTCCTCATCGACGAGGGACGGAGGGAGTTGTTTAACGAATGGCAAGTCACGGCCACCCCCTTTCACCACAAAATCAATCATTTGGTATATTTTGAAATAGCTAATATTTTTATTTAAGGCTTTAATAGAATGAAATTTCATTGTGTTTCCTAAAAATTAGTAAATATATATATTTTTTAAAAAAACAAACTTATAATATCTTCTACCTTATTAATTATATAAGTCGGTGCCCCTTGGAAATTTAGTTGCAAGTGCCAATGAGGGGAAAGTCAGCATACAAAACAAGACTTTTAAAGCTTAGGATTTTTTTCACACAACGTGTGGCCAGCTAAGACAAATCTTAAATTTCACTTTCCAAGATAGGCACCTCGTTTAATATACTCTAATGCCAGAGGAATGCTAGAGGGCGTCTCTTGCAGACTAGTTTTTGGTCAAAAGATGTACATCTCTTTATCTCATTCAAGAGTTTTGAGTCTGAATGTGTTTTTATGTGATCCATTTCCATGAAGTTATTTGTTTATTTTGGGTTGTCTGGAGATATCCGGGGCTATTCTTTGAAAGGGTCCTGTATTGTTTTCCCCATAAGGAACCTCCTCACGTGAAGTAGTTATTGGACATATAACTTTAGGTGGGCAAATTACCTTTATGGTGACTTGAATTTAGGATCTTGAGTTCTTTATATAAGTTTTAAGTCTCCATGTGTTAACATCAAGCTAAAAATTAGTTGTTTGATTGTTAATAAGAGTTTTTATTAAAAATTATACAATTCCTTTAATGGACAAGGTTTTTAAAAGAAATAAAGTAATTTAGTGAAATAAACTAAGAGTATTCTATTTCTCAAAAAAATAAAAAATAAATAAGAATATTTTAGACAATTTAACTCTATAATAAAACTCTATAATCTTTACTTCCAAAACTTTAAATTTTGATATTTTATTAATAGGAGCAAAAGTAACTTTTTAATTCCAAAAATTATACTCAAAATGCAACTGAACACCACCATAAATTTTAAAAGAAAATTCCAAAATTAAAAATCACTTTTAACCGATAGAACGACCATACTAAACAACACATGGAATCTCATAATATAGGAAAATTGACATCTAATCACCTTGCAGTTTGCCATAATAACATTTTAGTTGTTATAGTTTAAAATACGAAATTTAGTCTTTGTCTTTAAATATTTTTTTGTTATTTTTGAGTCATTTCTCATCCAAATATTATTAGTGTTAAATGATTTGAATATTCCAAAACTGTTTAAAGAAAGTAAACTTTTTATTTCAAAATTAGTTAAACAGTGGCTTGATTAATAAAAAAAATAATTAATGGTTGAAGTTGCATGTCCATTTTAAAAAGATTCATATTAGAAAATGTTTCATATTTATTGGTGACAGTTGCATGTCTAATGGTATTAGTTGCATATTTAATTATTATAGTTACATGTTCGGTTTTCGAGGCATAAGAAATTACATGTTATTTCTAAAAATTGCACGTCTAATGGTTGAAGTTGCATATTCATTATAACAAGTTTCATAAGCTTCTTCGATACACTATTGAAGAAGTCAATTGTTGGGCATCTATTCCACGTAAAGCTAAGGGTGGCAATTTGGGTCAGGATTCGTTTATTCGTTCAATTCGATTCGCTTTAAAGCGAATACGGGTTTGAAAAAATGGATTCGTTTTAATAAATGGGTCAATTCCATGAATTTAAGTTCATGAATTCGTTTATTCGTTTAAGATTCGTTTTATTATTTTTATTTACTAGTTCGTATTAATTTTCAATTAAGATTCGAGAAATTATAACTAATTATCATAGAAAAATTAATATTTTCGATATTTGGTGAGGTATTTTTAGTCAATATATTAATTACATATTTCATATGTATATATTAATTATGAAGAATTAATGTAAATCAAGTGTGGTAAATTATTTTATTAAATAATATCATTGACTAAACGAATAAACAAATATTCGTATTCGATTCGTTTAATAAACGAATCGAATACGAATCTTGATATTAGGATTCGTTTAATAAACAAATCGAATACGAATTCATCATAGTTTGATTCGATTCGTTTAGGATTCGATACAAATTCAATTCGTTGATTCGTTTTGCCACCCCTACGTAAAGCTTAGACAAAGAAGGTCATTTCTTGGTATGATTTTAATGTGTATTTCACTTCTATTAGAGCTAAGGTTTTATTTTTGGGCATCTATTATACGAATGGAATGTTCAGGTTTTAAGTCAGATTAGAGCTAATTTTTTTTTGTTGTTTATTAAACTTAGAAGTTTATTAGAGCTAAGCTTTTATTTATTTATTTATTAAGTCATAGCTAAGTTTATTTACTTAGTATATTATTTTTATTTTAGACATAATCATGACTACATCATCAGATACTGGAAGTATTTCAGCTTGGGGGTTCGACCTCAATGAAGATGATACTAATGAATATTTTGGGGATATATCAGTCACTCCAACAAATACTATTGACAATAACAAGCTTTAACTTTCAAACAACACATGTCGAGATGAGTTCACATATGCATAGCATCGAAAAATATTCTTTTGAGGTTTATATAAAGAGTGTATTTTTATGGGTTCAAACATAAATAATTTGTGGCAATATTAATTATGATCTATTGTGACAAGACCAGTGGTTCCAGTATTTATACGATTACTAAGTTTCAACAACCTCGACTTTGATGGATAATTATTTATGATGCTGAAAGAGTGCTCATGACGTGTTCGTGTAAGATGCTAGAGTCTTCAGGTATTCTATGTTCTCATATTTTTCATGTTATGAAATTGGAGCAAATTGTTCACATATTGCCTACTTTGATTATAGGACGGTGGACCAAATCCATGAAGAAGTCTGCCAAATTTGTTGTGGATATTGCACCTCCTTACATGAATAAGCAGCTTATAGAGGTTGTAAAATTTGATTCATTGACATCAGCATATAACAATATCTGTTTTTTAGCATCTAAGAATGAGCATGCATACACGGAAGCTTTATATGAGATTCAACGGCTGACATTAAAATTTTAGGAAATTGTTGCCAATGAAGAAGATGAAATACGTGGTAAATTTATGTGTTGTAATGCGGGCATCAAATTGAAGGACCCTGTTATAATTAATACAAAAGGATATGCTAAAAGGACAAAAAACGATGGGGTAAAAAATAAAAAATGTAGCCTATGTCAGCAAACAGGTCACACAAAAAGGAATGGTCATTTAAAGAGGCTTATTGATAATGAAGGTGGAAGGTGGAAGCAGTATGGGTGTAGGGCGTTATAGTGGAGTGCCAAGTGGGACTAGTTTATCTACACCTACATATTGGATGCCATCGACCATAAAAACATTTATAGGAGTTAATTATTTTACTTTTGAGATGAATTGAATATGACATTGATAGGGGATAAAGTGTTAGAATTTTTTATAACCAAAATTAATGAGTATGGAAATATTTACAGATTTTGCTAGTGAAAGCATATCTTCACCTATATATTGGATGCCATCGACCACAAAAATATTTGTAGGTATTAATAATTTTCTTTTGAGATGAATTGAATATGATATTGATAGGTTGTTAGCATATCTTCACCTATATATATTGTTGTGTGTTGTATTCTCCTATTGCTAATTGTATGACCTCATCATGTTTGTCATGAAATGAGGATCAATAAGTTACAACACAATTACAACTCAGGCTTCCTGTGAGTCATGATTTTCCAAATAATATAACACAATCAAGCAAAATTAAAAGTAAATAAAACATGAATTGTCATCATAAAAGACAATGGAAAGTGAATATGAGAACTGGTTGTGTTGGTGATGACTCGCAGAGTATCTATAAATTTAATAACATAGATCCCACAATCATAACCGTCGGGTTGGGTTGGAACTCTTATATCACTGGAAAGTCAAGAAACTCCATGGATCTGTGAATGTGTTCAATACATACTGCAGATGATAATATCTAACGCTTGCAATTATATCAAAAAATAAATATCAACCAAAATTATCATTATAAACATGGACATTCAAATGAAATAAATAATATTTTATAACATTTGGATGAACTTACAACAATGTTCACTTGGTTTTGTCATTTACGCAATCGACGACCACTCGGCAAATAATCCCAAATCTTACAAACTTTTTCTTTAATCTTAATCAATAACAGGTACCAATAGAAATATCCATCATGGATTGACACAAATATCTATTGAAAAGTACCAAGTATAAAAGATTGCAATGAAGAAATAATAAGGAAAAAATACAAATCATATATTTAATACTGCATCTATTGGCATTTCTGCAGATCGTACATATAATGATCATTCAATTGGGAAGCTTTACGAAACGAATCATATTGTGAATTTCGTTCTAGTGCCAATTGTTGCATATTCATTTATAGATTCCATAGAAAAAGATTAATAGTACGAAATTACATAATTACAAAGCAATGAAATAAAAATAATATTGTTGACGGCAATCCTCCCGAGACAATCCTCCCTCAATAGTGAATTTGTTCGGTTAAGGGGGAACCAAAAGCAAATTTAGCAAAAGACAGATAAATACACCAATCAACAAGGAGATTTAACGTGGTTCGGCGAATCAGATCCCAACTACGTCCACGGGCACACAACGAACGATACTTTTATTACTGAGATATGCTTCTCTGATATCTCTTGTGTTTACAAGTCTGATCGTAATGATCTTGATATTGATTCTGATCCCGCTATTGGTTCTCCTTTTCTCTACACTCACTCTACCCTCCTATTTATAATGGTGAAGAAATCAGATTCATATTTGTACAAGAATTCCCAGTTGGAGATGGTTTCCTTTTCATATCAGGATTCCTACTTTTAAAACTACATTCACTTCTTTTATCCTTTTAGGATACTGACTCATAAGTTCTCTTTATGAAAATATGATACCTTATTATCTTATCTTGTATGGATAGAATGCCTTATCTTCCCGAACATGTCTTGCCCTATGCTCGGTTTTCACGAGGTCGGTCTTCATGTGGTCGGTCATAATAGTCTTTTGTACTGAGAATGCTGCTGTCGACCTGATAATTGCCCGGTCATCTTGAACTCAAGTGCTCGGTCACTAACCGTAAAGTTCCCAGCCCCTTACTGTTGACTCTTTAGTGGTCGGGTCGGCATTAATAATCTTGACTGAGAAGTGAATTACCTTTTTTACCTCTGTCGTGCTGCTTAAATAACATAGTGCCTGAAAACACCATCAACATCTGTCCCCTAGTTCTCGGTTCCAACGAGTATGCAAGTTGGTGCCGGGAACTATATAAAGATGGTGTACTGATCGTCTTGCCGGTGGTCGCTCCAGAAATCACAGAGAAATTGCCTTCGCCATCAACTTAGTCTTCTGTTTCTATCTTCATATCCTCGGTTATTGGAGATGCTGACCCTATTCAGAATGATTCTCCACCTCAAAGCAAATTGCTTACTTGGGTCGTCCCATCAGGAGATGAAGTTCCTCTTGTTGTCCAAACTAAAAATGACTCATCCTCTGTAATATATGTACCAGAGATTTGGAGGTCCTGACCCCTGACTGATCCAATCTCGATTATGAGGAGAAAATTTTACCTCTAAGCTAACGATGATGTGCTCGGTGGCATGTGATCCTGTCTTGAGCTGTGAGAGATGCTCGGACCTGGGGGAATGTTACGTCCCCAGTTCGAAGGACTGACTCGGTGGGACGCAACCCGACCCCGAATGAAGAGAGGCACTTGAACTTGGGGGAATGCTACGTCTCCAGTCCGAAGGGCTGATTCGGTGGGACGTAACCCGACCCCGAATGAAGAGAGGCACTTGGACCTGGGGGAATGCTACGTCTCCAGTTCGAAGGGCCGATTCGGTGAGACGTAACCCGACCCCGAATGAAGAGAGGCACTTGGACCTGGGGGAATGTTACGTCCCCAGTCCGAAGGGCTGACTCGGTGGGACGTACCCCAACCCCGAGTCGAATAACTAAGTGGCCTCGGCGGAACGAAATCCAGCCCCGAGCCGAATAACCAAGTGGCCTCGGCGGAACGAAATCCAACCCAGAGCCGAATAACCAAGTGGCCTCGGCGGAACGAAATCCAGCCCTGAGCCGAATAACCAAGTGGCACATATAGGCCTCGACGGAATAAATCCAGCCCCGAGCCTACACCACGAAACCTCGGCGGAACGAATCCAGCCCCGAGTCGATTAATCCTTGGGACTTATTCAGAAGGGAGGTGACTCAACCTTTTGAAGCCCTACCAAATCTGGCACGGCGTCCCTTTGCCAGACCAGCGAAAAACAAAAACAAAACTTTGGAAAATAAAATCAAAAGGTGGGGGTGACTTAGCATTTGTCCCAAAGCAAAAATTTTCACAATTGTAAACAACAGCACGGATGCCTCGAAACAGCGTCCTGCCCGAGGCCTCCAAAACACAATTCTGAACCTTTCAATTCAGTGTCTCGGCGAACCAGGATTTGGATCAGAGAGCGTTTAAAATGGTAAAGGCACATCCTCTATACGTCGGGTCACTGTGGAGCCTGTGTATTGTGCGAGGGCTCCTCCTTACCACGCTGGAGCAGGCACACGCTACAGGGGCACAACGCCTCCCCGTGCTGCGCCTCTCTTGGATCCAAATGATGAATGGATCAAAAGAGTGTCCGAGATACTAAAGACACATTCCTCCTTAGGTCCGGCATCACTGGAGCTAGCAATCGTCACGGCTGATTTTGATCTCAGGGCAATATGGGAATATTACTCCTGAGACAATCCTCCCTCAGTAGTGAATTTGTTCGGTTAAGGGGAAACCAAAAGCAAATTTAGCAAAAGACAGATAAATACACAATCAACAAGGAGATTTAACGTGGTTCGGCGGATCAGATCCCAACTACGTCCACGGGCACACAACGAACGATACTTTTACTACTGAGATATGCTTCTCTGATATCTCTTGTGTTTACAAGTCTGATCGTAATGATCTTGATATTGATTCTGATCCCGATATTGGTTCTCCTTTTCTCTACACTCACTCTACCCTTCTATTTATAATGGTGAAGAAATCAGATTCCTATTTGTACAAGAATTCCCAGTTGGAGATGGTTTCCTTTTCCTATCAAGATTCCTACTTTTAAAACTACATTCACTTCTTTTATCCTTTTAGGATACTGACTCATAAGTTCTCTTTATGAAAATAGGATAACTTATTATCTTATCTTGTATGGATAGAATGCCTTATCTTCCCGAACATGTCTTGCCCTATGCTCGGTTTTCACGAGGTCGGTCTTCATGTGGTCGGTCATAATAGTCTTTTGTACTGAGAATGCTGCTGTCGACCTGATAATTGCCCGGTCATCTTGAACTCAAGTGCTCGGTCACTAACCGTAAAGTTCCCGGCCCCTTACTGTTGACTCTTTAGTGTTCGGGTCGGCATTAATAATCTTGACTGAGAAGTGAATTACCTTTTTTACCCCTGTCGTGCTGCTTAAATAACATAGTGCCTGAAAACACCATCAACAAATATATTTAATTATAAACAAAAATACTAACAACAAATGTTGTTAGTAAGAACCAATTGATTGGTTCCGCAGTTCTTTTGTAAGACTCCCCGTATGATGAGGTAGTCAGCCATCATGTAAATTACCTAAATAATAAAACAATTATTATTACAAACTTCAATGTAAATTAAACAGAAAATTATAAAAATGTCAATAGACACAACCTCGCCAACGAAGCAACACTTGTTGGTTGCTGCTATTGTTGAGACTGTCACTAAAACAAAGTCTCAAGCTTTCATATGATATCAAGCTGCAAAAGTTGAAGAGGATTAAAGAAGATCAAAGTCACATGCTTAGTTCTCAACAAGTGCATGTGTGTGTTTTGTAGGTAAGACTATGTAGTAAATTCAGAAATATGAGAATTTCTGAATCGATTAACACACTCAGTTTTTTTCAAAAAATCATCAGATTCAAAAGTTAATTCATGCATAAATTTTCATCATACAACCAACGACACCAATTTTGCCACGATATGCTACCTAACTCCAAATTAGAGTTAAATTATGTTTAATTTTCACAAAATTCAAAGATTGGAGCTTAATTAAAAAAAAATGGAACAACAACACACATTATAATAAACCAACAACACCAATTCGTCACGATGTGCTACTTAAAAGGTCAGTTAGACTCTAAAAATAAAGGGGATAAGATATTACATAATGGGAAAACTAGAAAGTTGGCCTTCATGATTTCATTTTATCGCAATGTACCATGCTACACAAAAGGCCAGCCAAACTCTAAAAGATAAAACAAAGATATCTATCCCTCCATAATTTTAGTACATAGCAACAAATATTATACACATCTTGACCACCCACAATAATTTTTTCTGCTTAATCTGCAACTCTCACAAGATCTTTCAGTTGCTATACAAGTCATCAACGTGACTGTATTATCATGTCAACAATGCTACAAACATAACAAAAATTAAATGACTTGAAGAACAACAAATAAGATGAAACAATAATAATATTAATCACTATAAAAAATAAGGTTTTTAGCTTCGAACCCTATCGACGTTAAAATTAAGTATTTCGCCGCTAAACCTAATTTGCCTCGAAAACTTTCGACGCTAATTTTGGACTCAAAAATGTGGACGAGAAAGACAATTAACGTCGAAATTTGAAATTTTGACGCTAAAAACATATATTTTACGTCGAACTATTTTCGATGACAAATTGTATTTTGCGACGTTAAAGTACATATTTGGTAGGGGTGGTAATTTGAGTCAGGATTCATTTATTCGTTCGATTCGATTCGATTCGCTTTAAAGCGAATACATGTTTGAAAAAATGGATTCGTTTAATAAATAAGTCAATTCGATTCGTTTATTAAACGAATCGAATACGAATTTAATCTCATTGATTCGTTTAAGATTCGTTTTATTATTTTTATTTACTAGTTCATGTTAATTTTCAATTAATATTCGAGAAAATATAGCTAATTATCATAGAAAAAATAATATTTTCGATATTTGGTGAGATATTTTTAGTAAATATATTAATTACATATTTCATATGTATATATTTATGAAGAATGAATTAAATCAAATGTGGTAAATTATTTTATTAAATAATATCATTGACTAAACGAATATTCGTATTCGATTCCTTTAATAAACAAATCGAATACGAATCATGATATTATGATTTGTTTAATAAACGAATCGAATACGAATCCATCACATTTTGATTCGATTCGTTTAGGATTCGATACAAATTCGATTCGTTGATTCGTTTTGCCACCCCTAATATTTGGCGACGAAAATATGCGACGCTAAAATGTCTATTTTAACGTCGAATATTTTCGATGCCCAAATCAATAAATTATTAAAAAATCAATAATATTTTATTACGTTTAGTGTCGAATACTTCGACGCTAAAAGTCTATTTTAGCGTCGAAACTATTCGACGCCAAAATCAATAAATTATTAAAAAAATAAATATTATTTTATTACTTTTAGCGTCAAATAATTCGACGCTAAAAGTAAAAAAAATTTATTATTTTACATACATTTGCTCTGAAATATTCAATTTAATATTTTAAAAAATATTATTATTTCAAAACAATTACCGAATAATAGTACAATAATTTTTATTCTAATAATTAATTTGTTATTATAATGAAAATTTATTAAATAAATACATAGTCTATTAAAACTATCTGTTATGAATGTTTATACAAATGAAAATAAAATTTATCGCTGCTGTGATGGGGGGCGCTTGAGTCCGATGCACTCTGGCCGAGTGAGGCCTCCAACATCTCTCGGAAAGCCCTTATCTGCTGGTCGAACTCCTGCATCTTCTTTTCGTGGCCCACCTTGACCTGCAGTAGCGTCTCCTGAGTCTTCTTCAGCTCGTCTTCGGTATTTTCCAACCTGTTCTTAGTGGTTGGCTAACTCATCTCGAAGGCACGAGTCAGGTTGAGAAGAAACAATAGTGCACCCAGATGACGTCGGCTTCTTACGAGTGTCAAGGCCGACGTTGTACGCTGTCTATTTCTTAAAAATCAATTGCGACAACTCCTCATCCGGTATAGGGTCGGACCCTGTCTCCTGAGTTTGATGTTGGAGCTCCACCATTTCGTTCTGTTTTTAAAAAAATTAAGTTAATATTCGAATTTGAAAAGAAAAAAATCAATTTAAAATAATATTTATTTTATTTTAAATACTTAAACTTACGTAGCAGCGTTCGGCTTCTTCATTGATCCATTTTTTCTTCTCATTGTAGTGCGTCACTCGGAAAAACTCTGGAAATGACTGCACCTCACATGTGCTACTCTGTTAAAAAATATAAATTGATACATGATTCAAGATTAGTAAAATTAATGAACTGTTAAAATATAGTTTAGGCTATATTTACCTCAGAATGTTCGGCACAGTGTTGGATAAATGGCTTGGAACCTCCACGGTGGTTGAAACGCATGTGACTTCGATTCTCCGTATTTACGTGACATTTATTCTGCATTTAACAACAATGTAAGTAACAAAAACGAAGAGAATTATCAATTTCGTATTATTTTAAAAATTACCTCGTGTTTCTCGCTAGACTAAAGCTCACACAAGAATGTCCAGTCTTGCTCCTCCATAAAATAAAACTTATGTTGTTGAACATCCAAAGGTCTATATGCATCGAATATCGATTTCAGGACTTTTGTCCTATAATCCTTATAACTTTTCCCCATGTGGTGGTCGAGATACTTCTGGACATTTTCTTTGGTCAGATCGATGTCGAACCACTCCTGCAGGAATAACAACCAAGTAAAAATTAAGTATAAAATATAAATTTAAAATAAAAAAATATAATGAAAACTCAATACTGTAAGTTTACTCACAAATAGCGTCGGGAAGAGCTGGTTGATTTTCGTCTCCCACGATATCTTTCTCCAAGAAACGTAGTTTTGGGGAGCTTCATACCGAGCAGCAACACCTATGGTATTGGTAAATGATGGAGCCCGATCTGTCTTTCTCCATCATCTGATATCTCTATCCGGATACGGCCGTGAGCCTTAAGGTGCTTAACCAACCCCAGGCCACGGGTGCGTCCTCGACCCTTCGCTGTACTCGAGTAACCTGTGCTAGCAGAGACCCCAGCAGCGGCATCTGTCCTTGCAGATGTAGATAGAGTCGAAGTAGCGTGTTTGTGATTGCCCGGTGCCATCTGCAAAATAAGAATCAAAATACACTACTTGAATTATAGTTTTACACCCTCAATTTCACTAGCAATATCAAAATTAACTCCTGAACCCTGACCAACCACCAATGTAGCAGCTCACACCTTGTATATAAACCACGTGTTGCAATTCCAGCAATTCTATATAAATTAACTTACAACCTATTTATGACAACTCCGATCAACATAATTTCATATTTTAGACAAAAGATCAATATAATCCACCAAATCAATCTAAAAATTAACTTCTGAATTGCGATCAACCAATAAGAACCTTTTCAAAATGACCAAACAACGATAAATTCTCAAGCAACGACAAATCTTCCGGCTTGCTGTTCTGGAATTTCTAGAACAGCAAGTTCCAGAACAGCAGCAAGCTGTTTTGGAATTTCCAGAACAACCCAAATACTCAGATTCATAAAAAATAACCAACAACACCAACAACACTCACACATCAATGCTCATTCCTAAATCATGCTCATACCAAACTATCTATTGGGTTTCCTAAATCATACTCATCATTTCATAACAATCTCATAAACACCAACAACACTCACACATCAATCACCTCACAGCTAAATCACACAACACACTCACATGGCTACATCATTCTCACACACATACACACATTTAACTACACTCACACATCAATGGCCTCACAGCCTAAATCACCCAACACACTCACCAACCCAGGCCCATGCTTTCCTTCTTCACCATACTACACTCGACCATATAATTGGAAATTATAACTGATAAGTGTGGTTTATACCTACTTATTACAACATTTTTAACTTATTGTTTTGTTATATTTCAAGATATTTAAATGTTATTTATAGTTTATTTTGTGTTTTATTTGTAGGAGCATTAATACATGGATCTGGGAATAATTACACGTGTTTTGGGAACTTTCGGGAACACAGGACGAGCACAGGAACATTGACAAATCATCAGGCGCCATGGCTCCAAAATCACATACAGCTCACAGAGGACATGGCGCTATGGCGCCACTCACATGCATAAGCAAGGCGCCATGGCACCAATGTTAATTGAAAGAGATACAAATGGCGCCATTTGAATGAAGAAAGCAGGTGCCATGGCGCCCCCAAGTTGCACGCACTATATAAATTTCCCGAGACTTTGGCGCCATGGCGCCACTCAACCAGGGCCACGGCGCTGCGGGTGACACGCTCCATGATTCGATTCTTAGGGTTTTCAATAATCCTAATGATACCTAAAGACTCCCAGGCTCCACTATAAATATAACAGTTCATCCAACACTCAAAGGGAGGCTAATACACTGCACAAAACACAGAAATAAATATTTTTAGAGATCCAATGAGAGGATTGAAGAGCGATAAAGGAGACAAAGGCTGTGACATCCGAGGAGGAAGAGATTTAAATCAGGTTTTATCATCTTATTTCTTTCTTAGAATTCTAATGATTTCCATTAGATTCATGACTTGTTTATCATTGTTTTTATCTATTGTCATTAACTAAACTCCTTAATTCTGGAGAATGATGTAATCGATGCTTGAACCTTGTATTTTGTTTATCAATTTTGTTATGAAGTTTTATTAATTTATTTATATTCTTTTGAGTTTAATGCTTCTTGATTGTTGGCCACAATTGAAGATGATACATGTTTAGAATCTATCACTCGAGATAGGAGATTTTGAATAGATCTAGAGAATATAACCTAGGATTTTATAGAGTTCGAGAGAATCTGTAGTCCTTTGAAGTCGTTAACATAGAATCACAAAATGTAATGAGTTGTTAACTATTGGATTTCTATAGAGATATCGAAGTCTATAGTTGATGATATTTTCACTCAGCACTCGAGATAGGGAGTGAATATTTTAGGAGTCTGACTTATAAACAATATAACTGAACATAGATTAATTGGCATGACAAATGCATAGGTGACAGCTAGGTGAAATCAGGATCCATAATCTCTATCGTATTAGTTCCTCCTATCAAATGAATTTTATATTTATTTATTTATAAAAATCTTATTTAATTATTTTCTAAATAAAGTTAGGATTATCAATTGTAGTACTTAGTGCGAGTTAACGCAATCCATGTGGGTTCGACACTCTAAACTCATTTATACAAACTTGACACCGTACACTTGCGGTACGATATAAAAATATCACAACAATAACTTACCAGAATCGGAGCTTCAATTGAGAGCAGAAGAGAAGAAAACACGCAGAAGCAGAGAGTGAGGGGGAAACCGATTTGGGAATTTTAATAACCCTTTAACATCGAAATATTTTCATTTTAGCGTCGAATATTCGACGCTAAAACGTTGGCGGCTAACAAAAAATTAGGGCAATTTTTCTAGGAAATTTAATTTTTTTTTACTTTTAGCGCCGATTATAATTTTTCAACGCTAAAATTAAAATAATAATAATAATAATAATAATAATAATATAATACTAATAATAATAATAATAACAACCATCCATCCATGATAATAATAACCATAATCGTCAACACGAAATTTAATATGTCCATATAATAAAAATTAATCATCCATTATACATCTACTAACTAGATTAGTCACTATTATCTTCGGCATTTGAGGATTCCTGAAAGGACTCGAACTCATCTTCATCTTCATATTTATCTTCTTCATTTGCTACTTCCACGCTAACTTGAGAATTGGGAATTATCTCAATATTTTTTGTACCATCTCGAGTTAACGTGATATTTTCAGTAACTTGTATATTTGGTAAATGAAATATCTGTTCAGGAACTTCAAAGTTGTCTGAGACTTATGCTTCATCTGAAATTCTGACACTATCTTTCTCTTGCGTATCCCAAATGCCCCTATGTTGTAACTTTTTTACCACCATCCATCTATTTCCTAGCTTTGAATCAAACATATATATCACAGACCGTGCTTGGGTAAAAAAAATGTATGGATCATTCTTGTACAAATAATGTTGAACATTAATTGACATTAGATGATTACTAAATTGAATTTTCCTCTTTCTAGCATTTGTGTCAAACCACTTGCATTCGAATAGCATTGTACATCGTCAGGGTCTGTATATCAACTCAATGACTGATTGCAACACTCCGTAGAAGTCAACAATATCAGATCTGTGTTCTTCTGATACTACAATTCTATAATTCTGAGTGACATGTGAAACATCTCGTTGCTCAGTATGAAATCTAACTCCGTTCAAAACACATCCACTGTATTCGTAAGCCTGCTTTTGAGGACCATATGCCAATGCAACTAACGAGGAGGACGAGTCCAGTTGACCATTTTGCACTTGGTTATTTATCTAACACATGATAATATTTGCGTGTTAATATAACAAACATTAAATATTTACTATTAGGATAAAAATATCAACTCAATGTTAGGGCTTACAGTTGCCTCAAACCATTTAGGAAATTATTTTTTGTGTCTTCCATCAACGTTGTGGTCACTACCACATTGTAGCATGGTAATATATTGCCTATAAAAAATGAGTTATGTTAATGTAAGACAATAAAAATATAGTTATGAACCAACAAGACTTACGTTAAGTACGTTTTCACTTTGTCGCAATTACTCAATATAAACCAATGCACACGTTGAGCTTCCTCAATTGTTAGCAATTTGACACCTAATGCTTCAAACGGTATACAATTTTGACGGAACACTGTGATATCTTGCTGATTATTGTCATCTTCATCATAGTTTCTTGGTCGATGATTAAAAGGAGTTTCAATATTCTGCATGTACATCGAATAAAATGTTATGCCTCACTGATTAAGACCACCTCTGCTATTGACCCTTCAGTCTGCGCTTTGTTTTTCACATATTGTTTGTACTGTCCCAAAGCCCTGTAATTATTACAACAAATTTTCATTATTAATAATTTTAATGCAAAATCAAATTTAAAAATGTAATATTTAAAATTTAATATTACCTCTCAATGGGGTATATCCATCTGTAATGGACAGGACCTCCCCTCCTAGCTTCGGATGGCAAATGCACGGCCAGATGTACCATCACATCAAAAAAGCGGGTGGTAATATTCGCTCCAGCTTGCATATGATTATCACGATTCCTCGCTCAAGTTCGTCAATAATAGATGTGGTTAATGTCCTTTGACACAATTGTTTAAAGAAGCCACATAGATCAAGTACGACGTCGCATATATTTGACAGCAGATAAGGTCGAATGCCAACAAGAAGGAGAATCTCAAAACGCACATGACAGTCGTGACTCTTTAACCCAGTTATCATATCATCCCTGACCTAACGTCCAATATTTGACGCATAACCATCAGAAAATTTAACCATTTTCAGCCAATCACAAAATGATTTTCTCTCTGATTGATTTAGCACGTAACTAGCATGTGGCTTAATAAGGTCTCGAGGAGTGACCTGTAAATGCAATTCACTAAGAATTCTAAGATCTTGTAGGTCCAATCTAGCATTTACAGTGTCTTTCGTCTTACTCAGAATGCTGAACAATGTGCCCAATAAACTCTCGCATATGTTTTTTTCTATATGCATTACATCCAAATTATGTCGCTGACTCAGAGTCCCTCAATACTCTAACTCAAAGAAAATACTTTTTCCCGTCCAATTCAACTCTTCAAGTTGACGTTTTCGATTTTTATCTTTATTATTAGGATGTTTCCTCGATGTGCTGTCTCTGAGATGTTGATGTTGGCAAAGTATGTCAAATACAGATAATGGACTGGGCATACTTTGAGGTTCTTATTGACCGTTGAATAATTTATTTCTCCGCCAATGATGACTCAACTTAAGAAATCTCATGTGTCATGTGTATCCTATTTTATTCTGTAATTGTTGCGAAGGTGTTTGACCCGCACAAACTGGACATGCAATGTATCCCTTAGTGCTCCATCTAAATAATGAACCATAAGCTGGAAAATCATTAATGGTCCATAATAATGCGGCATGCATCTGAAAATACTACTGAGAAGCTGCATCATAGATATGCACACACACATTCCATAATGTCTGTAACTCCTCGATTAATAGTCTGAATATTCATATCTTTACCAGAGGAACGTGGACCAGAGATAAGCAATGACATAAACATGAACGGATCTTTCATACATTCCCATGAAGGTAAGTTATATGGAATAAAAATAACGGGACACATGTTGTAAGAGTTGTACATATTCCCAAACGGGTTAAAACTATCGGAGGCGAGACCTAACCTGATAATATGGGGGTCCTCAGCGAAACGGGGGTACATGTCATCAAATTCCTTCCACTCGGTTCAATCCACATGATGAAAGAGTATGCCCTCCGCACCGATCCTTTTTTCATGATGCCACTTCATATCAGTCGCTGTGTGTCGTGACATGAACAACCTCTGCAGTTTGGGCGTTAATGGGAAATATCGTAATATCTTCTGAGGTACTTTCTTCCCAATACCACAGACTTTGTACCGATTTTCACCACAGATCGGACAATATTCAAGTGATTCATACTCGGCACGAAATAATACACAGTCATACTTACAAGCATCGATGGATTCATACCCCATTCTCAGATCACGACTTAGGCAATTCGCTTCCAACCGGTAATATTTGCCTCAGTAAGTCTAGCATCATATCAATACTTTTGTTGGTCATTTTGTTCATCACTTTAATGTGTAATAATTTCACAACGAAATTCAAGATCAACATTCCAGCACCTTCAAATGGTATTTTTTTTGCCTCATCAAGTAGTTCACTAAATAAATTTTGATCATTTCCACCTAACATTGGTATGTCACCGCCAACACTATGACCAACTTGTGGACCTTGTAAGTCATGCAAAGCATCAGTTATCTCATCGTTTGCAGGTTGATTGTAACTATTACTCCCTTCACCGGAATCAAAAAACCGTGATTGAGAATTATACTGCTCACCATGATAAATCCATTTACGGTAAGTTGGTGATATTCCCGACATGTATAAATGATTATAAACTTCATCTAACCGTTTCATTTTCCTATTCAAATAATTTGTACATGGACACCAAACACGACCTTCTGCATCAATGTATTGCTTTGCCGATTCCATGAACTCATACACTACATAACGGTATTCAACACTCAATCTATCCACCGAGCTCATCCATTTTCTATCAATTTAGCTAAATATCTACATATAAAAATATAATTATTAGACATCATATTACACTCATCAACATCACTAATTCATTAATTATTTATTTAAACATACACATATATATTTAGTTAATTAATTAATTAGTTACAAAATATAACATAGTTAGTTAATTAACTAATCAATATATATGCATCATAAACCACTAACACAATGTATATAAAAAATATAATTATAAAAAATCAAAACCATAACTTTGTATAAAGATTAAATTTAAATTAATTAAGTGAGAGTACTGATTCAAATATAGGAAAAATAACAAAGAGAGATGAAAGAAAATTTACCTTCTGAAAAATTAGAATTTTGTTGAAAAGTTGTAATAGAGTTGTGAGTAAACTTGCAGAGGAGAGACTAAAATTGCAGAGGAGATAAAGAGTAGAGAGGGGGAAGAAGTGTTGGTGTTTCTGCAATTTAATATAGTTTTAGCGTTGAATTAACGTAATTCGACGCTAAAAACTTACCATTTAGCGTCGAAATTAAATTTCGACGCTAAAGGTAAAGAGATTATCGGTGGCATTGTCATAACCTTTAGCGTCGACATAACATTCGATGCTAAATATTGGCCGCTAAAGGTCCATTTTCTTGTAGTGAATGTCAAAGATTCTTAAAAGAATGAATTTCGGAGAAAAGAGAAAGATTAACAAAAAATCATTAACGCACTTAAAGTTAGAGCTATGAATTAATTAAAAGAAAAAGACATGCTCGGGAACTATGAGAGATAAATTTTATGATTAGGGTTTCAAGAGCAAAATGACGGTGTTAAAGTCAGAGCTACGACTGAGAGGCTGTTTCTTGCTTTGCAACGGGACTTGCTTAGTGCGGTGACCAGCGACATGTGCGGTGACCAACGACGTGATGAGGAACAACATGTTGATTACCGATGGCTTGAGCAGCGGTGCTGTGAGCAGAAGGAACGACGAGGTGAAAAAATAATTTAGATATATATTATATGGGCATTGCTAGCGTACCACTGGGTATGTGATATCCAGGGGACGTCAGCAATGCCCAAGGCAAAAAAGAAAGGGAACAACTAGCTGCAACAACCGGTTGCAGCCAGTTGTTTAAAAAATATATATATAAATATTATTTTTTAATAAAAAAATTATAAAATATTCATAAAAATAAAATAATATAAAAATCTTGTTGCAAGTATAATGATTACAGTTTCATGTTTATTGTAAAAAATTTCATAATAGAAAATGTTTCGTATTTTTTGGCACAAGTTGCATTTCTAATGGTATTAATAACATGTACAATGGTGATAGTTACATGTGCGGTTTTCGATGCAGATTCAATTTCATGTTAATGCTAAATTTTTCAAGACTAATGGTTGTAGTTGCAAGTATAATGGTAGATGTTTCAAATTATAAAATATTTCATGTTTATGGTAGGACGTTGCATGTCTAATGATATTAATTGCATATTCAATGGTCATAATTACATGTGCGGTTTTCGAGGCAGATTCAATTTTATGTTATTGTTGAAATTTTCAAGTCCAATGGTTTCATGTTGCATGTTTATTGTTAAAGGTTTCATATTAGAAATATTACATATTTATTGGTGAAAGTTGCAAGTCTAATGGTATAAGTTGCATATTCAATGGTCATTGTTACATGTGCGTTTTTCGAGGCAGATGCAATTGCATGTTATTGCTAAAATTTCAAGTCCAATGGTTTCATGTTGCATGTTTATTGTTAAAGGTTTCATATAAGAAATATTACATATTTATTGGTGGTCTAATGGTATAAGTTACCTATTCAATGGTCATTGTTACATGTGCGTTTTTCGAGGCAGATGCAATTGCATGTTATTGCTAAAATTTCAAGTCCAATGGTTTCATGTTGCATGTTTATTGTTAAAGGTTTCATATAAGAAATATTACATATTTATTGGTGAATGTTGCAAGTGTAATGGTAGAAGTTGCATATTCAATGTTGATAGTTACATGTGCGTTTTTTGAGGTAGATTTCATTGCATGTTATTGCTAAAATTTCAAGTCCAATGGTTTAAAGGTTTCATATTAGAAATATTACATATTTATTGGTGAATGTTGCAAGTGTAATGGTAGAAGTTGCATATTCAATGGTGATAGTTACATATGCGTTTTTCGAGATAGATTCCATTTCATGTTAATGCTAAAAGACTAATGATAAATGTTTCAAATTATAAAATATTTCATGTTTACTGTAGGAAGTTGCATGTCTAATGATATTAATTGCATATTAAATGGTCATAGTTACATGTGACCAGTTAAACAGATTATTTCTTCTTTTTTAATTATTTATTTATTTTTTAATTTTTTAAATATCTACCGTTGGATTCACTCAAAGTGAATCCAACGGTAGACAACCCTTGGGTATGTGATACCCAAGGGTATGATAGACAAGCCCATATATATATATATGCTAGTTTTTGCCCGTGCCTACGGCACGGTGTTACAGTATTTGCTCGTGCCTACGGCACGGTGTTACAAAATTAAATGATTTTATTTTTAATTAAATGATGTTCGTGCCTACGGCACGGTGTTATAGTATTTGGCAGTGCCTACGGCACGGTGTTACAGTATTTGCCCGTGCCTACGGCACGGTGTTACAGAATTAAATGATTTTATTTTTAATTAAATGATGTTCGTGCCTACGGCACGGTGTTATAGTATTTGGCAGTGCCTACGGCACGGTGTTACAGTATTTGCCCGTGCCTACGGCACGGTGTTACAAAATTAAATGATTTTATTTTTAATTAAATGATTTTATTTTAACTTTCTATTTTTTAATTTGAAAATTTGAAATTTTTTGACCATTTTCATCAATCAATTCACTCTCTTCCTCCAATTACCAATGAAATGATATGGGCCGTTAATTATGCCACAAAAAAGAGCCGTTGGATACACTCTATTTCCTCCAACACCATTCTCCTTTATTATATAGATATATTTGTGAGCAGTTGAGTTTATTGGTTTTTTTTTTACCTATTAATTTTTTTTAAATTACTAAATCTGAAGGTGAATCCAACGGTCCGCATGTCCCTAGCTATGTGATATGCCCATAATATAATATACGAGGCAAATTTTCTTCTTTTTTTAAAGTTGACCGTAGCCTTTGATGCATCGAGATATCTGCAAAAACTATTCGGGTCAACTTCCGCTTAGTAGCCCATCAGAATCATTATTTCCACAATATTCATATATTTCTTCATTCCCAATTTGTTGAAATCTCATACAGAATATGGGTAATGTTATCGGAATCCAATTCTCATGTGATGCCATTTTCACTCATTGCCTAAATTGTAGTGTCAACAAAGCAGCATATATAATAAGCCAGCTTGAAGATAATCTTACAGCTTTGCAGACTGATCTGCAAAAGTTAATTGAAGTTAGGAATGATGTGTTGAGAAGAGTTATGGTTGATGAACAGCGACAAATGAAACGGACGGATCAAGTTGCAGGATGGCTTTCAAGGGTGCAAGCTCTGGAGACTGAAAACGGAGAATTGATGAGAGATGGCTCCCAAGAAATTGAAAAATTGTGCCTTGGAGGATACTGTTCCAAGAACTGTAACTCAAGCTACAGTTTCGGAAAAAAACTGACTGTGAAGTTGCAACTTGTGGAGACTTTAATGGGTGAAAAAGATTTCGAAGTGGTGGCAGCTGAGACAGCAGAATCAGTGGCAGATGAAAGACCTAGCGAGCCAATTGTAGTGGGTTTCCAATCAACACTTGAACGAGTTTGGAAATGTCTTGTAGAAGAACCAGCAGCAGGAATTATTGGGCTATATGGCATGGGGGGTGTTGGTAAAACAACACTATTGACCCAAATAAACAATGAGTTTCTTGAGAGCCCAAGCAGTTTTGATTGCGTAATTTGGGTTGTCGTGTCCAAAGATATGCAACTTGAAAGAATTCAAGAAATTATCGGAAAGAAGATAGGGCTGTTTGATGATTCCTGGAAGAAAATAAAACATGAAGAGAAAGCTCTAGACATCTTCAGGATTTTAAGTAAGAAGAAGTTTGTATTGTTGCTGGATGATATATGGGAGCGGGTTGATTTAACAAAAGTGGGTGTCCCTCTTCCTGGCCACAAAAACACTGCATCCAAAGTTGTATTCACAACTCGTTCTGAAGAAGTTTGTGGCTTTATGGATGCTCGCAAGAAGTTCAAAGTGGCGTGTTTATCGGATAACGATGCTTGGGAATTGTTTCAACAGAAAGTTGGGCAAGAAACTCTTGATAGCCATCCTGATATTCCAGAGCTAGCCCAAACAGTAGCCAGGGAGTGTGGTGGTTTGCCTCTTGCACTTATCACCATTGGTCGAGCTATGGCTTGCAAGAAGACGCCTGGAGAATGGAAATACGCAATTCAAGTGTTAAGAACAACGGCTTCTGAATTTCCAGGTTTGGGTAAAGAGGTTTATCCTCTTTTAAAATTCAGTTATGATAATTTGCCTAATGACACAGCTAGATCTTGTCTCTTATACTGTAGTTTATATTCAGAAGATTACCGCATTCCTAAATTTTTGAATGAAAGTGTAGCTTTTGGACTACAAAATCAAGGATACTATATTTTGGGAATTCTTCTACATGCTTGTTTATTGGAAGAGGTAGCAGATGATGTAGTAAAAATGCACGATGTGATTCGTGATATGGCATTGTGGATAGCATGCGACATTGAGAAGGAGAAGGAAAACTTTTTAGTTTATGCAGGTGCTGGATTATCTAAGGCACCAGATATTAGAGGATGGGAAAACGCGAGGAGATTGTCATTGATGCAAAATGATATTGACGAACTATTTGAGATTCCAACATGCCATCATCTCCTTACTTTATTTCTTAATGATAATTCGTTAGGGATGATGAGCAGTCGCTTCTTCCAATTTATGCCTTCTCTCAAAGTATTAAACCTGTCAGATAGCGTTCTACAGTTATTACCTTCCGGGATTTCATCATTGGGCTCACTACAATATCTTAATCTTTCAAATACAAGCATAACAGCATTGCCAAGAGATTTTAAGGCCATGGTAAATCTTAAATGTTTGAATTTGGAAAGGACATATAGTTTGAAAACAATTCCACATCAATTAATATCTAATCTATCAAGGTTGCATGTGTTGAGAATGTTTGCTACAGGTCATTCTGTTATTGCAGAGGAATTGTTTGGTTTGAAACATTTAGAGGTATTGAGCTTTACCTTGACAAGTTCTGATGCTCTCGAAAGTTTTTTGAGCTCACAAAAGTTACGAAGTTGTACTCAAGCTCTGTTGCTTCAATTCTTCCAAAATTCAACATCGATTGATGTTTCAGTTTTGGCAGATCTGAAGAACCTCAGCAGATTATGGATTGATGCGTGTGGGCAATTGGAAGAATTGAAGGTTGTTTATACAGGGGATGTACAACATTTTGGTTTCCACAGCCTTCAGAGGATTGAAATAGCCTTATGCCATAAATTGAAGGACTTGACATTTCTTGTTTTCGCGCCAAACCTCAAGTCTATTGAAGTAAGAAAGTGCGATGCTATCGAAGCCATCATCAGTGCTGATGTTCCAGATGTGATGGCAAATCAAAATCCATTTGCCAAGCTACAATTTCTTAGACTAATACATCTGCCAAATTTGAAGATCATTTACTGGAAGCCGCTGCCCTTTCTACGTCTGAAAGAAATGATTGTAAATAATTGCTACGAGCTTGAAAAGCTTCCACTGGATTCCAGTACTGAAAGAGAGCAGAAATTTGTTATCCGTGGGGAAGAAAATTGGTGGGAAGTGCTTCAATGGGAGGATGAAGCCACTAAAAATGTTTTTCTTCCGTGTTTCAAACATCTTGTTCAGTCTACCTTCATGTAGTTTCATTTCATATGTAAATTAGGAAAACCCATTTTATTAAATTTTAAATTATTGTACTGAGTCTGTTTTTTAAGACCCAAATTTAAATAAAAAAATATTTAAAATATGATTAGATTTTTCAAAGTGCGGCCCATTCACCTAGTCTGTTTATACGACCATGCCGAATCGCATAAAGCTTGGGTGGGTCAGCCCCAAACATATGATTTGAACACTATGGATTCTCAGTCTCTTCCAAGTAAGTGGTTTCGGAATATATTATTTGTTTTAATTTCATCCTCTGTTTGAACTAAAATGAAAGAAACATCTGTTCTGTTACAAATCAACTATCTATTTGTTTTAATTTCAGCCTGAGCTTACTGCCTTTTTGGCCATAACGTATATTAATTATATCTCTTTGATTGGTGTGAATGAATAGTTAGTTTTACTGCAAATTTCTTGGGATTGCAGGTTACTGTAATGCACTTGGGAATATTGGTTGTTGCTTGCGCGATTTTTGTGCGCGAAGAAGAAAGAGAAACGTGTAAGGTTCAAACCTCCTGAGACAAAGTCCCAGCGAGGGGTGTTTGATTAAGTGAATAAGCCTCCAAGGGGCGCAAGCACACAAATTACAGTCCTAAAAGTTATAAAAACTAAAAGATAAAAAAATATACTCGTTTGAGTCTTCATTTGATCGGGGTTTTTCTCTCTATACGAGTGAGCTTTTATAGTGAAGCTCGCAAACTTCTTGGGCAGTTCCAGTATCTCCCTGCAGCTGCTGGATCGTGTCTTCAACCGTTGAGCTGTGCGTCTCAACTGCTTGATCGTGGAGGGAAAACTGCTTAACTGCTGTAGTCGTGGGATCAACTGCATTACGTGTTCTCGTTCTAATGCTTCGGTCGTCCTGGGTTCTTTTCGCTCTAATCTGATCGCTCTTTCTTTCATCGCCCTTCTTGCTTTCGTCCTTTATTCCTTCGTTCTAAGGCGATTTCGCTCAAGGGTGGCATTTTTTTCTTTTGCCAACAAATGTCCCCCAAATTCACCTTGATTGTACTGGAAGTGAAAATCGAGGTGGATTTTTCGGCTTTTCATCCAGGTTCGTTCTTTCCTCGTGTATGGAAGACCACCACGCCAACCGAGCTAGTCACCCGGCCGATCCCCCAGTCCAGAGAATCTGTGAAGCCGAGGATTTTCGCCCTCGAACTAGTCCTCTGACCGGTCCCTCAGTCCAGAGAACCTGTGAAGCCGAGGAGTGCAGCACCCTCCGCGCAGAGGAATACGGTCCGCCGTTGTCAACGGGCGTAACCCATCCGCAACCAGGGGATATAGTACCTTCCCCACCGAGGACCCTGGTCAGCCGTCGCTAACGGATATAGCCCATCCACACCATTACATTCCATTTCACACCTCATACCATGTGGATGGTCGTTAGCTAACCTTTTTATATTCCATTTCACACCTCATTAAAGAGAAGCTTTCACTTCCGATGGCCTTTGTTTCATGCAGATCTTCTATTTTTCCGGCTCTGTTCTGCTCCTTCTGTTCTTTCCCCTTTCATTCGTTAGCCAAAACATTTTCTTGATTAGGGAAAACCAAGCTGAGGCGTAGGGTTGGCCTTTGGCCAGGCGGTTGGGAGAGGTTTTTCTTATAAGTTATTTCTTCAACTCCCCTTCTTTTAAAGACTCTCAAGGCATGATACTGCTCTCATTTGCAATATTTTTCATGTGTTACCTGACCGATTGATGTGCTCTATGCCTTAAGCCTGACTCTGTCGAAAGTGACCTGCAGTCTGGTGGTATTGTCACATCAACTATGCTTTTCTTATGTCACGTGCATCAATAGTGGTGATAGCCTGGACGATGTTTCTTGGGGGATGCTTATGCTTACACCTGTACTTGGCCGATTTAGTGAAGGCCGATGCTAAAATACCGAGGTTTGGTCGACCTATTGAAGGTCGATATTGGGGCTTGGCCAATTTAGTGGCCGATGCTGAGAGTGTGACAGGCCCGAGGGAGAAATTCTCGCCCTGTAATTGGTTGGGCCGTCTTTTACAGTCCAATGCGAACCCATCACTTCTACAATAAATGTGTGACTCTTCCCAACACGTTTCATCATGAGGCCCATTTAAGAGACGTTTTTTACGTCACATCTGTGTCTCCTTTCGTCATACGTCACTTTTGCAGCGAATTGTATTCTAACATCTGTTTGGGGCGATCCTTCATTCCTTTTGTTTTCCCGCCGTTTCCATCCCTCAACAATTCGGGTTGCGACACCTGTCCCAGGCTGAGTCTTTCACCTGTTTATATAAGGGTTTAGCCCACTCTGGTTCTTTCTTTACTTTCGCCCCCCATTGCAAAACTTTTTCTTATTCTTGATCTCCTGGTATCAATGGCGTCTTCTTCCTCTGCTCCCAAAACCAGTTCCTCCACTTTTGCTGATTATAAAATGGCACTGGACGACTCTTCCGTGGGCACTTTCGGTGTTCATACTCTTGACGAGAATTACGGCCAGTGTGCACTTGGTCCTATTTTTATTGAAGACCATACCATTGCCACAGCCCCGCTGGCTCAACAATTTACTTCCTCTTCTGGTCTCCCGTTTTCAGAGCCAATTAATATTTCTCCTTTGGCTTAATCTAACCCGATTCGCACATGACCCAAACATGACGCTGCGTTCGAGTCTTGGTTCCAATGTATGCTATTGCATGCAGATACTCGTGCTTTTCTAGATAAGAATGGTTTTCTTTCCTTCATCGAACTTTCGTTGGCCTTGCCCTCATTTGACCGCACCTTGTTTCCTATTTCCTTGCTCTTTTGGTCTTCTGAGTACAATGTATTCATTTTCCCTGTTGGTCCTTTTACTGTCACTCTTCGTGACATCGGTGCTCTCACCGGGTTGGCCCCTCTGGGTGCACCCATCTCGGCTTGCACAACCATATGTTTCCCTCCTCATTCAATGGACCATTCGTCCTTTTCATCATACTCTTCTTTTCTTCGCACGTTTTCGAAACCGGCTGGTCCTGTTTCGATGTTGGAGTGAACGACCTTCCTTCATTATTGGCTGTGCAAATACATCATTTGTGCGCCAAGCCAAAAGCCTGTGGCGGGCTACCTTCTCATCTCTTCAGACCTTGCCAATGGTCGTCGTTTAGACCTGGCATCCTTCTCGCTAGTTGCTATTTATCGGGGCTTGGCCGTGCTCCAAAAACAACTTTGGTCGGGGCTTCGCCTATTGCCTCAGGTCCTCTGTGGCTCGTTCAGCTTTGGTTGAGAGCTTCTTTCCCTGTTTTCGGCGCCATTGATTCAAATCATCCTTATCATTGTGCCGGTCTTATTTTTACCCAACTTCGGCCATCTTCTTTCCTCCCTCGCACTGCTTTTGAATATTTTTGTACTCTTTCTCGGGTTTCCTCTTTTTTCTCTTTCTCAGTGGGGAACAGTCTGTCATTCGTTCATGATCTTCCTCTCTCGGAAGAGAATGAGTCAGGTCTTCGCATATGGCGCAGGTTTTTATGCAGCCGCGACCTGATTCATGACATCCTGACTGGGGCCAATGGCAAGGCTGGAGTGGAGGTGTATTCTCCCAACTTCGTCGCCCGTCAGTTTGGCCTCGTTCAAGGGTGGCCTCTTCCTTTCTTCCATACGCGTTCCGCTTCGTCGCACCGTTTTAAAGTCTTTTCAGTTTCTGACGTGGAGGAATCCTTATCGGAAACCCGTTCTTTACTTTCTTCTTTTGTCATAGCTCCTTTTGCTTCTTGTACATCGGTCCATTCTTCTTTTGATCGTTTCTGGCCACCTGCCCGTGAACAATTTTTTTCTCTGCCCTCTATGAGGGTATTTCCTACTATTCCATTGTCCCCAAAGTCTTCTGAGCCAACGGGGTCAAAAAAGGCAACTGAGACGGCCAAACCCAAGAAAATAAAGCTCGCCAAGAGGAAACAGCCTTCCCCCAACCGTAGCTCGGATTCAGACGTGCCACTTGTACGTCGTCCTAAGGTACGAGTTTGAAGCCCGTCTTCTTTTGAGTTTGATGTAAATTGAGGTTCTAACTTTGTACTTTGTGCAGGTGCTTAGGATTGAACCGCCCTTTGCGATGCCCGAAACGGCTCAAACTCAGGGGGCTGAAGCTCCTATACTTGAAGGTTTCGAGGAGGTGGGACCTGCTGAGGTGCTGATTGTGCAGCTCCCACCGGATGAGGACGAAGCAGCCGAGGCTCCAGTCGTGGGGCAAACGCCAGAAGAGGGCGGAACAGCCATTACCGGTGATTCGCCCGGAGCCGATCCCCAAGGTACGGAGCCACATACAGAATTTGGCCGTTTGCGTCCAAGGGTTGAGGAAATTCCGAGAAACCATCCTTTATTTGAACGTCCCTCTTCGGACGATCCTGTACCAATCGTGCAGGACCCGGACGACGAGGCCGAAGTGCCAGAACCTATTTGGCCGGATGGGCCTCTTTGGCGTCATCTTAAACAGCTTTACCCCTTAGCACGCAGGATGTCTGCCGCAGGGCTTAGGGGAAGTTATAGGGATGTAGACGGCCTTTATAGTTTTGCTGAATTGGAGTTATTAGAGGAGGCTCGGTCTATGTACAGAGACGACATACTTCGTCGTATTTATGAGGAAGATGAGGTCATTTACATTTCTGATTCTTCTGATTCTGATTCTCTTGCAGATGTTCAGCCCACCACTGCGCCGCAACACTCAACACCACAGGCAGCATCTCCGGGATCTTCAGTGCATCAGACTTCGGCCTTTGCACAGCCGTCGTCTTCGGTTCTTCCGCCTTCTCCTCCTCGAGTGGAGTCTCCTATGCCTTCAGCGCAAGATCTCTCTGCGCCTGAACAGCCGTCACCTTCGGCTCCCCAATCTTTGATTCCTCTACCTGTAGCTCCTGTTTCGTCAGCCCAAATGTCTGCCGCTTCTGAACGATCGTCGCCCCTTCGGGCAGAGTCTCTCATCTCGCAACAACATTCTCCTGCTCGGCCGTCGCCCCCTCAGGCCGCATGGCCGTCAGTTCCTGTCCCCCAGCATCCATCATCCTCAGATCTTTCGCTTCAGTAAGAACTTGTGCAGCCGCGAGTTGAGGTGTTTGAGGCATCGGTGGATAGGCCATCTAGCTCTGGTTTTGGGGTGGTAAGCCTCTTTTTTTTTCTTCTAGTTCATGATTTTGGTTTACATATGTTAATTTTTCCTCTGTATACAGGCGTCCGACCCGCTGCTGCAATCGGTCCAGAACATTTTGGATCACTTTGGACGATTGTATTCTGCTCTATTTCGGCCTTCTTCGCCTTCGGCCGGTGCCAGTACGGACCTGGAGGTCCTTCGGGAAATTATCGGCCAATATGTTTCTTTTACTACATTGGAGATTGGTCAGGCTGTTCTGCCAGAAAAAATTTCCCAGTTGGACAGAAGTTCCTCTGAATTAAGCCGCCTACTAGCCCTCCATGCCTTACCTTTATCAGTAGATGATCGGCTCTTCCTCCAAGAACTGCAGGATGATATAGCGGCCCTTATCTCTCGGTATCGCAACATACATAGTCAAAGGATTGGGCTTCGCTCTGCTATAATGAAGAAAGAAACGCTTCGCGGTTCTCTCGATGCCCTTCAGCAGGCTCTGAGGGAGACCACTAATGAAATGGTGACCGAGGAATCGGTTCTCCTGGATCTAGAGCGACAATTACAGGACATCCAGCGCCTTGTTGAGGAAAGTCGTATGAGAAAAGAGGCTAAGAGGAGGACCATTGCTACCCAAGTGACGGAGATGGACACTTCCTTGGCAGAGTACGAAGGTCTGGCCCGTATAGATTTTGAGAAGAGCTTGGCCGATTTAGAGACAGCGGGCTTAGAGGTACAAAAGGAATGGCGTCTGAGGAGGGAGACATTTTCGGCCATAAAGGAGTCGCCCGGGGATTTTCGGCGGTCTTCGGGCCACAGCCAATGATGCTTTGCAGGACGTTACCTCGTCCAATTTTTGTAATTTTGAGGACGTTTTCGTCCCCAATTAATGGAAATGAATTATTTTAGTTTTTATTGTAAAGACGTTACATTTTCATGCTCCCAAAGTGAGGGCACATATTTTTTCAAATATTTTCCATTTATCGCCCTAGCATGTACCCTTCCGTTCAGATCTTTCAAATGATAGGCCCCGTTCAGTAACACATCTTTTACCTCGAATGGGCCTTCCCAATTAGGCGACCATTTCCCATATGTCGGGTCTTTAGCACCAATTGGCAATCTAGTTTTCCATACTAACTCGCCTTTTTCGAACGATTTAGCCACGACTCTGAGATTGTACTCCTTGGCTATTTTTCTCTTTTGTGCTTCTAAACGATTCAGCACATCGCATTTAACATCGTCCAAATCCAGCAAATTCTGGATCATTGCTTCGTTGTAGTTTTCCTCTTTCAACTCCTTTTGCAACATCACCCTAATGGATTCAATATTCATTTCTACCGGTAGTACGGCCTCTTGACCATATACTAACTGAAATGGCGTGATCGAAGTACTTGTCCGTGGTGATGTCCTATAGGCCCATAGAGCCTGACTCAAACATTCATCCCATCGCCTAGCGTTGTCTGTCACCATCTTCCGAATCAACCCCTTGAGGGTTTTATTGGACGATTCTGCCTGACCGTTCGACTGAGGGTAATACGGAGTGGTGTTTACCAACCGGATCCCGTATTCGGCCAGGAAGCTTTTTACCTTCTCACCATTTAACGAAGTGCCATGATCTACCATTATTGTTTGCGGTATACCGAATCGGTGAATGATATGCTCTTTTATGAACTTGATGATCTGCTCTTGGGAGATTTCCACTACCGGAATAGCTTCCACCCATTTGGTAAAAAAGTCGGTAGCAACGATAATGAAAGTATGCCTTTTGCTCGATGCAGGATATATCTTCCCTATCAAATCTATCGCTCATCCTATAAATGGCCATGGTTTAATGATAGGGATCATTTCGGTTGCTGGTGCCCTTTGAATGGGCTCATGCTTCTGACAAGCAATACATTCTTTGGCATATGAGATGCATGATTCTTCCATCTTCGGCCAATAATAGCCGCTCCGTATAATCAGCCATCTCATCTTTATTCCGGCCTGGTGAGCCCCACAAACACCTTCATGTATCTCGGCCATGATAGTCTTGGACTCCGATGTCCCTACACATTTCAACAACAGGCCGTCTTGGCGTTTTTTATACAACACATCTCCTGATACCACATAATTCAAGGCATTGAGCTTTAGCCTTCGATCTTTCCCACCTTCGGGCCGTTTTAGAAATTCTTTGATCTCGCTCCTCCAATCGTCCTCCTTTTCAATTTCAACGACCATGACATTTGTCCCCTTCTTTCGTCGTATCAGGACCGGTTTCACCTCGTCGCTTCTATATATACCATCTATGTTTGCTTGCTTGTACTCGGAAGCTGCTTGGGCCAAATTGTTGGCCATTTCATTTTTTGCCCTCGGAATGTGTTCCAATTCCGCATGGTCAAATTGACCAACCAATTCTTTAGCCACATTTAATAGTGCCATGACTGATAGGCTTTGGCATTTGAAGGTTCTTGTTACCTGTTGGATCACTAATTGTGAGTCTCCTTTAATAGACACGTGTGTTACCCCCATATTGAGGAGTGTTTCCAAGCCAAATATCATGGCTTCGTATTCGGTCTGGTTGTTAGTGCAATATTCATTTAACCTGATTAAGAAACGGAACGATTCTCCCAATGGGCTGACTAAGACTATCCCCATCCCTGCTTCTTTTTTGTTGTACTGGACCCATCAAAATACATCGTCCATGGTTTAAGACTGCATTCATCTAAATCCATTTCCACTTCTCTGACGGTACTCAAACATGGGTGGTCAGCTAAGAAATCTGCCAAGGCTTGATTTTTTACAGCCTTTTGGGGCTCATGTCGTATATCAAATTCTGACAGTGATAAGGACCAGAAACCAACTCTTTGATGCAAGATATGATGAGAAAACATGTACTTTATTATATTAACTTTAGTGATTAAGTACATTATATTCGGCCTAAGGTATGCCCGTAGCTTAGTACATGTAAAATACAAAGCCAAGCATAATTTCTCCATTGAAGAATAATTACATTCGTAATTTAGCACTGCTAATATAATAAATGGCTCTTTCGACGTCCGTGTCATCGTCCTGCGAGATCATCCCAGCTATAGACTGTTCTTCAGCTGATATGTACAACTTCATTGGCCGTCCTGGCACAAGGGGTACCATCACCGGCGGCTGCGACAAATATTTCTTTAAGCTGTCAAAAGCCTTTTGGTGTTCTTCGGTCCAGACGAATTCGTCCTTGTCCTTTAATTTCAACAAGGAGGAGAACACTTTAGTTTTTCCTGTACAATTAGAGATGAATCGTCTCAAGAAATTAATTTGCCCTAAAAATCTCTACAACTCTTTCTTATTTCGGGGAGGTTTAGCTTTAGTGATTGCCCGAGATTTATTAATGTCGATCTCAATCCCCTGTTGGTGTACTAGAAATCCTAGGAAATTTCCTGCACACACCCCGAAAGCACATTTGACAGGGTTTAACTTTAGTTTAAATTTTCTCATTCGCTCAAAAGCCATTGCCAATTGGCTAAAATGTTCTTCCATTGTTACAGATTTAGCCACTATATCGTCCACATAGACCTCTACAAATTGGCCGATCATGTCATGAAAGATTAAATTCATGGCCCGCTGGTAAGTGGCCCCAGCGTTTTTTAGGCCGAACGGCATTACTACCCACTCATAACACCCTAACGAACCTGTGCACCTAAAAGTCGTCTTATGTACATCATTTTCGGCGATGTAGATCTGATTATAACCCGCATATCCATCCATAAAAGAATATACTTGACACCCTACCTTGGAATCTACCAAGGAATCTACCGTCGGCATGGGGTATTGATTTTTGGGTGTTGCTAGGTTTAAATTCCTAAAATCTATGCAGATTCTTATTTTTCCATTCTTTTTCATGACCAAGACGATATTTGAGAACCATTCTACATATCTGGTCGTCTTAATAAATTTTGCCTTTAAAAGGCGTTCAACCTCTTTCTTAATATCGGGCACGACATTGGGTGCAAACCTTCGTGGAGGCTGTCTATGTGGTCTATGGCTCGGCATGATTGGCAACCTATGCTCTACTAACGTCCTATCTAAACCAGGCATTTCATTGTAGTCCCAGACAAAATAATCTTTGTATTCTTGTAATAAATGGATCAGTTTTTCGCGTACCTGGGCCTCTAGTTCATTGTTGATATAAGTGATGCGTCTATTGTCCTCGCTTCCCAGGTTTACCTCGTCCAATACATCTTGTGCCCTTGACATGCTTGCCTTATGCCGTCCGTTCAGAGTGTATTCTTCGTCCTCCCGCTCGCTCTTGTGACTTCCTTCCAGCAAACAGTCTACCCATATGCCTCTCTTATCATGTCTTCTGTCTAGTGTGATAATAGTTTATCCCTCAAGGCCGAGATCGCGGCCTGAGCTTCGGCCTCACTTCCTCGTTCTGTTACATAGGCCATTAGATTGGCCTTAGTGGCCGCAAGGGCGGCTTGTTCTTTACTCTCTGTCTATACTTCATTCAAATTGCTGCACGTTGGCTCTCCAAAGACCACTGTGATTGGCCTTGTTTGCGCGAACAAATCATTTAGCAGACCCGCGGGATATGGCTCGTCATTTTGAGCCACAATAGTCGAACTTTCCCCTTTAGTCAGGACTCTGGTCGGCCTGTAATTTCCTTCGTACATGAAGTATTCGACCGAATTTGTCTCTGTAGCGAAAGGCTTATTGTCGGCATGTACCACTTCCACTTCGTCTCTCTGGTTCCAGAAAACCAAGCACTGATGAAGAGATGAAGGAACACATCGGTTGCCGTGTATCCAATCTCGTCATAGGAGCATGTTATATGTTGTCGGCTCGTCTATAACAAAGAATACTACTGTTTTTGTAGCGCTTCCCACTTGCAAGTCTAGTGGGACGACCCCTTTGGCCGTAGGGATGAGGTCCTCCTCTGACTTTGCTAAACGTCCTAGCATCCTTACCGGAATCGCATTGATGGCTACCCCATTATCGATCAACACCTTGGTGACAGGTATCCCATTAGCCTTCGCTTTAACATACAACGGTCGAAGGTGCTTTGTCATTTGTGGTGGTGGCTTTGGGAATATCTCCTTCACTGGCAGGCCTATCTGCTCACTCTCGTCGCTGGCCCGAAGTATTTCTCCTCCCGTATCCCATCCAGAAGGTGGTAACGTGACTGGTGCATTGTGCGAGACATTATTGACGGCCAATCTTTGCTTTTCTGCCCTGGTGATTGTCCGTCTTATTTTGGGCGTCCCATATAGGACGAGGTATGGAGATCGTCCCAAGTCCTCTCCTAATGTTCCGACTGCAGGGTTTCCGGCCTCGTACAATTCTTTGAGAAACCGATTCTGTGATATCCCTCTTCTTCGGGCTTCGGTCCTGATGTCTATTTCTTCTTCTACGTCGGTCATTTCCTCATCTGAAGCTTCACTATCCGTTATCGAGAGCGCTGCAAATTTTGCCTCATCACCCTCATAGACATCTTCGCTTGTTCCAGCTTCCCCACTGTTGTCCCCCTTGAATTCTCTGGGGCAGCAAGTAATGGTTGGCCACAACCGGTGGCATGCTGCCGAACTGAATGACAATAGGGGGCTCATCGTCGTCTGTTTCGTCCCGTTTTCGCCTGTCAAACTTGGTGCGTTCTTCGCAGCTCGTTATTTTCCCTTCTTTACCGTCACTCTCCTTGTTATTTGCCTCTGGTTTCTCCGTGATACGAGGACTACGGCCTGTGGTCCTCACCCCACCTTGTTGGTGCATCATACAACCATAATTTCTCTGGTGTCTCCTTAATTGTGTCCTCGTCATTTCGTCCACAGGAGGATAGTTCCTGCCTGGGCGTTGCCCCGAATACGGCCTTCGATACGAATGCCATATATTGGGTCGATGAATTTTCGGCCTAAACGTCCTCACATTTTGTACGAAGTTTGAATTTTCACCATAAAACCTTGGTGCAAAGGTTCGTGGCTGCCATGTTGCTGTCTCTTTCTTTACGGGCCTTTCACAAGTGTCTTCCAACTCGCTCATCCACTCTATACTGTTCATGCATCGTACACAAAGGTTTTGCTGATCCTTCTGTTTTTTGGGGTGCTTTAATCCTTTCCATAGCACTTGGACGATGACCATTATGTTCTTCATCTGGGACCAACTTGAATCTTGGTAAATTGGTAAGATCCGAGTTGATCATGTTTAATTCCACTGACTTGGGAAACGGGTTGTCGTCCACGGCCATCTTTTTTCGAACGTTATTCGTCCAGATTCTATAGCATCCTGCAAAATATTCCGAAAAACAAGACAGGTATTAGTTGAATGAGACCATGCATTATGCCATTTATAATATTTTTTGCTGCCGATTTGCTCGGCGCTTGGCAACGTATGGCGGTCGCTCAAACTGATCTGTTTGTCTTTATACAACAGATCGAATATGACATCGATCTTTGTGGTATCTGATAAGTGTGGTTTATACCACTTATTATGGCATTCTCAGCTTATTATTTTGTTATAATTCGAGATATTTAATATCATTTATAATTTATTTTATGTTTTATTTATAGGAGCATTAATATATGGATCGAGGGACAATTACACGTGTTTTGGGAACTTCAGGGAACATAGGACGAGCAACGAGAGCATTGGCAAATCATCAGGCGCCATGGCACCCAAATCTCATACAAAGTACAGAGAATTAGGCGCCACAACGCCTAATCTCTACAATTGAAGGCGCCTTGGCGCCCCATTTACACAAACATATGGCGCCATGGCGCCAGATGAAGAATTAATAAAAGGCGCCATGGCGCGTCAAGCTCACACATGCCCATACATTTTCCCGGAAGTTCAGCGCCCAGGCGCCCACTTAAGGAGCTGTAGCGCTGCGATACCTGTGCGTTTCAGGATTCAATTTTTAGGGTTTTTAATAATCCTAATGACACCCAAAGACTCCCAGACTCAACTATAAATATAACATTACATCCAACACTCAAGGGGAGGCTAATACAGAGCACAAAGAGAGGATTGAAGAGCGACAAGAGGAGATTAATGTGGTGACATCCGGATAGGAAGAGATTCAATTCGGGTTTTATCTTCTTATTTTTTTTCTTAAAACTCTAATGATTTCCATTAGATTCGTGGCTTGATTATTTATTGTTTTATCTTTTGTCATGAATTTACTCCTAAATTTTGGAGAACGATTGTAATTGATGCTTGAACCTTGTATTTTGTTTATCAGTTTTGTAATGAAGTTTTATTAATTATTTATATTCTTTTGAGTTTAATGCTTCTTGATTGCTGGCCACAATTGAAGATGATGAATGTTTAGAATCTATCACTCGAGAGAGGGGATTTTGAATAGATCTAGAGAATATAACCTAGGATTTTATAGAGTTCGAGAGAATTTGTAGTCCTTTGAAGTCGTTAACATAGAATCACAAATCGTAATGAGTTATTAACTATTGGATTTTTATAGAGATATCGAAGTCTATAGTTGATAATATTTTCACTCGGCACTCGAGAGAGGGAGTGAATATTTTAGGATCTTGACTTATAAATAATATAACTGAACAAAGATTAATTGGCATGACAAATACATAGGAGACAACTAGGTGAAATCAGGATCCATAATCTCTATCGTATTAGTTCCTCCTATAAAAATATTTTTATATTTTATTTAATTATAAAAAAAATCTTTATCATTTGTTGTCTAAATAAAGTTAGGATTATCAATTGTAGTACTTAGTGCGAGTTAACGCAATCCCTGTGGGTTCGACACTCTAAACTCATTTATACTAAAACTTGACACCGTACACTTGCGGTACGATATAAAAATATCACAACAAGTTTTTGGCGCCGTTGACGGGGATTGTTTGTTTAATTCATATTAATACTACTACCAAGTAATTTTAACTTTAATTTAGAATTTTATTTTAATTTTAATTTTTAATTTTTAATTTTATTATTTTTATTTCCTTTATTTTTGTCTTAAGTTTTATTTTTGTTATTATTTCTTATTTTTTATTTGATTTGATTTTATTTTTGTTTTATTTTTTTCTTACGAGGTGAGTTTGAAAAGAACCAATAGCAGATCCTGTTAGTGCACTGATAGCTCAAGTATCGTCCCTTACGACTCATCTAGTAGTATTGACAAATCAAATGAGTCAACCGTCTATTGAAGCTGCTTCTGCTAATGGAATGTTTTTACCCAACAGAGGAGCAGGATTTGAACAAGTACAGTATGTGAACAATCGGAACTTCAACAACTATAGAGGCAGTCTTATGCCTAATTATTATCATCTGAATTTCTCATATGCTGATATCGAGAACATTTTGCAACCTCCTCATGGCTTCAATTATCCAAGAGCTGGGCATAAACCTTCCTTAAAATACCTCATGAGCACGTTTGTAGCTACAGCTTCAGAGAGGTTTGAGAAGAATGAGTCAATGCTGGATAATATCGAAACACGAATGGGAAATATAGAGGCAAATATGAAATCTTTAGAATCACAAATTAGGTTGCTAGCTTCTTCCATGGCCAATCAACAGACATGGGATTTTCCGAGTGATACTGAAGTCAACTGCAATGAGCAATGTCAAATTAGAACCTGTAGGAGCGGAAAAGAGTTTAAAGACACCTCTCAGGACTTAGGCAGTAAAGAAAATGAAATGGTATTTCATGAGGAAACAGTAATAGAAGAAGAGAACAAATGTGAATTGATAATGAGAGGTCAATATGAAGAAATCACCTTCAGTGTTTTCAGAGCCATGCCGAGTTCTCAAGGTGATGCAGACTGTCACATGATAGATACAGTAGAAAATGGAGTTGAAACCAGACAGGGTGAATCAGTATTTCAACAGCCTATGAACATAATGCAGCCATGCATAAAGGAAAATTCTCTGCAGCTAAACTCGAAACCACTCCCAAAGGGCCGTAAAAAGAGGAAAAGAAAGGCCAGTTCTCACTTAGAGATAATTCCTGGAAGATTAAAAAGAAAACCGAGCCAATTTTGCCGAATGTGCAGTCCAGAATTTCCAATTGAAGGGAAATCTACATATCCTGGGGGACCATCTATAGATAAATCACCAAAGCCTGCCAAGCTATCTCTTTCATGTCATAAGAACCAGTGGATACCAAAGAAGAAAACAGATGAGATTACCCGGTTCACTACTTTTAAGCCACCATAACCATTTGGGTGGTTGTGTCTGGCTGAAGACGTTAAACTTAGCGCTAGCGGGGAGGCAACCCTTGCATTTATTTTACAATCATTTCCTTTATTTTTAATTTTTATTTTATTGTGTGCTATTTATTAATTTGCATGTTATTTATACAGGTAGCACGAGACACACAAAGCCCGCGCAACCAAATTCCAACCAGCAAGAGTCTGATCAACTCCATGCACGGTAGTGTTGTTCCTCACTCTTGCTCTTGATATTTATCTTACATTGAGGACAATGCAAATTTTAAGTTTGGGGGTGTGTGCATGTTGTTTACTTGCTATTTAGTTGTTTAAATTTATTGAAAAAAAAAATTTGTTTTAGTCTTTGATAGTAAAGCATAAATCTTGTAATAATATTGTTTGTTTATGGGTGAAATTTTAGAAACGTTAAAGTGCCTAATTTACTTTTATCTGATGCCTTGAATAATTGATCTATGTTAGACTCGTAAGCACTTAAAAATAGGTTTTTAGCAGTAAAACTTAAGTAGTTGACAAGGTGGTCAGTTGAAGAAATTGCATGTCGATGAATGACCGTTTCCTTAGATATCTATCTTGATTTGCTAGTGTTATGAAGTATGGTATAGCTAAAAAAAGAAAATAAACCACCTATAACCGATAAGCGTGAAGCTACCCATGGGCGAGTATTAGGACCACCATGAGGAGAAATGCTACCTTAAAGGGTAGGTGGGTTGAAAAAAAAAAGGGTGCAAAAATGAGAAAAGAAAAAAGAGACAAGAAAATAAAAGAAAAATCATACCATACCGAACACAAAATAAAGCAATTACAGAGCATAATTGAGATATCTAGGTTGGTTTGACCCATTGATTCTAATTTTTAAACGAAATCATTGAGTTGGCTTACTTAAGATCAAAGCTGTGAATGAACCTTTACACACACACACCGTGAGTCTAGCTTAGATAATTTATTCGAGAATTTGGATTCGAGTTGCAATTGTGTACTTTGAAGATTCTTTGATTTCATTTATAAGCTTTCTTTGAGGATATATTTATGCGTAACTATCGAGACTATGTTTTGTTATTTTTTTTTTTTTGCATGATTGTGTGTGAATGACGTTTGTGGGTGTCGTCGCTGTAAGCCCTCACGAGACTATAACTCGTCCACTAGGGCCGCCTAGGGGTTTAAAGGCTTGTTGCATACGCTAAATGCAATCGTGATCCCTACGAAAGTGACTTAGTTAATTTAGTAATTTTTAATTATTTATTTGAATTTAGTTTTTATTTTATCTTTTGCTCGGGACTAGCAAAACCTTAAGTTTGGGGGTGTTTGATAAGTGTGATTTATACCCACTTATTATGGCATTCTCAGCTTATTATTTTGTTATAATTCGAGATATTTAATATCATTTATAATTTATTTTATGTTTTATTTATAGGAGCATTAATATATGGATCGGGGGACAATTACACGTGTTTTGGGAACTTCAGGGAACACAGGACGAGCAACGGGAGCATTGGCAAATCATCAGGCGCCATGGTGCCCAAATCTCATACAAAGTACAGAGAATTAGGCGCCACAACGCCTAATCTCTACAATTGAAGGCACCTTGGCGCCCCATTTACACAAACATATGGCGCCATGGCGCTAGATGAAGAATTAATAAAAGGCGCAATGGCGCCTCAAGCTCACACATGCCCATACATTTTCCCGGAAGTTCAGCGCCCAGGCGCCCACTTAAGGAGCTGTAGCGCTGCGATACCTGTGCGTTTCAGATTCAATTTTTAGGGTTTTTAATAATCCTAATGACACCCAAAGACTCACAGACTCAACTATAAATATAACATTACATCTAACACTCAAGGGGAGGCTAATACAGAGCACAAAACACAGAAACATATATTTTTAGAGATCCAAGGAGATGTTTGAAGAGCGACAAGAGGAGATTAAGGTGGTGACATCCGGATAGGAAGAGATTCAATTCGGGTTTTATCTTCTTATTTTTTTTCTTAAAACTCTAATGATTTCCATTAGATTCGTGGCTTGATTATTTATTGTTTTATCTTTTGTCATGAATTTACTCCTAAATTTTGGAGAACGATTGTAATTGATGCTTGAACCTTGTATTTTGTTTATCAGTTTTGTAATGAAGTTTTATTAATTATTTATATTCTTTTGAGTTTAATGCTTCTTGATTGCTGGCCACAATTGAAGATGATGAATGTTTAGAATCTATCACTCGAGAGAGGGGATTTTGAATAGATCTAGAGAATATAACCTAGGATTTTATAGAGTTCGAGAGAATCTGTAGTCCTTTGAAGTCGTTAACATAGAATCACAAATCGTAATGAGTTATTAACTATTGGATTTTTATAGAGATATCGAAGTCTATAGTTGATAATATTTTCACTCGGCACTCGAGAGAGGGAGTGAATATTTTAGGATCTTGACTTATAAATAATATAACTGAACAAAGATTAATTGGCATGACAAATACATAGGAGACAGCTAGGTGAAATCAGGATCCAGAATCTCTATCGTATTAGTTCCTCCTATCAAAATATTTTTATATTTTATTTAATTATTAAAAAAATCTTTATCATTTGTTGTCTAAATAAAGTTAGGATTATCAATTGTAGTACTTAGTGCGAGTTAACGCAATCCCTGTGGGTTCGACACTCTAAACTCATTTATACTAAAACTTGACACCGTACACTTGCGGTACGATATAAAAATATCACAACAGTATCAAAAGAAAAGTTTCTCCCCTTTTTATTGTTCTTTTCTTTGGCTTGGGGTTCGGCCCATGTTTTACAAACGTACGGCTTTCCTTTATCCAATTCGGCCAAACACAAGTCGGCCGATTCGACATCCATTTTGCCTACTTCATAATTGATGCTCCTGTAATACGTCCCTTTGCTAGAATTTTTCATTTGCTCTTCCTCCCTTAGTAATCGTTCATAACGCACCACGCTGGTGATGAGCTGGGGGAGGTCCTAAAATTCGCGATCTTGAAATTTATTTTTCAAGTCGAAATTGAGGCAACTTTGAGCGATTCTCACGAACTCTTTTTCTGGTAAAGGCACATAACATCGGCCTCGAGCTACTTTAAACCTTTGTAAGAATGTTTCAGCCCACTCTCCTGGCAACTGTCTTAGGTTTGCCAGGTCGGCCAAAGCCACTTCGAATTCAGCCTTGTAGAATTGCGCATGGAACAACTGAGTTGGCCGGCAGACTGACGTACCAGGAGAACGCTACTCCTGATAGTGAGCCGTGAAATAACCTTAACTTGTGGAAATCCGTGACCTCTCCACACTGAAGGGTAAATCGCCATATGTGTTCCATGGTAGAAACTTCCCCAGACCCCGTAAATAGGGAAAACTCTGGTATTTTGTAGTTTCTAGGCCACAGATACGCCACGTCGATCCAATCGGGATATGGCTTCCGGTACCTTGGCCGAATTGGCCGTACTCCCAGACCGAATTGATTTTGGAGGATGTCGGTCACCTGTTCCCTTAACATGTCATTACCATTAAATGGCATCGCTATGGGGGTGGTTGTGGTCCTCTCACAAGTGGGACATAATCATGATTCTGTCCCTGAGAAACCTGGACGCCTTGGGGCAACACCACTTCGTGTTGTGCCATATTTGGCCCCTGGTGTAGATTTGGCCCTAAATATGGGCCATTGTCCCCAAAACTTGTTCCTCCCCTGGAAGTCGTAGGGACCGTGATTCCTTGTGGGGGAACATTACTCGGACCAGCCTCATGACTGCTTGGTGCAGGGGAAGGCGTAGTCCACGGCGGGGCTGTCCCCCCATTTACACATTTGGCCATTAATTCGTTCAACGAACTCAAGTGTTTGGCCATATTTTCATAATGTGAGTTGCTAGTCGAGATAAATTTATCTATGACATGAGCGTTTTGCAGCCTAACCTGTTCAACAACATCCTGTGTGAATTCACTGAACAATGCACGAACTGCATTAGGGCTGAATTCTCGCATTGGTTCGTATCGACTAGCTTCTGCCAGACCCTCGAAATGACCCACCACGGCTGGAACGTGGGGCTGGTTGGTTTGCTCCAGTCCTCATTCCTCCGTACCTATGCCAGTTTGAGTGTTTCTTTTCGGAGGCATCTCCACTCCTTACACCAATCCTCCCACTGTGGTCGCCAAAAACTGTTTGCGCGATTTTTGTGCTCGAAAAAGAAAGAGAAACGTGTAAGGTTCAAAACCCCTGAGACAAAGTCACAGCGATGGGTGTTTGATTAAGTGAATAAGCCTCCAAGGGGCTCAAGCACACAAATTACAGTCCTAAAAGTTATAAAAACTAAAAGATAAAAAATATGCTCGTTTGAGTCTTCATTTGATCGGGGTTTTTCTCTCTGTATGAGTGAGCTTTTATAGTGAAGCTCGCAAACTGCTTGGGCAGTTCCAGTATCTCCATGCAGCTGCTGGATCGTGTCTTCAACCGTTGAGCTGTGCGTCTCAACTGCTTGATCGTGGAGGGAAAACTGCTTAACCGCTGTAGTTGTGGGATCAACTGCATTACGTGTTCTCGTTCTAATGCTTCGGTCGTCCTGGGTTCTTTTCGCTCTAATCTGATCGCTCTTCCTTTCATCGTCTTTCTTGCCTTCGTCCTTTATTCCTTCGTTCTAGGGCGATTTCGCTCAAGGGTGGCATTTTTTTCTTTTGCCAACAGTTGTCAATTTCAGTAATTGCTCTCTGTTTTACGTTTGGTGGAAGTAGGAACAAAGTGCTTCATGATCCTGCCATTAAGCCAACGTCTAGATGTATCTAAAGAAAATGAGTTTCTTCCTTTCGTTTTGAACCCATCAAAATTTAGAATTTTTTTTCAATTTTTCTCTCTAGTCTCGAGGTGTTTTAGATTTTTCTCTAGTTTTTGAGAATTTTTGTTCGTTGGAATAGAAAAACGATGTCTCTTTGCTATTCCTCCGCCGTTGTATCACGAGAGACAAACGTTGATCCAAATATTCTTTAAGGAGATTGTGTATTACACAATTCTCGGCATTCTAATGAATATTCGTTTTACAGTTTTTTTTTTTTTTTTTTAACGAAATAATTGTAGTAATCGACGTTTGTATAACTCAAGTTTTATGGTTTAAAATTCCAAATTCAATACTAAATGTTTCATATGATTTATAAAGCATTAAAAAATTTCTAAGTTATTAGTTGAAATTTGCAGGTATAGCATTAAATATTTCAGGTTTAATATTATAATTTGTAAGTTAATGATTGAATGTATTATGTTAGAATGAATTTCATAGTTACAATATTAATATTCACAACCAACTAATCTTTCATTTGAGGTTAATAATATATCAACCTAGAGCTAATGACATTATTTAAGTGTATAATATATATTAATTACTACTTCAAATATTAAATTTGTTAGTGAATATGTCATTATTTAAGATAACAATGAATATTAAAATAACGATAATGTGAACGGTAAGTGCAATCTAATTTATTGTGTGATAAACAATAACAATTGTAAGGGACATCTTAAACTATAAATTTATTATTTTTATTTTTATTTTTTTGTGAGGACTTGAATTTTTATTTTTATTTATAAAGATACTAAAATAATTTGAAGTTTAATTTATCTAATTTATATAATTATATAACAATCATTTGAAGGTATAATAAATATTTTACGACCACAAGAAGCATTTATATTATTGTATTATTTTTAATGGACATGACGAATGCCATTTTATGAATCTTTTTAGATAAAATTTTTTTTTTTAAACGAGATTATAGGTTGTATAATTCTTTATAGCTTTTGCTAGCCCTGGGCATTATCGGATTCGGATCGGATCGGATCGAATCCGAATCCGATCCGATCCGAAATGCTGTGAGATGTTTGATTCGTTTGAACCGGATCCTCTTATCGAACTCGATCCGATAATTATCGGATCGGATCAGATTGGTTCGATCCGAATTCAAATCGGATCGGATTGGTTCGATCCGATTCGAATTATTTTGGATCGGATTGGTCCGATCCGATCCGAATTCGGTACACATAATCTGGTTTTGAGTCAAAAAAAATCGAGCGGATCGGATCAGATAAAATCCGATCCGAAATAATTCGAAATTTTTTTTTTTATTTAATATGTAACGACGTCATTTTGTATATTAAATAAAAAAAAAATCGAGCGGATCGGATCGGATAAAATCCGATCCGAAATCCTTCGAACCGGACCAGCTCAATTCGATCGGATTTGATAATCGGATCGGATTTGATAATCGGATCCGATTCGATCCGATGCCCTTTTGCTAATTATTCCTTAATCCTCTACTTGTGTTTTTATGTAATTGGTGGTTCAATTGTCCAGCATTTTTGTAAGAAGGTAAATGGTTGGATTTCCAGAGACATTTTTAATCCCTTACCCCCTCATAATCGGACCAAGACACTGTGCTTTGAAAGCGCTTATTTTTGACAACCCAACTAAGCCCTCGAGGCAAACTCACATTGCAGCATAATTAGATATATCTATAACATTATAACTACACGTTCAACACTGGTGGATGTTATTGCTGAAAACAAAACAAAACGTACATATACATAACCCCATGAGAGCTAGAAGGTAAGACAACTTCATCAGCATACAGTGCATGTGTTGATGGTGCCCATCTGAGAAGTGCCGGAGTGGTTCACTTCAGTCAATCAGTCGTGAGTCTGTGGACATCGTCATGCGGCGCTCAGGCAGTTCTCCCACGTACCATATTTCGAGCTGAAACTACCTCCGCCACTTTGCTGTGCATACTCAGAAATAACTGTACGGGCACAAACATCCCAAGTCCTGGCTATTTCCCCGAGTGACATGGGTTGTGAAAGGCTTCGTAGAGATATGCTAAACCTGGACTTTGCCTTTACTGAAAGATCTTCGTATTCCTTACTGTCAAAAACAAACACAATTTCTTCGTTTCACGAGTTTGTTGAATTAGTGTAGAATTTGGTTGTCCCTTAGGTTAGACTCAAGGACAACAAATTTTCAATCAAAAGATACAGTTAGGCAGGATAAGTGGAATAAGGAAGCATGAAAAGTATTGCAGAGTAAAAATAAACGCAATGAGCTGCCACAAGCAATGCCAACTTCTTGAAAGGAAAAACTAAAAGAGGGTCGAAATGCAGCATTCCCTTACCTGATTTCAACTGGAATCTTGTCTAACAGTATTGGAGAGCAATTGGGGTAATTTGTTGGAACAAGCAAACGCAAAGGCTGAATAGGTGACTGCAAGTCATGGAAACACATATAACTACAGAGGAAAGCATTATATTTGCAATGTATTTCTTCCTCTTGGAAGGAAAAAAATGCTCACCATTTGTGATGAACCATACTGTGATTTCAAGTTTGGACTGAGGGCCACAGCACTGAAAGAGCATTTAACAATGGTCCCTTCACCCCCGTCAGGAGCAGAACCAGTTGCAGTTGGATCAGTGTCTTCATCACTGATATCAACCACTGTGTCTATAAGTCGCTGATTTATTTCCCTTATTTCTTCCAAAAGGGCATGATTAGCCTGTAACAGATAAATTTTGTCATATACCCAAGAGTGACGAAGGAAAAGATGGCCATAATAGAAGTTCTATAGAATAGATATGTAAAACAAATGGTGCTGTGCCCCACTTCTCAACAAAATTTATGAGCATAAATATTGTTCTTTGCATTTGATTCATACGATTTCACTTTTATGCATCAATAAATCAAAAGATGTGAAAACTGGAATTTCAAAGTATTAATAAGTTGCTCTTTGAGACTCTTAAAACAAATGGGCTAAAGAATAGTTCTTCTTAAGAAAACCTACAGTTACTTGCCAATTGGGAAATGGCAGAAAGAATATTTTGTCTGTGTAAAACTATTTTTTTTGAAGCTCAATATTGTGGAGAAATATGGATCTCCCGATACAAAATAATAGTCAATCATTTGGTGACTCAAGCAAAGCAACATATTGAAGAAGCAGTCCCAGGGACTACAGCAAAAGGTGTCAAACAATAAAAGTTTTATATGATAAATTCAACCACATGTAGTCAATAAGCATGAAGATGCTGCTGTCATAAAATTATAATCTAAGAACGATACCTCTATTATTGGCTTCTTGATACTAGATGTTGCAGTTGATTCCAGGTCAGAGGTCTCCGAACCAGTCAATTGCTTAAAACAATCATTCATGCTGCCAGCGGACGATACAACACTCAAGGGCATCGCACTTGTGTAACGCCTCATTTTCCTTGGTCCATTCGATCCATCTTGTGTGATGAAATTTCTAGCTTGCAGACGACATTTGGTCATGGCAACCAAATCCTCACCAACTGCAGCTCTAGACCCATTACCCGGAGCTGATCCTGCTATCCTATCAATCATACTCACAACTGAGCCAATGTCACTGACAGATGCATTCAATGATGTAGGTGACATCGATTTCACCTGAATAAATATACAAATTCATAATAGATACAAATTTAAGAAAACAAAATAATTATTCCTTTATTTTCTGCGGAAACATCATTAAACACCACAAAAAGTCAGGGTACCAAGATACATTTACCACTTTAAGTAAGCGCTCAAGAGGCTGCTCTTTAACACTCGCCTTGGTGGAAATAGTTGTTAAGGGATTACCATGAGTGCCATCTGGACCAGTAAACTCAGCAAGCAAAGGTGAGGCTGAAATCCCAGGAGTGCCAATTGCAAGGGAAGGACCTGCTGCTTGTGCACTGGTGGTTTGGTGATGTCCAATATTTCCAGCATTTGAGAGTGAAGAAATACCAGAGATGGGTTTCTCAGAATCCCCAGGCATAGGGGATGGAGCCAAGGGTGTGGAAGGAGATGGAACAACAAAAGGCGAGTTCACAGACTGCAATGGGGTTCCAGTTTTTGTGATTGATTGAAGCAGATTCTGCTGGTCGACCTGCGGAGAAGAATGTTGTGGCATTTGAGTGGATACAGTCTGAAGGAGTTGGGGTGAAGAGATAGGAAATTGAGCTCCTGGTTTCAACTGTTGTTGGGAATAAGCTGAGCGCTGGCCCGGAGACAGATGTTGCTGAAAGACCCCTGGCTTAACAGCCATACCCTGCCTCATCAAGTCATTTACATCATTCATCTGATTCAGCTGTGGCATTTGGTGCGTCTGCAGCTGTGCTGGCAGCTGCTGCTTTGCTTGCTGTTGCTGCTGTTGTTGCTGCATAAGCTGCTGCTTCTGAAGGAATTGCTGCTGCATTTGGCGCTGTTGTTGCATGTGTTGTTTGAGCTGTTGTGACTGTAACTCCTGCTGTTGCTTCAAATGCTGGTGTTGCAGCATATTTGAATTCGACTGGAGGGGATTAATATTTGACTGCAGCATGTTCACTCCGCTTTGTGATGGTAAATTGTTAATGCTTGCTTGTTGGGGAGCACCCACAGAATTTTGCAGTAGAGATCCGACATTAACCTGCTGCATTGAGCTTAATGAACCGCCTTGTACCGACTCCATATTGGAACCTGGCTGCAATGAATTTAACATGTTCGGCTGTGCAGTTGAAATCCCCGAGACAGACGGTACTGAATTATGCTGCACATTTGTCACATTGTTTGGTTGCAAAGTAGCCATTGTACCTGGTACGTTTATTGATTGTATCTGTGGGTTCATTTGATTGTCATGAAGCTGCCCTTGACTAATTTGTGATTGCTGCTGCTGCTGCATGGAATGCATATGAGATTGGGGTAGCTGTCCTTGCTGTTGCATTGTAGAAACAGGCTTCTTGGGCCTGTTTGTATTAAGGAAATTAACTATCTGCTTCTCGTAGGAACCCAGCTTCTCCTTCAAAGCAGGTGAAATATTATTTTTGGAAACCTGTAAGAATGTTATAATTCGCTCCAACATGGTCCTAAATATTTTCAGCTTTTCAAGCTGATCTGACTTCGGCTGTTGTGGAAGAGAATCATGCTGACAACCAGAAACAAAAATATACATGATAAGAAGCAGCTTATTACTAAATACAATACCAAGTTTATGACAACATTCTAGGCAAAATGTTGGTGATATAACTTTTGTTCTCTTTTCCCTTTTCTAAAGGGGCGAGAGGAGGCTTCGCAATTATAAGAGAAGGCTTCCTAACAGAAACACGCCCTACGAATTTGATTAGCAGATGAAATATGAAAGTTGAGGGGAGATACCAGTACCTCCAGAGAGAAGCTGGAAAACACCAATTAATCAATATGGTTGAGAATAAGGGGATTGCTTACCTGCTGCAATTTAGCAGCAATTTTCTGGTACATTTCATTTAACTCGGGTAAATACATCTCCTTCATGGTTTTAATCTGCAAAGTAAAATTTGCACGACAAAATTGTTAAATTATTCACTTCTTCTGGTTCCACAAGGTAAAACAGATCGTTGTTGCTTATAAATACTTGTTAACAACAGGTAAATCAAGGAGAAGGAAACACTCAGAATTCTTTGTCCCCTACTTGCCAGAATATTAAACACCACGGTTGGTATATCAGTAAATAATATTTTATTTTTATTTTTATTAAAAAAAAGGGTCGGATTTAAGTAAAAAGTTCATAAATGCAGATAAGTATAAATGAAGTGATGAATTATCTATCATTTTATGCATCGAAAGTTGGAAACACATTTCGGCTTCAAACTTCTCATCAAAAATTAAAATATAAGAATGAATCTGATGGATTCTGAATAATCCTTTTGTTAATGATGAAGTCGAATAAGGAACTCGCAATTACAGATTTGTAGATTTGAAGAAAATGATAAGTTGCAGAAACTGATAGTCTTCATATATGTGTTTTTACAGAGAAAATGACTAAAGCATTACTGGAAACGAAATAAGAAAAGAAAAGACGAATGATAAAAGTCCCAACAAGCAATCCACACCACAAAGGGTGTTGCCCAGACCCTTAACAAATAACGAAAACAACAAAAACGATTCCCCTCATAACTTCATTCTCCTCCCTAATATAGCCGTAATTTCCCCTGGAATTCTAACGAACTCACGCCATGTCAGTGCCCCAAATCAGCATCCAAATCTTCTGTAGCCGCCAACATCATGCCTCTGCCCCCAAGTGGTCCCCTCTTCTTCCTCCTCTCATAAACTTGTAGATTGGAAGGCTCCTCCCTTAAGGGCCCAGTTGAGATGTGGGTTCCCTTGACAACTGCCTCAGGCCCATAAACCTCAAATGCCTTTTCTTGGTTCCTAACAACTCCTCCCTCACCAGAAGCGGACTTGTCCTCAAGTCCAGAGTTTGGAAATTGTTGCCTGATCTCGTCACAGTCGTTCCACGTGGCTTCCTCAAGGGGTTTGTTTTTCCACTTGACCAACCATTGATGGACTTGCTCTCCCTTCCTGTCTTCAACTCGTTGAGCGAGAATGGCCTCTGGTTCAAATGATTCCATGCCTTCAGCATCCATAAATGTTGGTAAGTTTGTCTGCACACATTGTACCCCCACAGCCTTCTTCAACTGTGAAGCATGAAAGACGGGGTGGATTTTAGATTCAGGCGGAAGTTGCAACTTATAAGCAACCTGTCCAACTTTCTCTAAGATCTGGAAGGGTCTATAATATTTAACGGCCAGTTTTGCATTCACTCGTCGGTACACCGACTGTTGCCTATGGGGTCTCAATTTCAAATACACTCACTCCCCCTTAGAGAACGACACATCCTTCCTATGGACATTTGCGAATTTGGTCATCCTATTTTGTGCTCGCTGCAGGTTATATTTCAGTTGTCGCAACATTTCATCTCTGTCCAGTAAATATTGTGCTGCCATATCTACTTGAGACTCTCCCCTGACAAATTTGCTGAGAACTGGTGGAGGTCTGCCATAAACCAATTCAAAAGGAGTTGTATTTATGGATGCTTGATAATTGGTGTTGTACCAGAATTCAGCCCAATGCAGCCAGTCAGACCAATAACGAGGTTGCTCTGAAGCGAAACAGCGCAGATACGTTTCAAGGCATCGATTGAGAACTTCCGTCTGCCCGTCCGTCTCGGGATGATAAGCTGAACTCATTCGCAGCTTCGTACCCTGGAGCTTGAATAACTCTGTCCAAAAATGACTCAAGAAGATGGCATCCCGATCACTGACGATTGATTTGGGAATTCCATGTAACCTCACAACTTCCCTTGTAAAGTGATCTGCAACTTTCCCTGCTGTGTATGGATGTTTCAGGCGAATAAAGTGTCCGTACTTGGATAACCTGTCAACAACCACCATAATGACGTTGTATCCATTGAATCGTGGAAGCCCTGTAATAAAATCCATGGCTATGTCCTCCCAAATCACCACAGGAATGGGCAAAGGCTGCAACAAACCTCCTGGAGCTGTGGTCAAATACTTCTGACGCTGACACACTTCACATTCTGCTACAAAGCGATATATGTCTCTTTTCATTCCTCTCCAATACACATTAGCGGCGGCTCGTTTATAAGTTCGAAATGCTCCCGAGTGTCCTCCGGTGGCTGTAGAGTGAAATTCCTGCAAAAACAACTTCACCCACTCTGATTTTTCTGGAATCACCAATCTGTGCTTAAAAAAAAGTTTTCCCCCACGAAGTTCAAAACCCGAGATGTGATGAAGAATCCTTCCCCAAATCACTGATGATTTGATTCAACCTTGGGTCTAATCGTACCTCCATTTTCAAGTCATGTTCCCCCCTCCAAAATACCCTTGAAATGCAAGCCAATTCCACGTATCCTGAATTCTTGATAAAGGAGTCAGCCGCAGAAGAATTTCTTGCCAGGCTTATATTATGACCCTGAAGAAATTGAGGAAACCCTCTTTTTATTTTCTTATTTTAAACTATACAATAATTGGCCATATATAGCCTTCAGTCTTCTCCATAAAAGGAAGATAAATCTACCCATAATTACATACAATCAATTACCATATCTCTAGCAATCTTAAAGATATTTTCCTATTTTTAACACTCCCCCTCAAGCTGGAGCATATAGATCATATGCACCAAGCTTGTTACAAATAAAATCAATACGAGGACCACGAAGAGACTTAGTAAGGATGTCCGCTAATTGTCCTTCAGAGTTGACGAAGCTAGTGACCATGCATCCAGATAAAATTTTATCCCTGATAAAGTGACAATCGACTTCTATGTGCTTGGTCCTTTCATGAAACACAGGGTTAGATGCTATATGTAGTGCTGCCTGGTTGTCACAAATTAGCTTCATTTGTGTCCCACCTCCAAACTTTAATTCATGTAACAACTGTTTTAACCATACTAACTCACATGTTGCCAAGGCCATAGCTCGATATTCTGCTTCTGCACTAGACCTGGCAACAACTGCTTGTTTCTTACTTTTCCAGGATACTAGGTTGCCTCCAATTAAAACACAATATCCTGTAGTAGAACGCCTGTCGGACGGAGAGCCTGCATAATCTGCATCAGAATATCCAACTATCTCAGTATTGCCTTTATCTTCATACAATAATCCTTGTCCTGGCGCTTTCTTGATATACTTAAGAATACGTATGAGCATCCCAATGACTTTCACATGGAGTTTGCAGGAATTGGCTAAGCACACTGACTGCGAATGAGATATCTGGGCGAGTAATTGTAAGATAGTTCAACTTTCCAACTAACCGCCTATATCGTCCAGGATCTTTTAGCGGCTCTCCAACTAGTTTCATGTACTCCTCAGGGTTTTCCAATGGCTCCCCCTCTTTTGGCAGAAGTTTAACATTTGGATCCATAGGCGTGTCAACAGGTTTACAATCTAACATGCCTGTTTCTTGAAGAATGTCTATAGCATATTTTCTCTGAGAGATGACTATACCAGTATGAGATTGAGCTACTTCTATGCCAAGGAAGTACTTTAGTAGTCCCAAATCCTAGTCTGAAAATGATTAAATAAATGTGTTTTCAGCTGTCGAATTCCCTCTTGGTCACTTCCAGTAATGACTATATCATCCACATATACAACCAAGTAAATGCATTGGCCATTGGAATGGCGATAGAAAACCGAGTGGTCTGCCTCGCTACGAGTCATACCAAATTTCTGAATGACAGTACTGAATCTCCCAAACCAAGCACGAGGAGACTGTTTGAGACCATACAGAGAGCGACGAAGCCGACAAACCAGACCATACTCCCCCTGAGCAACAAAACCAGGTGGTTGCTCCATATAGACTTCCTCTTGGAGGTCTCCATGAAGGAAGGCATTCTTGATGTCCAGCTGATAGAGTGGCCAGTGACGCATAGCAGCCATGGAGAGAAACAAGCGGACGGAAGCAATTTTGGCTACAGGAGAAAAAGTGTCACCATAGTCCAAACCAAATATCTGGGTATAACCTTTAGCAACAAGGCGAGCCTTGAGTCGATCAATCTGCCCATCAGGACCAACTTTCACCGCATAAACCCATCGACAACCAACTGTAGATTTCCCAGGGGGTAACGGAACCAAATCCCAAGTGCCACTTGAGTGTAAAGCAGCCATTTCATCTATCATTGCTTGTTTCCATCCTGGATCAGACAAAGCCTCATGGACATTTCTAGGAAGAGGAACAGAAGACAAGGTGGAGACAAAAGCAAAATATGGAGCAGATAAACGATGATAACTGAGAAATGTATAAATAGGATGTGGATTACGAGTGGAACGAATACCTTTACTGGTGGCAATTGGGCCAGGAAGGTCCAATGTACGGGCAGGAGCTGGAGCAGGTTGTGAGTCAGTGGCTGCAGTGTCAATGCCAGCGGAAGATAGAGAACGAGGACGACGGTGATATACCTGAAGAGGACGTGATGGTGACATAGTCTCAAGTGGAGGATGAAAAAATGGAACAGGTAGTACCGTAGAAGGGGCGGGAAGAGTCGGGGTATGAGAGAGAGAAGTAAGGTGATGACTCGAAGAATGTGACGTCGGCAGAGAGAAAGTAGCGGTTATTATCTGGAGAATAACATCGGTACCCTTTTTGAAGTCGGGAATATCCTAAGAAGATGCATTTAGTAGATTTAGCAGAAAGTTTATCTTGTCCCGGGGTTAGATTATGGACAAAACACACACAACCAAATATGCGAAGAGGGACCGAATAGAGAGGTTGGTTGGGAAATAAGATAGAGTGGGGAATTTGGTCTTGTAAAACAGAAGAAGGCATGCGATTAATGAGATAGCAAGCAGTAAGAACTGCATCCCCCCAGAAACGAAAAGGTATATGGTTATGGATTAATAAGGTACGAGCCGTCTCAATGAGATGTCGGTTTTTACGTTCAGCTAGACCATTTTGTTGGGGTGTATAGACACAAGATGACTCATGTAGAATACCTTGAGATGAGATAAAGGTGGTAAAAGGAGCAGAAAAATATTCCCGAGCATTATCACTACGAAATACACGAATGGGAATATCAAATTGAGTTTTGATTTCAGCACAAAATTTTCGAAAAATAGGAAATAACTCAGAACGATCTTTCATTAAAAATAGCCAAGTATTTCGAGAGTAATCATCAATAAATGTCACAAAATACCGAAATCCCATAGCAGAATTGACACGACATGGACCCCAAACATCAGAATGAATTAACTCAAAGGGAGGGCGCGCCCGATTATTGACTCGATTGGGAAATCGTACACGAGTATGTTTCCCAAGTTGACACGACTCACATGGAAGTGAAGATAATGAAGAAAGTTGCGGAACTAGCTTCTGAAGCTTAGAGAGACTGGGGTGACCCAAACGGTTGTGGAGAACATCAGCAGAATCGGTGGAGGTGCAAGCGACCGCAGGCAATGACTGCGTGAGATGATAAAGGCCTTGTGACTCACGTCCTGTACCAATCATCCGTCCCGTACCCTGGTCCTGTACAATAACAGAATGATTAAGAAATGTGACAGAACAATTCAGATCATGAGTGAGTTTACTAACAGAAATAAGATTGAAAGGACAACCCGGTACATAAAGCACAGATTTCAGAGGTAAGGAAGGAACAGGAGAGGCTTGTCCAATTCCTTTAGCGATAGTTTTAGAACCATTAGCAAGAGTAACCATAGGAAGAGAATGAGAACTAGTTAAAGAATACAAAAGTTTTAGATTACCAGAAATGTGATCAGAGGCGCCAGAGTCCAAGACCCATGGGCCCAATTGTGAGGACTGAGTGATGCAGGCAACAGAATTACCAGTATGAGCAACGGAAGCAGATGACGAGGACTGAGAGGCCTGATACTGGAGGAAAGCTGCATATTCGGCTTTAGACAAAGTAACATTCTGAGAGGGCTGGTCGAAGTAGTCCGAGGACGGGGAAAGATCAACTTGATTACTGCTCGGGTGGACGGATGGGGGGGGGAGGATGATTACTGCTCGGGTCGGCCATGGCAGGGAACAGCGGTGATGAATAGTGTGCGTGAACAGTGACGATGAACAGTGCGCGCGAACAGTATCCGTGAACAGTGACGACGAACAGTATCCGTGAACAGCGACGACGAACAGTACGCGTGAACAGTGACGATGAACAGTGCGCGTGAACAGTACTCGTGAACAGTGACGCCGGAAAAAGAAAAAAAAAAAAAGGAAACCCTAGGATCAACCTACTGATACCATGAAGAAATTGAGGAAACCCTCTTTTTATTTTCTTATTTTAAACTATACAATAATTGGCCATATATAGCCTTCAGTCTTCTCCATAAAAGGAAGATAAATCTACCCATAATTACATACAATCAATTACCATATCTCTAGCAATCTTAAAGATATTTTCCTATTTTTAACAACCACTTCGAAATTGTACCCCAACAACTTGACCAGCCAATTCTGCTGATCGGGAGTGAAAATCGTTTGTTGCAGGAGATGTTTTAGGCTTCTTTGATCAGTGTATACCTTAAACTTGTGCCCTAATAAGTACGGCCGCCAATGTTGAATGGCAAGCACCAATGCCATTAATTCTTTCTCGTAAGTAGATTTTGCCAAAGTTCTATCCTTAAGGGCCATACTAAAGTAAGCTAGTGGCCTTTTCCGTTGCATTAATATAGCTCTGATCCCCCTCCCGGATGCATCACACTCTATCTCAAAATCTTCCGAAAAATCTGGTGTACCCAATACAGGAGCTGTTGTTAGATGCTGTTTAAGCCCTTCAAAAGCCATTTGCGCCTCTGCCCCCCATTTGAATTGGTCTTTTTTTAGCAGCTCGGTTAGTGGCTTGGCTATTTTTCCATAATCTTTGACAAACCTCCTATAATACCCGGTCAGTCCCAAAAAACCTCTTAAGGCTCTCAACGTGCGAGGGATTGGCCAGCTTACCACACTCTGAATCTTCTTTGGGTCCATGGCTACTCCTTCTTCACTAATCACATGCCCCAAATAAGTGATAGATCTTTTTCCAAACTGACATTTCTTAAGATTGGCGACAAACTGATTTTTCTCCAAGATCTCCAACACTATACTCAGGTGGCGCAAATGTTGCCCCCATTCATTGCTATATACTAAAATATCATCAAAAACACAAGTACACACTTGCGTAAATAAGGCCTAAGGTGTTGTTCATTGTAGCTTGGAAAGTAGCAGGCACATTCATCAAACCGAACGGCATCACTACAAACTCATAATGCCCATCACGCGTCCTGAATGCCGTCTTCCTAATGTCTTCGTCCTTTACTCGGATCTGGTGATAGCCGGATCGTAAATCAATCTTCGAGAAAAATACGGCCCCATGGATCTCATCCAAAAGCTCCTCAATCACTGGTATGGGGTATTTATCCGGTATTGTGATGTTGTTTAACAGTCGGTAGTCCACACAGAATCTCCAACTACCGTCTTTCTTCTTTACCAAGATCACTGGACTTGAATAAGGGGAACTACTTGGCTGTATCATCCCTGCCATAAGCATCTCTCTCACCAGCCTTTCCATTTCATCCTTTTGATTATGTGCATAACGGTAGGGTCGGACTCGGATAGGGCCTTCACCTTCTTTAAGCACAATCGCGTGATCAGTCTCTCGTCGAGGGGGTAATTCTTTCTTTTCCTGAAACACTCCTGCAAACTGTCGCAACAGGTGTTGTAACCCTTCATTTTGCTCGTCCCCTAATTCATCTCGAGAAGTCTCTACTGGTCCTGCTTCCATTTCCCATAATAACATCCCAAAGAATTCCACTTCTGTCTGCTTCAGTAAGGATCGTAGTGCCAACGGAGCGCGACACAATGACGAATCTCCTTGGATCTCCACCGATTTCCCTTCGTGAAGGAACTTCATAGTCATTTTCCCCCAATCTACCCTTACCTCTCCTAATGTTTCTAACCACTTAACTCCCAAAATCAAATCAACTCCTCCCAACCCAAATAAATACCCATCAATGACAACAGTGATGGCCCCTAAACCCACTTCTAAACCCTTACAAAGGCCTTGCGACATAGTTCTATGCCCATCCCCCAAACAAACTCCGAATCTTGGTGTGGCTTCTACTACCAACCCTAATTCTGTAACTAACTTGTGAGAAACAAAATTATGACTAGCCTCACTGTCAATCATTACTATAACTGGCATCTCCCCCACCCGTCCCTTCAACTTCATAGTTCTTGGCCTGGAGATTCCTCCAATTGAGTACATGGGTAAATCCATTTCTATATTCGCGTTTTGATGGTCCTCCAGAATTGTGTTCGCCTCTGTTCCTTCTACGTCTTCTTCTTGCACTTCCCTCATGTCTTCTTCATCCGCTAAAATGGTGACTCTCAATGCTTTAGTTGCGCATTTGTGTAGAGGTGAATAGGGTTGGTCACACCTGAAACACAACCCTTTTTCTCGCTTATCCACATACTCCTGGTAGGTGAGGTTACGCCCCCCACGTGAGATGCTTCCTCCATTTACTCGGCTCTGGACCCCTCCTCCTGATGGTCGGCTCATTGAATGATTGGAATTAGTGCTCTGTTGTGACTGAGCAACTTTTGTGACAAATGGGTTTGAGTAACCAGCCACTTGGCCTTGACCAAACTGATTTGTTCCTGAATTGGGCCCGTTGGGCCTAAATCCAACATTTGACCCAAATGTCCTCATGGAACTTCCACTGCTTTGCCATGCCCCATTTTTTCCCCATGAAGCTGCCTATCCTCCTTCCACCCACTCACCCTCTGATTTCTTCCTTCAACCCCTGTCTCCTCCTCCAACATCCGTGCAAGATCAATGGCCCTCATCACCTCCCTTGGTTCAAACACTCTTACCCTCCGTCGTATACTCTCCTTCAAACCATTCAAAAAGTAGCCCAGATATTGTTCCTCTGGCAGGTCCATGACATGCGACACCAATCTCTCAAAACGTTCCACATAATCATCTACTGATCCTTCTTGTTTCAGGCCGGCTAAAAATTCAAAGGGATTCGAGTTGCTTTTTTCAGCGAATCGTTTAAACAATTCTTGTGTAAACAATTGCCACGTCAATTCTGGAATTTTTTTTCTCACTCATCTAAACCAATGGATAGCAACGCCCTCCATACTTACCATTGCTAGTGGTATTTTCATCTCTGTTCGAGTCTGGTGAATCTCAAAAAACTGTTCAGCCCGGGTCAACCAGCCCACTGGGTCAGTTCCATCGAAAAAAGGTAGCTCCACTCTTTTGAGCATCATTCGCCTCTCAGTGTCATTATCCTCACGGTCAAGGTCGACCGTCCTTGACTTCTCAGGCATGGCCTCTGGAATGGGTGAGGGCCCAGTGTGTGCCTCCTCAAACCCGCCTCTCTCTCCAGGTGTGTTTGAAGTTCCGTCACTCTGCATCTGCCCTTTTCCCTTCATCCAATGCATCATCATACTTCGAATTTCATCCATGGCTTCTATCTTCTGGTTCATATTTTCCATTTCCTTACAAAAATTTTTAATCGTGTTTATGTCTCCTCCAATTGTTTGCACTCTTGTGGATAGATTCTCCACATCTTTTTTTAACCCACTCATTTCCCCCTCCATTCTTTCTGTACTTCTTTCCAGGTTATCAATTCGGTTCTCGGATCTAGTGGTGGTCATGGCCCCTGATTAGTATCCGGCAGGTCGGACCAATTGATAGATTCTGAATAATCTTTTGTTAATGATGAAGTCGAATAAGGAACCCGCAATTACTGATTTGTAGAGTTTGAAGAAAATGATAAGTTGCAGAAACTGATAGTCTTCATATATGTGTTTTTACAGAGAAAATGACTAAAGCATTACTGGAAACGAAATAAGAAAAGAAAAGGCGAATGAATGATAAAAGTCCCAACAAGCAATCCACACCACAAAGGGTGTTGCCCAGACCCTTAACAAATAACTAAAACAACAAAAACGATTCCCCTCATAACTTCATTCTCCTCCCTAATATAGCCGTAATTTCCCCTGGAATTCTAACGAACTCACGCCACGTCAATGCCCCAAATCAGCATCCAAATCTTCTGTAGCCGCCAACATCATGCTTCTGCCCCCAAGTGGTCCCCTCTTCTTCCTCGTCTCATAAACCTGTAGATTGGAAGGCTTCTCCCTTAAGGGCCCAGTTGAGATGTGGGTTCCCTTGACAACTGCCTCAGGCCCATAAACCTCAAATGCCTTTTCTTGGTTCCTAACAGAATCAAACCATCAATTTGATGATTTCCAAGTTACACTAAAGTTTAAGTAAAAAGAATACATGGGAGAAAGAAAACAACGTAATTTAAATACGTTATCCACTTAAACTGTCCCTCAGTCAACCTCAAAAGAAACAAAGGCAAACTTATCTCACTTTAAAGCCCAATCAGCAAAATGTAGACATAACTATTTGTTTTCTCCTCCAATGAAAATAAAAAGAGAACAAACCTAAATTTCGATTAAATAGTTGTCAAAGGCGCGCCTCAGGCTCAAGCTCCGACCATTGTGCCTCATGAAGGGTTAGGCTAGGCGACCTTCATCAGGCGCACGCCTAGGCACAAAGGCTCGCACCTTTTAGATACGCCTAGGCATACCTCATAGAAATGCGTGAGAAAATCTTAACCCGAATTGACTCACCCAACCCGAAATCAAATTATATAACATTTATTCAATAAATTAAAATTTTGACAAACAAATTAATTTGTATTATTGTAATTGTTTTTTATATATATTTTCAATGATTCCTCTTTGTTTTAGTTGACTAGATACTTATATATATTTTTTACAATTTGCGCCTCACTTTCATCAGGCGGGGGCGCCTTGCACCTTGAGGCGTGCGCCTAGGCCCTAGGACCCTTTGCGCCTGTACTTTTGATGTATAAACTTCCACTTTTTGATTTGTAGATGTATCTCAAAAAAATTAAAAATCCCTAGCCTGAATCCTGATTATAGAATGCAAAAAAAAAAAAAAAAAAAAAAAAAAAATTACGGGGTTTACTCTGAAGAAAAATCAAGCAGTAGTCTCTCTTGCTCTCCTGTCAGTACATTTTGGCTTTTCTTCACCCCAGATATTTTATTCATCGTCACTTTATTTCATCTAAATTTGCTTTTCATCATTTATCAATCATTTGAGACATAAAATAGCCGAATTGTAAGAAAGCATTGGAGCTTAAGTTCCAGTTCACAAGCTTGGTGGTCCAATAGTAGTATGACACACTTACCTAGTACTACAACCCAGTCCTAATCAAGAAACCTGAATTTCACAGGGCGACCTGTGTAAATCATCCTCATTTACTTGGTGTAATGAATGATTTTAAGGGAATTTTTGCATAAGGATCAAACAAAGAGATAGTAGATTAAGTCACAGAAGAATTCCTTTATGCTTCGATATGTCTTCTAAGAATGAATTATATAATCCTTTCTCATAAAATAATCCCGTTATGGCATAAGGCTAACATTACAATTTCTAATTGATTTCACATTGATTTGGCGACTACAAACATTCTTAGCAGACCCTAATTTTTCCCAATCCAAATTTCACCCCAGCCAGACCCATATCATCACCTTGAACATTTTCTTCCGAGTAAGTAGACTTTATTTAAGGGACATGAAACAGTACCTTTTGATACACCTCCTCTTGCCAATCACCCCCATTTGCCTGAGCTGTCTGGGCTGTGGAATCAAGAGATGCTACCATTATAATAAAGGCACATGTAAGTTATTGGTAAGGCATAAGTCTGACTCTTACAAGTTACAACAATAATAATCTAACACGGAGAAAATTATATTAAGCACATGCATGCAATAGAATTGTTTCAATGTCAGAAGGAAAAAGGTAGGATCATGTTATGCAAGTTTTGATGGCAAGATTAAAAGCATTGCATGAAAGAAAATCACAGGCAAATATGAAATTCATACAATAGAAAAGAAAGAGTATAAAGTGAGAGGACTTCATCATATCTGTCAGAGGCAATTTAGGTAGACAAGATAACAAGCATCGATTCTCCCACAGCCAAAACAATTAAAAGACAGCACTCATAAACTCTTCCAGCAAAATAGAGATGAAAAAACAATTTCACTCCTGTCCACAGTCAACCGTGCATTTAAAATTCTTAGGTTTTTTAAATACAAATTCTTAGTTGCTCTACCAAGAAAGAGGTGGCAGCAGTAGTTTCAAGAGAAGTGATATTGAGGAGCAATAAGAGTTAGTGCATAAGCCCAAAGGGGTGATGGTGGGATAGAGACAGCCAAATTGAAAAAGTGGTCTTTACCATGAGCTCAGATTTTAGCTTAGATTAAACATGGTCATTAACTAGGTAATTGAAAAAAAAAATGGAATACAAATTGAAGCATTCCTCAATAATCTATTCTTGCAACAACTACCAAGATAAGACTCTTATGAACCATAATGCACTTTGATAAGGCAAAAGATTCAGATTCCAGCATAAAAAATTGATATATGACAATCTTACTGATAACAAGGAACAAAACAGCAAAGGCACAGCTGTAACAAGACTAATTAACTGCATATGTGAAACAACATACTTGATGATGTCTCTGGAAGGGCTATTTGTGATGGATATAACTGCTTTTGCTGATCCACTACATTCTGCTGTTGAAGCAAGGAACCAGATGTTTGACCTGATACCTGAAGCCTTTGCTGCATATCTCGTTGTAATGGATTAGGCTGTTGCTGTAAACCCAACTGCTGTTGCAGCTGAGTAGGCTGTGATTGAATTTGTGACATCATCTGCTGCTGTGGTGGTTGTGCTTGCTGTCGCTGCCCTTGATTTGGTAACAAATTAGGTGCACTCTGCTGTGTTTGTTGCTGCATTGGAACCTTGGATTGCTGTAACATATGTACAGGGTGTTGATTAGTCTGCATGCTCGAGTTCCCAGACTGAGTTCCAAGCAACTGCTGCTGCTGTAATCCTGATACATTACTTTGTGGGCCCAACTGTTGATGATGCATACTTGAGAGGTTTTGCTGAGCCATTAATTGCTGCTGCTGCTGCTGTTGCTGCTGCAGGTTTGGAAGATTGCTCTGCTGGCCAAGCAATCTCTGCTGCTGCATGTCTCCAACATTGTTTTGTTGGCCAATCAACTGACTCTGTTGCATATTTGCAGTGTTTGGCGGTTGTCCCATTAGCTGCGGCTGCTGTTGCTGTTGCTGTGGTGGCATTATTGACTGCTGTGCCATTGATGTTTGCTGTTGATGAATACCCGCATGCTGTTGTTGCTGTTGCTGCGGCCTAAGGACTGATTGTGGATGCTGCTGCATCATGGGTTGTGTTGACTGCTGAGCTGACTGCTGGTTCTGTTGAGGACCAGGGAGAGGGGCTGATTGCATCATCTTAGGCTGCATAACAGATGATGTTTGCATACCAGATTGCTGAGAAGATTGCAACTGATTAGGTTGCAATAGGTTTGGCTGCTGCTGTTGCTGCTGCTGGATCTGGGGTTGCATTAGTGAGTGTGAAAGATTTCCCTGTTGCAGCTTCTGCCTCAGAAGTTGTTGCTGATACTGCTGGTGATATAGTAACTGCTGTGAATTCTGGGATTGCAGTTGTTGCTGTTGGGGAAGGACCTGTTGCCTTCCTTGCATTTGCCTCTGGGAATTGGCAAAAAGATTGGAGGGCACTCCCTGCCCCATTGAATTCCCTACTGAATTTTGTGAAATGCCAGACATATTTTGCATGTTGGCGTTTTGGCCTAGAACACTAGGGATAGGAGCCTGGGATAAACCAGAGACAGGAGGAAGAGCAGAAGGTAATCCAGAAGAACTTTGAACTCCTGTTGATGAGATGCTATTCTGAATGTTCTGTGATAAGAGCTGTTGCCGTGCTTGGGACTGATTAGCTGACAGTGGGATGGGAAGTGATTGCCCTTGATTGTGAACCTGGTTTTGCACAGCGGGCCCTATAAAAAATGAAAAACCAACATAAACACCAACTTAGAGGAACAGCCATCATAGCACTTGTATGGCTAACGTTGAATTACAAGAGTCATTTAAACACCAATTTGGAGTTGATTCAGAGAAATCGATATTTCCAGGATAACGATGTTTTCTTTTTCTCTCCTGTTTCAGGAAACATGGGTGAGGGAACAAGCCCTCAATCTCATAAAAAAAAATATAACTAGACATAATAACTGGTAAAAAATAATAATTCAAATCCCGGCACATGGATCACCTTACTTTCACTTGCAACCATACATGGTATAAATATTGATACAGTGTATTTAAGATGAATGTATAGGGACATGACAAAATCCTATCATTTGTGATTGTGAGGTATATACTTCTTTGATTAAAAAATTGGCATATATAAAAATAGATGCATGACTTAATATCTACCTATGTCGAGAACTAAAATTTATAGTTCATAAATGATTCACTTCAATTTTCCTACAACAAAGTAGTACTATCACCATATGTTACATAATTGCCAAGGAGATCGCCAATATTGCTATTTTCATAATTAACACACAGAGTATGGTTTCTACAAGAAAATAAACAGCCAGTTACAGTTGACATTACATGCGTGACAGACCACATAGTTTTAAGTGCAGATCTTGAATGGCCAAAAATACTATAACTGTGCCTCCATTTGATAGCTTAAACTTAGGCTTGGATCTGTCCAACAAAATAAAATAAGCATACATATAGCCATTTCACCACTGTACTTTTGGAAGTAACGATGTACGTTACCTTGCATCTCGAACACAACACTTATATAAGTGTCCAAGAATCTTAGATTACATCTATCATTGAAAATACTATACTCGAAATGATTAGATGAACATTACTAAAATAATGTCTCAATAATGATCACTAACCATACTTGCCAAAAAGCTCTGTAAATCAAATTGAAAGTCACGCTGTGAAACTGCATTTCACAGCTTTTATAATTCCAGGCCACTACCTGGATCAGCGGGTTTGTTGCTACTGCCAGAATTATTGTTGGATTGCAAAGAATTAGGCATTGTATTCTGAGACTTTGACTCCATTGAAAGCATCTTCAGCGATATTTTCCGCAGATAATCAGACTGAAATGTAAGACCAGTACTAAATAATTTATCATAGTTCTCCATGTTAGCAGAAAATCACATAAGAAAATAAAACTAAAAACAGAAGAAATAGGAGCTAATGGTCATGCAATGAATAAAAGAAAATGATAAGCCATGATGTAAACAAAAAATATAAGTGCCAGGGGCTCATTATGTTCAGAATGCATTCCTTGCAACCACTACCATGATATGACAGCAAAGACAAAAAGTAAAAAATAATTTATTTTCAGTTCATTTTATTTTCCCTTTCATATATTAGAAGATTTGTAACCATACTAGCCTCTTTACCACACCTGATATCAACAAACTAAAGACCGTCAAGAGCCAATATCGTTATTTATTTTCCTCTCTCCTCCACCCCTCCCCCTCCCCCCCCCCCCCCCCCCCCCCCCCAACCCAACCCCCAACAAAGAAAAAATCTTTAAAGTCTTTTCTTTCAAAATTTCCTATGTACATGGCCTACTTAGCACCGCATATGCATGCGTCTGTACCTCCATGTGCAAGACTGATAAGAGCCGCAATGCTCGGGCAGAAGAAACAGGGGGACTCAGAGGCAAGAGCACTCCAAGTGCAGGACAATTCCCATATGTGGCCCAACTGAAGGAAAGAGGCCCATTGCAGTTTGTCTATGAAAGGAAGAGAGGAAGTAAAAATAGAAAGGGGATCTAGAGAATCAGCTGAGGGAAAGTGTGAGTGATGACATGGATATGAATTAGTTAAGAGTAATGATGGTATGTAAAGAATGTATACAAATGTGTTAGAGAGGAGAGAGGGAGGCAGGCTAGTTTTGATTCCTTTTTGTTGAGCACTTGTGCTGGAGAGTTTCCCAGCTATTGCTGGAGGCCGAGTGCCTGAGTGAGCTCTATTTTGTGATGAAAGCAATACTGCTATAATTTTCAATACAATTTCTTTTCATTTTGTTTATGGATGCTTGGAAACTCGCATAGAATTCATACAATCGCCAAATCTTACCTTCAAATTCTCCATTTTAGTTACTTAATTTGACAAATCATAACAAAGACAGAGCACACATAAAATTTACACAAATAAATATATGAAATCTTGAAACGGCCAGCCATGCATCTGAAGCAAATATATATGAAAGGAGTATTTACATATAAATCATAAAAATGATATGAAACAAATTGGAATTACCTGACTTGTGGCAGCAGTATATATCTTTTCCTCAAACCTTTCAGCGATTTTCTTGAGTTCATTTAATCCCTCTTGGCCAGAAGTCGGAAGATGTCTCTTTAATGTATCCATTCTATACAAAAACAATAAATCACTGAGCCACTATGCAAGCACTGTTCAGTTAGTAAGAGAACACTCAATCAATAAAGCATATTAAATATTTGAATACACAAGCCAAGAATGCAATTTGATGAAAATACAATTTACACAATATCCATTAGTAAAAACCATAGTAATTGGTAACAGTTATCATTAATATAACAAAGAACATGGAATTTTGTTTCAATAAGTCTTGAGAAGAAAAGAGTAGGAAAGCACAACTATTTTTTGCAAGTCTCTCTTTGACTGACATCAAGCAGCAATGCCACCTTGATAGCTATATTCATAAACTCAGAGATGGAAGACCTATATAACAAATGACATAGTTCCATTCATTATTTGTTAGCTTTATCACATGATAATATGAACAAAATTTGGATTCTTGGTCCACTCAAAAAGGACCTAAAGTTCCAAGCGACTGAAACCAAAAGAACAATCATCAAGGCTACGTTGACTTGATTTAAGTAATTTGATGTATTAGTTTATTGCTAATGTCATAAGAAACAATTTGAATACATTTTATGCACTTCATTTTTTACCAAAGAATTTCATTTGTTGCATAATATTTTCACTCATTATGTTGTCAGTCGAAAAGAGCAAAGAAGCTATATACGTTGCTGATACATAGCACCAAATTTAAGCATTCAATATTTTGGATCAGCATTAGCACTTGCTCAATCTGAACCAATATCTTCCACATTAAAATCCAACTTCAACTTTTTAATTAGGTTATACACACCATCTTCAGTTTTGAATGCAAAACTTGCCATCATATACCTACTCTGACTTAAAAGAACACTCAATCTTCCAATTTATAACTTATCGCCTATCAATCTTCCTTTATAAAATATCACTATTTTGATTTAATAGTCAAAATGTTGCTCGCAAACAAAAATTGTATATAAGAACCTGGTCAAGTGGTTATGCTTATCAGAGAAAAGAACCAAGAGTGAATTGATATATTAGGAAGCTCGAAAGAATGCACTTAGAAATGACTTTTGCAACCATTTATTATCAAATGAGACCACATACTTCATGAATAATAATAATACCCTTACAAACCAAGATGGTCATATATAAATTTATAGTTCGCAGCATGCCATTTAACATTATAATAATTGTTACCTCGTCAACAATGCCCCTGCTATTTCCTTATTAATTCGATGCCAGTAAAGGATGCAAATCAAAACTACTGTACAGGGCCTACATGCAACATCTTTCACTATTGCTGATCTATTTTACTTGCCTATGCAGTTTTGTTGGCATTCCAAAGCCCAATTGCGTTCAGAAACTACAATATTTTAAAGAGTAATGATATAGCTACAAACTCTTTTGTACAAACTAATGTAGCTACAGTTTTGTTGGTCCACATGATTTATTTTTTGTTACTGCATATTTTCATTCAACCAATCATGTTGTGCCGCATCAGTTTGTACAAAATACTTTGTACAAGAGTTTGTAGCTATAGTACTTATCTATTTTAAACAAGGGCATATTTTCAGTTGGTCAAGTACTTTATTCATGATGAGGGAGTTGGCCAAACAAGACAAAATGATAAATAAGACAATCCTGACCAATTAAATTTTGTGCTAAAGTTTTGCATCCGGTGCCCATACATAGGCCCTTATCTATGAGCAAGTCCATGCTTCAATTCTCATGCCACATGTCTAAAATACAAAAGAACTTGTGAACAACAAATGACTAGTTTTAAGGATAGCGTTTTTCACATATCACAAATAACAGGACTGAACTGTTTATAATATTCCTTTGGTAGGTTTCATAGAAAGTAGAAACCCAACTTACCATTTAATTTCCACAAATGGTTAAAAGAGCTAAACCTTTGAAAGAAAACTATACAATTTATAGTGGCATGAGGATGGTCATAAAAGGGGAAGGGAAGAAACACTTACATCTTGTTCACAATTCTTTGACGCGAATCAGGCTGCAACTGTGTTCTCCAGTCACCTGTATCCATGTTCGACTCTCCAACTGGAGGATTAGGCCTCCAATTATTGGTATCCATCAGATTCTTAAAAAAGGGGAAGGAAAGAAGTCAATGACAGTAGAATGAAATTATATGTCATTTTAATATAATACTGCAGAGAGATAAAAAAGAAAATGAAACTTGAAGTTCTCCATGTAATGCATATTGCTTTATAAGTTATAAAAAACCATTATTTCCAAGTGCTTAACTTATGCATACAAAAAGTAATCTAGATACAACAATATTATACAACCCTTCAATTTGAAACATTAAACACTAGACAATTAAACCACGCATAGCCAAAAAATGTACTTTGTGCTCAATGTCCAGCCTAGCCCTAACCAAGATATAAGCTAAGAGACCTAAACTTTCCAGTCATCAATGCGAGTAAGCTCGTCCACGAATCGGCTTATTAGTTGTTAGTCTATTTCTGAAGAATAATCAATGATATGGCTACGTTCTCACTTCAATCAAGAACAGACATATTAGATGCTTTACATTCTCTAAAAACCTCTTAAAAACATAATTAAAAAAAAAAATTATGAAAAAGAGAGGGAAGTGCAAACTTGTCCACATAAACTAGAAATCCATAACTTGATAGCTATTAGCACAACTATTTCAGCGTTCATCAATCTATATTTTCGAAAAAAGAGTGACCTTATAGTTGATCTTGATTAAATACTTGTATCTATGGTTTAATTGGGAAAGACAACAACTTATCAAGACACACTTAAATATTCATCATTTACACCAAAGTGCAGAACAATACACCTGAAATTTAATTCCATTGAATACCATTTGAGGCACAAGTAATATAATGAACTTAAATGCCTTCAAGCCATAGGAGGCACAACCACAACACGACATAATTTTGTTCAACCAGCATGGTATGACAACCAATCATCAAAGAAAATTCTCATTGACTAGGATTTTCAGGATCCTTCAATGGAGTATCACTAAATATCCCCAGCTTCATCGAGTTTCTCAATAGAAATTCAATGCAACCAAAGCCCTTACAGTTAAAATTACAACACCTATAGCATGTAAACCACAGAACACTCACTAAATCGAACCATATCAACAATATCTATTATTCCTTGTAAATCTTTTCTGGGATGCTTTTGCTTTGGGTAAACAAATATTCTACAATCATATTCAAAAGAAAAACAAAAAACAGAAGATGGGTTCTGTTTGTTTCATAGGAAAAATCTCATTTCCCAAGAAAAATCGAAACTTCATGAAACATCCACACAGAAAAAAAATTCCGTAAATAAGTTGTATTAAATTAACAAGCAAACAACAAAGATTTTGGTCAATCTAACAATGGGAAAATAAATTCCGATTCAACAGAACTCGCCAAATCTCTCTGAGGATCCATACACAAGTCACTGATTTAACAATTTCAACAATTCAACATTTTACTTTATCAAAAAACTCAATTCAGCTACAACTGACCAAAATTTACAACATTCTATGACTAATTTTCAACCCATTACATTTTTAAAAAAAAATCAAAAAAATAAAAACCCAAATAATCCCCAAAAAAAAAAAAAAAAAAACTTCCAACAATGGGCAGATGTTGTCATTCTTAATTTGTTTTTTTTTTTTTTTTTTTGTAAAAAATAAATAATAAAAAAGTATACTTAAAAACAGAAACATATAAAATTATAAGAAATTGAAGGAGAATCAGCACCTTTTGGATTGATTGCTGCCGATAAGTATTGTTTGGTTGGTTTGTTTATTTTCTCTGAAAGAGAGAGAGTCAGGTTGAATTGGACCCAAGTGAAGAAGAAGGGATCATGTGGATATTTTTGTATTTGTAAATTCCTGTCCGTACAAGTGTTGTGTTTTCATTTCTTCTGTGTTGGGAGAATAACATTTAGACCCTTATTGTTTTGTTATTTTCATATAAAAGTCATAATTGTTTTACTTGTGTAAATAGATCTCTCACTTAAAAGCAAACTCGATAGAAATTTTGACAAAAACTGAATAATTTTTAAATTGAACGGCTTTAAAATCAAATTGAAATTTGACAAAAATCGAACCGAACCCGAAATATTCACCTCTTAATAAATGTTATTATTTTTCTATGATTTCTTTATATACAAGAATATTCTTATATTTTAGATTGAAATTATGGTGCATACTATAAAAAAAATATATATATATATTATATTTCCCTATACTTTCTCCCTTAACAAAATATATTTAAGTCAAGATTATTAAATTAATTAAGAAAATATAGAATTGATTAATCCATATAATTTCAGGTACATATATTATTCGTGATTATAAATTGAACAATTCTTTTAAAAAAATATATGATGATATCTCTATACAGACATCATAAATTAATTTATATCGTATTTTACATCATCATTTGATATAACATCTTATAATATCCAAATTGAACCGAAATTTCACAGAAACTGAATGGTTCTTGTTGACGGCTGTTTTTCGTTCCAATGTCAATTTGGGAAATCAACCCCTCGAACAAATCTCTACCAACAGTGAATTTATTTGGTTAGTAGGGAACCAAAATAAACTTAGCAAGCAGACAGATAAATCACAGAGATAAGGATTTACGTGGTTTGGCGAAGAGTGGCTTCAACCTACGTCCACGGGAGAAAGATGTGTATTTTATTATTACCTGCTCAGGGTCAAGACCGACATGAGCTACAAGTGGTGTGGTGAGTTTTCAAGAGGTTTACAACTCATCGGGTCGTACAACGTGCCCGTTACAAATCTCTCAAGTGGTCAGATACTGATCGGCTTTCTCTCTCTATCACTAGTTTGTAAATTCTTAGCTCTTTTACAAGTTGTGAGATGTGAAAATTTCTCCCCCTTTGAATTTGTGGCTTCAACCCCTTTATATAGGCTTCCACATTCACTATTTCACTGTCCATGATGTTAGCTCATGTCACTGCAATGATTGTAGTAACAACTCTCTTCAACTATCCACAATTCGGCCAATCACAATACTCATTTTTCATTGTCATTGCATTGGCCTATGACGGCTCTGCTCTGCCACTACACCGCCTTATGGCGGTTGGAAAATGCTACTTCCAATGAGAACTGTTGCTTTTCCTATAATCATCACAAGTCTTCCAAAACTCATCCAGTCTACTAGGGTATACGTCATATATTCTCGAGCAAGGACTGATATATGATTCCAGCCAAGCTCCCCGGGTCGGCATACCAAGGTGAATGATACTTGGCCACACTTCCTATAACTTTCTCCATTTGGTCGGGTCGGTATTATAGACCACCTCGGGTCGGCTTCCACAAATACTGTCAAATCTAACACTTCTTTTCGGGGTCGGGTCGGTATCTCATTCTTACTCCATCAGCAGTTTATGCCCTCAAGAGAACTCTTCTACGTAGAAGGCTTGGGTCTCTCTGTCTAACTTCAGCCTCTCTAAGCTCATGGGCCTTCAACATTCTCTTTTGGATAAGTACAAACTTCATTCTACCCCTCCTCGGCATTTGAACTTTCTCGGGGTAAAAAACCACCATCGACATCCGTCCCCTAATTCTCGGTATCAACGAGTTAGTGATTTGATGGTGGGAACTTCAAAAAAGATGGTGGTACAGATCGAGGCAACATCCTCAGATCGTGGCTTCTTGCAAATGCTCTCATAGCTATACTTCTCGGGTCAGGTTGCTGCACATATTGCCAAATATTCCCTCTTCATTGTGATTGCATTTTTTTCATCGCCAACTAAAAAGTCTTCTTAGGGTTTCTGAATCGTCACTTGGATGATACGAAGGCATAATGGTCTTCGTTATATACTCATCACATCCATCAGATCTTTTTTTTTACTACATCTCCCCGAGATGTCAGGTGTCGCACATCTGTGATCTGTGTGCCAAAAATCAGACAGTTGTGATCAATTGAGCTCGAGACTCCAATCTAAGCCCTTCATTTGAATTCAACGGTGGCGATCTCTCTCACTGTTAGTGATACTAGGTCTCCAAGATCGAATTAAACAAGCATGAACATGTGTGAATACAACGACAGAAGTTGCGGAATACTTACATCGAGCGGTTGAGCGACGAAGGAGGCAACAAAATTCAGATTCTGCTTACTGGTTTTGGCGGCAGTGGGCTGCTGTTGCTTCTGATTTTCGGCCTTCAATCAACAAGAAACCAAGCTCCAATCTTCGTCATTTGATTCTCGGCTCATGGGTGGACTTCCATATCACCTTCGCATGATCCCGGAGTGTGCTAGCACTCTTGTTTTTGCATCAAAAACGCACTTGCTTCCCTTCACTGCTCACGGTTTTTGCCCAGCCAAAACAGAACAGGAAATGTGTGAGAGAGAGGAAGAATGAGAATAGAGAGAGGAGGGAAAAGTGTTATGCGTATTTGGTGATTACCAAAAGTATATCTAATACACTTGAAATGAAATTCAAATTCATTTTCAACACATTTAGCTTTAATTGCCAACCACACACATCACTCATCACATCAATCACAAATTGTCAAGTCACATCACTCAAAGTGACAAGTGATTTGACGCTTGATGCGACTAGCGATTTGACGCTTGATTTGACGTGCCGCACTCGAATTCGAAATGCGAATGCGCTCGCAAATAATCTCGGGCTCGGGTTCGCTAATTCCAAATTAACGAATTTTCTGTTGCGTCGTAATTAAATGATTACGCCTAGCGAAATCACTATTCACGTCGCTAAAGAATTAATTCTAAATTAGTTCGTTCGCCCGAATTAAAATCTAATTTTAATTCCGCGTCGAAATCCAATTTCGTTTAATATATCGAATATATTAATTAATCGATTAATTCCAAATTAAGATATTTTATCCCAGATAAAATATCTCCGCAATTAATCCCAGATTAATTAAAGTGCGAGTCATACGTCATCGGTGAATCTTTGGGAAGTGACCCATGAGATCCCCGGATATGTTGGCAGTAAATTCGATCGTCGGACTATCCGAACACGTAAGTACCTAGTACTACGTTTATACCGATTTACAAGACAAGGTTGGCTTCAAGCAAAGCGCCATGCCTACCCAATTCTCCGGAAATATCCTTACAGGAATAAAGGATCTATATCAGGCGTAGTATACGTAATATTGCGTATTTCTGTCCAGCATCGGATGATCACATGCAAGGTCTGGGGCTGGTACAGTGTCTGCCCCGTACGAAGCATATATCGGATGACAAGCAACTAGTCTCTTTAAAATCGGATAATCATGACCAAGTCATATTATCCCGACGGTTGCAACCTTTTTAGAGAACCAGTTCTGTATCCCTGTGCGATCATCATCTCCATATGACTGGAGTGACACTTCCATCTCGATATCACACCTAACACACTACGATTCTCGATATACCCAGAATTGGCGTACACAGAACCGGTTAAAGCCCTGGACGACCTCAACCAAAGTATATTGATTGTCGCAAGTATTAGCGGTGAAAGTATCAGGTTAAGACCAAATACACCTACCCTGATTGCAGACTCCCATAGACACATAGTCATACTACCAATGGGATTCCGCGGGGTCTATCCAGAGCGAAGCTGTTTCCCGTACCATCGGTAAAACACAACCTCCTATTACACTTGCATGAGTATCCTATACCCAAATATATGAGAACTATGCCGTCGTGCCCTCACAACGCGCATAAGTGTAATACTAGTCTTTTACGTATTTATCGATGTCCAATCTCGATAATACTCTGACTAGGGATATTTAATGATTTATCCTTCGTGGATTGATACTGTCTCATATCATTCTCAATCCAGGAACAAATCATAAGGACCTCCTATCATTTATATATCTAGGTGATCTAATCACAAATGATAAGAGTGCAATCTCATTTGTCACATAGTTAATTTGTACAACAACACCGTGATCTGTACAAATAGTGACGCTATGGGTCATAATTGTCCAACACTCACACGTGTCATCAATCCTTGCTTTTACTCTAATCTGACTGCCAAAATCAGCCTAAGTTGCCTATTTAAAGACCGTTCTTCTTCACTTTTTACCTTTACCACTTCATCTTCTCTAAGAAAATTCTTCAGATCTTCAAACAAATCCTGCAACTTCAAGACATTCCCAACAACTTCAAGCATATTCCTTCACCATCAACCTTCAATACAACAAGTAAATTCTTCATTGAACCTTTTCTTTTATTTGTTTACACTGATGTTTGTGATGATGGTAGCGAACTTGATGATGTGTTTGTATGGCATTTTCTGGGTTTTTGTGGGTTAATGACAATCTGGGTTCTTCATTTTATGTGTATGTGCTTCTGGTTTGTGTGTGGATATTTGGGTGATTTTTCTGGATTTGTGTTTGGATGTAGAAAACAAGTGTTTTTAGGTTTTTTTTCGTGTTTGCCATATTTGTGTCAATAAATTTACTGTTTTGCCATTGTTATGGCACTTAAAGCTTCTTAAGGTTAGTCAATTGGTAGGGACAATGACATAGAGAATCTTAAACATATATATTAGACTATGCTAACCATATGAGTAAATTTAAAGATAAGTTGCTTTGAACTAACCTTTCTAATCGGGTCGTTCCATGGCAAGAATGTCAGACTCCAAGTTTTCCTCACCAGCTCCCCTCAACGTCCTTCCTCTCATTGCAGCAGCCTCATTCCAGACCGAGTCAGTAAATGTACATAGATCGGAGTTAGAGGATTTTGACGACTACGACACGACGCTGACCCTTCCGAGGAGAAGATCCAATCTTACAGCCGAAGGGTACCCCAACCCTAGCCAACTCCTCCTGATTTAGACTTCGTCAATCTTGATCTGGACAGAGCTTCTTCCATAATCAATTGTGAACTGGACCAAATAAAGGCGAGGTTCAACATCCCCGAGGCTGTTACTCTGAAAATTCCAGAAGAATGGGATCAGACTAATCGGTCATGTGACAACCAGGTGGCACTCTGCACTGTTTTCTTCGACATGGGCCTACGTCTGCTAATGCAAGGATATCTTACAAGGATTCTGTTAGTGATGAACTCGGCCCTATGCCAACTAAATTTGAATGGATGGAGGGTGCTGGTTAGGCTCTATGTGATTTGGAGCCGAGCTAAACTGGGTGAGCCATTAGTCCCCGAGCTGAAAATATTATATAGAATGAATGTTAACTCTAAATAACAAATGGTACTACCTTTCAACATATGTCGAGGCCCCGCACATAATATCAAACCTCTCTGCCACAAAAAAAAAACTTCAAGGACAAATGGTTATGGACCGGGGGGCCATGGGGCAGGCGTTGGCACACCACGGACAATGACATCATTATTCGAAACGTCTTCAGGATTGGATATAACAACTCGTCATACCTCTTATTTCTTTCTTTTCCCTTGTAATTTTAACTCTCTATTAACAATCTTGAACCCCTTGCAGCTTACTGGGGTGATCCCCCCATAGTCGGCCATGAGATCCGGGCTAGGGTAAAGAAGACGTCCCAGTATGAAGGCTGATTACGCCCAAAAAGTACTTGCGGTTATCGCAGTATAGCTGGGGTGTCGATTCCTCAAAAAGATGGTTACGAATGAACTGAATCACTTAATACGAACGTCAACAATAACTAAGTTAAAGAACAAGATTTTAATAGGAAAATTAAAGTAACAATTATGAAAGATGCTTAAGGATTATCAATGAAAGAAAGACAGTAAAGCGTCAGGAATCCTTCTTGTTTCGCATCCCTATATTCAGTAGTTGATTCCTTTTATTACTCAATTGAGGGTTTCACTTCCCAAACCAACAATCGGAAAATAATTCAGTTTAAAACATATTAAATTCTAAGGTAATTGATGAATTACTTTCTCTATATTAACTGAGCACTAAGTTATTATTATGACATATCTAAAATCGACAATATACCTAAAGGCAATACTGCTGTAGAAGATTAACTCATAAAACAATAATATCAGTTACAAATGGGTTCCCCAATCACACATAGAAAAAGCAAGACTATTCCTATATGAAAATTAGTAAAACACAATCTCTGGATTAATTATAAATCAAAAGATAATAGAGAACAATAAAATATCAATTGTATTAAACATTAAGGATCATTCAGGAATCAAAAACATAAATATAAGAATTTAAATACAAGAATTCATCCATAGTTTTACCTAGGAGATTAGTTCTCCATAAAAGAAAGAAACATAGCCTACAACAGATGAAGAAACATGTTCAGCTCGGTGCAAGACTTTTGAGTTTGCAGCTTCCCAATCTTTGGAACTCTTTTTGTGTATTTTCTTCCTATTTTCCCCCATTTTAGGGTTTGGACGAGCTTCTGTGCTTATAGGGAAGTCCTGGAGTCCTTTTACATGTAAAGCACGACTAAATTAAGTTTCTGGAACTCTGCCGCGGCGTCGCGACATCAGAAAGTAGTGTTGCGACGCCGTTCTCTCGGGAAATACTATGCCACTTTGCTGATGGCGCTTCGCTACGCCCAATTGTGGCGTCGCGACTCGAGACATTATTTCTGGTGTCATGTTTTCTGCGTTTTCAACTCTTCTTGTGTGCTTCTGATGCGTCCGTAAGCTCCCAATTCCTACAATAATAAAGGAAAATTACTAAATTAGCTTAAATACTGAACATTTCCTAAATTAATGTAATGATAAAAATTATGCAACAAAATATAAGATATAAGACTAAATACTTAGCAATAAACCCAAATAAGTGATGTTCAAAGTACATTTTTGTGCATTTATCACAACCCCCAACCAGCTTATTGCTAGTCCCTGGCAATTCAAGCGCAAAAAAAATACAAGCTAGACTAAATTAATAAATAAAAAACTATCTAAACCACTTTCGTAGGGATTACGATTGCATTTAGCCTATGCAACAAGCCTTTAAACCCCTATGAGGCCCTAGTGGACGAGTTATAGTCTCGTGAGGGCTTACAACGAAGACACCCGCAAACGTCATTCACATACAATCATGAAAAAATAATAAAAGCAAAGAAAATAGTCTCGATAGTTACATATATTATTGTCCTCAAATAATGCTTATCAATGAAATCAGAGAACTTTCAAAGTACTCAATGCAACTCAAATCCAAGTTCTTGAATAAAGTATCTAAGCCAGACTCACAGTGTGTGTGTAAAGGTTCATTCACAGCTCGACTCCTAGGTAAGCCAACTCAATGATTTCGTCTCAAAAATTGAGATTCGATGGGTCAAACCAACCTAGATATCTCAAAAGTACTATATAATTGCATTTCTTTGCTCCGTATGATATGATTTTTTTCTTTTGTTTTCTTTTTTTCATTTTTTTCAATACACATACCCTTTAAGGTAGCATTTCTTCTCATGGTGGCCCTAACATTCGCTCATGGGTAGTTTTACGCTATTTGGTTATAGGTTATTTAACTTCTTCTTTTTTCTTTCTTTTTAATATATATATATATATATATATATATATATATATATTTTCTTTCAAATTTTTATTTTTCTTTTGTTTTTAATCATACAATATATCATAACATTAGCATTAGGGGTGTTCATATGGTCGGGTTGACCCGCGACCCGACCCGACCCGCAACGACCCGACCCGACCCGGTCGGGTTTATCAATTATAAAATTCATTTTCGGGTCAACTTCGACCCGACCCGATATTTCGGATCGGGTCAGGGGTTTTGAGCAGAAAAATCGGTTCTGACCCGCCCGATCCGAAGTAAATGATTTTATAATTATAATATATATAGTTTTAATGATACGATTTTAACAAGATATAATTATAGTTGAAATGGCAATGTCCTTGCTTTGTCTTCATTTGCCCTCCGGTTCGAATCTCAGCAGCTTACTCATTTTTTGAAAATTTTATTTTTAAATAAAATGCTTACAGTGGGACTCGAACTCTGGATTAGGTTGATGTTAAATCAGACACTTTGTCAATTCTGCTACTCACTGCCATGTGATTATTTGTATCAAAAAAATATATATATTATATTTACTGCATATTATGTTGACCCGACCCAACCCGCAGCTTTTTGACCCGACCCGTGCGGGTCAACTGCTCAAATTTCGGATTGCGGGTCGAAGGACCCGATTGACCCGACCCGATCGGGTAAAAAAAAAATGAAAAAACCTTACCCGACCCGACCCTTGAACACCCCTAATTAGTATATTGAGATAGATATCTAAGGAAACGGTCATTCATCAGCAAACAATTTCTTCAACTAATCACTTTGTCAACTACCTAGGTACTTACTGCTAAAAACCTATTGTTAAATGCTTACAAGTCTAACCTAGATCACCTACTCAAGGCATCAGATAAAAGTAAATTGAGAACTTATCATTTCTAAGACTTCATCATAAAGCAAACAAAATTTATCATTAGACTTATGTTTTACTATCAAGGATAAAAAAAACTAATTAATAATTTTTTTTTTGTAACAGGTATTATCACTACATGCATACACCCCCAAACTTAAAACTTACATTGTCCTTAATGTAAGATAAACATAAAAAAATAGGAGTGGGCAACAACACTACCGTGCATGGAGTTGATCAGGCTCCTGCTGGTAAGACTTGGTTGTGTGGGCTGTGTGGGTTGCACTAACACCTGCATAAATACCCATGCAAATAATAAACATGCAATTAGCACACAATAAAATAAAATAAAACTAAAGTAAAGAAAATAATAAAATAAATACTGATGCAAGGGTTGCCTCCCCGCTAGCACTAAGTTTAACGTCTTCAGCCAGACGTAACCACCCAAGTGGTCATGGTGGCTTCCACGTAGCAGACCAGGTAGTCATATGTGCTTTCTTTTTCAGTATCCACTGGTGATTAAGACATGAAAAATAATTTTTAGCTTGATGTGACAGTTTATCCATTGATCCCCCATGGTCCACTGGTGGGTGAAATTTTAGGCTACACATATGGAAAAATTGGCTCGACCTCATTTTTAACTTTCTAGAGATCATCTTCAAGTGAGCACTGACTCTTCTTTTCCTCTTTTTATGGTTCTTTGGGATCAGTTCCAGTTCTGGCTGTGGAGGTTCTTCTTTGTTTAGCTATACTATGCTCATTGGTCGCTTAACTGTGAAAGGCTTTGGGTTCACTCTTTCTTATAGTAAAGGCTCAAATTGTGGCTGCCACACTCTTGTTCTATAATTGTGCAAAGTAGAAACACTAGTAGAGACATCAATACTTACGGTAGAGTCTAGGGTATCTAAAATCTTAGAATCGAGAAGAAGGTATTCAGTAGGGTTGGATTCATGCTGTATAGAGGTTATTTCTAGTAAGATTGTGTCTATCAGATATGTATGGTGACATTCATCGTCGTCTCGTGGTTGTTTCTCAACATGAAAGATATTCACTTCTAGTGTCATATTTCCAAATGACAACTTCACAAGACCGTTCCTGCAATTGATAAGGGCATTAGTTGTAGCAAGAAAATATCTACCTAAGATTATTGGGATTTTTGACTCAGTTTTAACCACAGACTGTGTGTCTAAAATCATAAAATCAACAGGATATTAGAATTTATCAATTTGAAGTAAAACATCCTCAATTACTCCCTACGGTGTTCTGATAGAGCGATCAACTAACTGTAAAAACATATATGTAGGTTTAATCTCTCCAAGTCCTTGCTGCATATAGATAGAATATGGCATGAGATTAACATTAGCACCTAAATCTAATAAGGTTTGACCAAACTCATATGTGCCAATGTGGCAAGCAATAGTAGGGCATCCTGGATCTTTGTATTTTGGTGGGCCTTCTGCTCAATTACTGCACTTGCTTGCTCTGTCAGGAATGCAACCTTCTTCACATGATGTTTTCTCTTCATGGTACATAGATCCTTCAAAACCTTCACATATGTGGGAACTTATTTGATCACATGTAACAGAGGAAGGTTAATTTTTACTTGCTTTAGATGTTCTGGGATCTCACCATTAGGGTTTGTAGCTCTCGTAATAGGCCTAAGAGCTTGAGGAAAAGGTACTCGAACTGGACTTTGTGTCATTTTTTATTCCTATGGAATATTTGTACTAATATCTTTAGTGTCACCTTTAATATAGGAGGTGTCCTGCATGCCTATCTCCTTACCACTCCGAGTGATTCTGGCATTAAGACATTTTACATTGGATGCTTCATGATCAGCCTGTACCATGTATTGCCCTTGCAGATTTGGTTGAGCTTGAGATGGAAATTTTCTTGGTTCTTGCACACTTAAGACATTAGTCAATCTAGAGATTTGACTCTTCATCTTATTATTTTCTTCAACCACTTGAGCTATCAATGACTCAAACATTTGATTAGTTTTACTCTGGACCTTCATGAATGCTTGCACAGTGTCCTCTAAAGAATTTATAGGAATGGTATGTGTGTGATACTGAGGAGCACTGTAACCTTTAGTTTGTGGTGTCTGAGTAGGCTGTTGAGACTCATGTTTCCAACTAAAATTTGGATGGTTCCTCTAATTAGGATTATAAGTATCTGAATAACGTGTATAAGGCTTCTTGTACATCCATAAGGTATTGCATTATTCCTCATATGTTTCCCTCATCTCACCATATAAAGGACACTCTTGGGCCAGATGGTCAATCTTTTTACATATAAAACACACCCCTTAAGGTTCTAACTGGGCTACCACATGCATAGTTTTGCTATCTTTGACTTTTAAAGCTCTCATCTCTCTAGTTAATAGCTCAACTTGTTCTTTAAGACTATCATCTTCCCTAAAGTGGTGTATGCCTCCGCTAGAAGGAGTGGAACGTGTCCTATCAGTGTTATCCATGGCATTAGGTCCAGTCCAAGTGTGAGTTTGTTCGGCTAGGTCATTTAAATACTCTATTGCCTCGTCATGGTCCTTCTGTAAAATTCACCATTACACATCATCTTAACGAATTGGCGCTTTTTAGGGGTTAAGCCATCATAAAAGTAACTTACTATGCGCAAACTCTCATACCCATGGTGATGACACATAGCTAACATCTTTTTCAACCTCTCCCAAGTTTGATAAAGGGTCTCACTGTCTTTCTGGGAGAAAGTAGAGATCTTTATTTTCAAGGCATTAGTCTTATGGTGTGGGAAATATTTAGTAAAAAATGCATGTGTCATTTCACCCCATGATCCTATGGAACGAGGTCTCCAGGAATACAACCAGCTTTTACCTTTATCCTTAAGGGCAAAAGGGAAGAACTTAAGTCTAACTGTGTTTGTAGTCCCAATTCGATCATGAAAAGTTGCTACCACCTCTTCAAACTCCCTAATATGCACATAAGGGTTCTCATTCTCCAAACCATGGAAGGTAGGGAAAACTGTATCATTCCAGGCTTAAGGTCTATATGTGGTGCATTAGGGGGAAACATTATACATGATAGTGTAGCTGTGCGAGTGAGATGGGGGTACTCATGAAGAGTCCAAATGGGTTGCTCCTCGTGATCACTCATGTTGTGTATGATAGATCTAGGTGGTGTAGTAAAAAGGTTTTCAAATAGGCTTTCTGAATCTGAGTCCTCCTCTCTAATTCTAGCAAATCTACCCAAACGATCCCTAGTCTAGGCATGCACTCAACCACAAATAAAAAAAGAAACGGAAATAAAAGGAATAAAACTCAAAATAAAAAATTTAAACTAAAACTAAAACAAATAAAATAAATAAAAAGCAAAAAGTGAACGATTTCTGTTGATTAAGCAAACATGCTCATTTTAATTGTAAACCGTCTCCCCTGGAACGATGCCAAAATTTGATTACACCCAAAAAATACTTGTGGTTATTGCAGTATAGCTGGGGTGTCGATTCCTCAAAGAGATGGTTACGAAGGAACTGAATCACTTAATACGAACTTCAACAATAACTAAGTTAAAAAACAAGATTTTAATTGGAAAACTAAAGTAACAATTATGAAAGATGCTTGAGGATTATCAATGAAAGAAAGATAGCAAAGCATCATGAATCCTTCTTATATCGTGTCCCTATATTCAGTAGTTGATTCCTTTTATTACTCAATTGAGGGTTTCACTTCCCAAACCAACAATCGGAAAATAATTCAGTTTAAAACATATTAAATTCTAAGGTAATTGATGAGTTACTTTCTCTATATTAACAACACACTATGTTATCATTATGACATATCTAACGTCGACAATATACCCAAATGTAATACTACAACAGAAGATTAACTCATAAAACAACAATATCAGTTACAACTGGGTTCCCCAATCACACACAGAAAAAGTAAGACTATTCCTATATGATTATTAGTAAAACATAATCTCTGGATTAATTATAAATCAAAAGATAATAGAGAACAATAAAATATCAATTGTATTAAACATTAAGGATCATTAAGGAATCAAAAACATAAATATAAGAATTTAAATACAAGAATTCATCCCTAACTTTGCCTGAGAGATTAGTTCTCCATAAAAGAAAGAAACATAGCCTGCAACAGATAAAGAAACATGTTCAGCTCGGTGCATGACTTTTGAGTTTGCAACTTCCCAATCTTTGGAACTCTTTTTGTGTCTTTTCTTCATTTTCCCCCTCACGTGGTCTCGGGAAATTACTATGCCACTTTGCTGATGGCGCGTCGCAATGCCCAATTGTGGCGTCGCGACGCGAGGCATAATAATTTTTGGTGTTATGTTTTGTGCATTTTCAGCTCTTCCCGCGTGCTTCCGATGCATCCATAAGCTCCCAATTCCTACAATAATATAGGAAAATTACTAAATTAGCTTAAATACTGAACAATTCCTAAATTAATGTAATGATAGAAATTATACAAAAAAATATAAGATATAAGACTAAATACTTAGTAATAAACCCGAATAAGTGATTATCAAAGTACATTTTTGTGCACTTATCTTCAGGGTTGGAGGTAACAACTCATCATACATCTTATTTCTTTCTTTTCCCTTGTAATTTTTAACTATCTACTAACAATCCTGAACCCCTTGCAGCTTATTGGGGCGATCCCCCCATAGTCGGCCATGAGATCCGGGCTAGGGTAAAGAAGAAATCTCAGTATGAAGGCCATTACAGAGACCTCATCAACCCTTATTCTTTTGCTGACTCGGGTCTTACCTTGTGCACTCCACCACCCCATCCCAGACAAACTGGTAATTACTAACCCACTAACTCACTTGGTTTGTTTTCAACCGTTGTTTGTCATGCTCATTTTATAGCTTTCCGACTTGTTCATTTGCCTTCAATCATCTGACATGTATATATTCATGTTGCATGTATATATGGAAAGAAGACTCTTCTGTAAGTAGCTAGGGAAGCAATACGCTCTACCCGGGGTGGGTTAAATAGCGCTCGGCACCGAGTTACCACACATATTCCCTCATCGGCCAGATAAAAGGCGCCAATGCATGCACCGACCTCTACTCTCTGAACCACAAGCATTCCCCCGACAAGCCAAACACCAACATTTATCCCTCAACCCTCTAAGAGAAGCCACCAACAGGTCGGGGGAGAGGATCCTGACGAAAGTGTCGAGAGGGCACCTAGAAAAAAGGCACAGGTCGGGATGAGCAAAGCTTTTGCTGCCTCCTCCTCGGACAATGGGGGATTCCAACTCTGGGGGTAGAGGACTTCCTAGAAAGTGTGAGGGGAGGGATAGCCCATCTGCTTCTCATAATTAACTTCTTGACCGAGCATGTCAACCTCAAGCAAGCGATGGCCTATGAGAGCCTCTCATCCGAAGACATCCTCACCAAGACTGATCATTTTTCAGGTGAAAATAATCACTAAAGACTTGTTCTTTTTCTCTTTACTTCTGTGATATTTCTTTCCTATTGAAAATGCTAAACTAATCTCTGAATAAGCTGTTGGCTTACCTTTTGGCAACCAATATAGACGTGCTGGTGAGCACCTTTTCGGAGGGTAGTCAGGCTCATAGTCTCCAAAGTCAACTAACTGAGAGAGAACATAAGCTTAACAGAATCTTGAATGGGGCCAAAGCCGAAATTAGGGCCCTTCACCAAGCTTCAGACATTACAAAGAAAGAAAGGAACGACATCCGGGACGATGCCAATTCGAAGATGAGGGATTTCAGACTGTATCAGGCCAGGGCATCACGATCGAGAGTAGATTTCAAGAAAAAGAAGCTGACCTTGAGAATGCAATGAATGAGTTAGACAAGACTCGTGACAAGCTGGCCAAGTCCCAATAAGAATTGAAAAATTTACAAGCCGAGCTCCTCGACCGTCTTGAGAGCATCAAAGTGGAGGCTAAGATTGAAGGGCTGAAATATTCCATTGGGCTAATTGAGATTATGTATCCTGGCCTAGACTTAGGGGGTGCTTCAGAAAATTTAAAAGTTTCTCAATGAGAGATGTCCCATGAACAGACATTTGGCACAGATTAAGAGGAAGCTGAAGCGATCCCTGACCCGGTCCCTCTTTCCACGATGTCTTCTTCTCAAGAAGATCTTGGGCCATCGACTTCCATTACTGCTCTTCCTGAAAGTGTCCCCAACCCATTTCTCAATCAGATTGTCTGGTTTTCTCAAAAATAAAGATGAACCTTGTGTTTATAAGAAGGTCAATGAGAGCATGATAATATTCTTGGTACTCTATGGTTATGATATCCTGATCATTATGACTAATCTTGGGATGATACATGGCATTAAAGCTTATCTCTATAAGAACTTCTCCATGAAAGACCTGAGAGAGGCCTCATTTATACTTGGTATAAAACTCTATAGAGATAGAGAAACAAAGTTGAAATCCTCGTATATAGATAAGATCTTAGATAGGTATAACTTTAGAAATTGTAAAATTACTAACATACCTTTTCGATATGGCATTCATCTTTCGAAGAAGATGTATCCTCAAACGGAAGATGAAAAGACTAGAATGTCTAGTCAATCATATATATCATGCTTAGGAAGCATTATTTATGCCATGTTGTGTACGAGACCTAATATTAGTCATGTAGTAAGTGTTACTAGCAGCTATCAGGCTAATCAAGGTAACAACCATCGTATAGATATTAAACATATCCTCAATTATCTTAAAGGTACTAAGGATAAGTTTCATATTTATGGAGGCAGTGATTTACAGATTACATGGTATATAAATTCTAACTTTCAGTCAGATCCTAATGATAGAAAGTCTACATCAGGTTATGTATTTACTCTTAATAACAAAGATTTACAGCTAATTCCACCATTGATGAGGAATATATTGTGGCATCTGATACTGCAAAATAAGCTGTATAGATTAGAAAATTATCACAGAGTTTAGAGTTGTCCCAAGCATCAAGGATTTGATCCTGTTGTTCTGTGATAATAGCAGTGTCGTCGCATAAGAAAAAGAACCAAGAGCGCATCAAAATTTGAAGCGTATGGAACGAAAGTACCACATTATTCGTGAGATTATTGCTCAAGGAGACGCTGTCATATGCAAGATACCTGGAGAGGAAAATATAGCAGACCCACTTATGAATGCCTTACCTCCGAGAATATACTATTGGCATGTAGAGGCGACATGTATTAGATACCATCAAAATTGGCACTAGAGCAAGTGGGAGTAACATCCTCCTCTCGGAGATGCTACCGGCAGAGAATAGACGGACCTATCTATTGGGGTGAGTGCAGCGGAAGGCGCGGTGGAATGCGAAAATGGTTTTTAAATATTTTAAAATTTTTAGAGTGAATTAATTAATATCAAATATTTTTAATTCACTCAAATAAGTTTAAATATATTATTTATTAACATTTCATAACATAATATATTTCGAAACATGACAAATTATTTTACGAAAATATTTTCCGACAAATACTACGCGTAACGGGTAAACGGTCAAACCAGTTGACCAACCACCGCGCCGGGCCAACCCGGTCACTTGGCCAGTAGTCGGTCAGCCCTTGGGCTGCCCGAACAGTGCCCAGCTCGCTGGTTTCACAGTCGTGACGCAACGAGCCCATTTCGACGTGAATTTCACTATTTTCTCGCGTTTTCACCCCGAAAAAATTTCCGAAATTTATCCACCACCCAATACACATCCAAAATCATCCAAATAATATATTTTTACATGAAAAATATTCAGATTTAATATATGAAACCAGATCTAATCCAGAAATATTTTTTGTCCAATTTTCATGCCATAATTCAATTTATTCACAAATTAATCCTATTAATTTTTTTTACCAAATTTAATCACCACAACATAAAGCCTCAAGAACAATTATAGGCAATATTAGAGTGGTAACATCACTCTAGAATGACAATTTTTTATTTTGAGATTAATTCACTAATTAATTTACAACACATGCTTAATAAAGAAAACTATTAAGCTTTACTAAACAATCAACACCAAAGTTTTGATTTATATACATATCCAAGATACATATAATTTTAAGACATACAAAATACATATTCAATACATATTTTCATGCTTAAGAAACAAAAATTAAGAAAATAGAAATTGGAAACTCTTTATTACCTTAATTCCAAGTTCCAATTCTTCTAATTTTCTTCACCTTGGTGTTGATTAAATTGTTTAGAACCCTAATCCCCTTTTTCTTTTTGTTTCTCAACTCATGAGAATGGCTAAAGCCTTAAACAAAATGAAACAATTTCATTTATATATTATTTCTCCAAAATTTCGAAAATTTTTCAACAAAAATAACAATTGTTTTTTATTAAGAATTTGACACCTCATGATCTTATCCTTTAAAAATATTTATTTTGATAATTTTATTAATTAAATCCATGTGTTCAAAACACATGGTTTGGCCAATCAAATTTTGCCAAGCTTATAAGAATATTCTAATAATATTCTTATCTAAATAAATAAATTAATTAACTATTTAATTAATTTATTTATCTAATTAACAAAAAAGATAAAAATAATATTATGGAATAATATTCCAAAAATATTCTTCCATTTTATCATTATTAATAATTAATTGATAATAATAATAAAACAAGTGTCAAAAACTAATTGGTTAATAATTTGTATCCAATCTAAATTATGTATAGTATACAAATACACATTATTTAATACGCATGTGTAAATTATGAATAATTCGAATTATCCATAATTAATCGCCCAAGTGCTCAACGAGTACACTTTATATTGTGGGACTCTCTAGGTTCAAGTTTATATGTCATGGAAACCATTTCCATGTCCGTAATTTGTCCACTCACAAATTACGATGATCACAGATATTCAAGTTGAACCATCTAAGTCAAAGTCATTGCATATATTTAATCTCTCTGTCATAGGTTATCCGAATATTTCAGGGATATAAATTAAACGTAAAATCCCCGCTATGAACAATTCATGTGTTGCGAAATAATTATGATACTTGAATAAATATTCGGAACTCGTTTTTGAATCATACCTCAGTCAAAGATTTCAAAGAATCACAAATTGGACACCTAAATCCCGTACACGGGACTAACAGATCCTCTCTAGATACATCACATGATATCGTGAGTATCATTCCATACCCGTCGAAAAGGCGGAGGTTTGATCTTAAAAGGTCGTT
>SKCR01021677.1:0-202271 GCA_019454045.1 Zanthoxylum bungeanum
TCATATCATCTCAATCCAAGAACTAATCATAAGGACCTCCTATCATTTATACATCTTGGTGATCTAATCACAAATGATAAGAGAGCAATCTCCTTTGTCACATAGTTAATTTGTACAACAACACCATGATCTGTACAAATAGTGACGCTATGGGTCATAATTATCCAAAAATATTATCAAATTATTTTAGGAATACAATATCCTAAATTTGGTGATGAGGAGATCTCAAATCTTGTTAAATTGGTGAGGATGGGATCCCAAAATCTCATTGAATTGGAAAGTGATTTGATGAATGAATTTGTATGGGCCGATTGCATGGGTTGCATGGTCAGAGGATGGGCCAAGGCTTAGGATGAGGGTTTGACGCAAGGCAGTGGCTGATGGTCAAGTGTCGGGTGCGTCTGATTTAGTGGAGTAGAGGCTAGCTAGTGAGTCTGAATCTGATGATGGGCTAATTTTGGAGGTTTTCCTTCCTTCTGGCATTCGTTTTTCGCAACTTCTGTAATTTTTCAGGTAGTGCCTCCATACAAGGCTCATCATCAGGCTCATGCAAAAATGCAGTGTCTACAATCCCCTAAGCCACTGAAGTAGAGTCAGGTATGTTGCCTCATGCTATCATTCTGACCCTGAATCTAGAATCTAAGGGCAGTACGTCTCATCATCCCCCTAGCCCTGAATCTAGGATCTAGGGGCGTTATGTATCGTGGTCCCCTAATCCCGCTCTACATGTGCACATGTTATATCCGTCAATTCCAATAAGTCACATCAAAGGTGGGATTTTCCCCCTTGCCTCCAAAAATCAAATCCATGTTTTTGAGTCAAAACTTCTCAAAATATTTTTATTCATAAAACAACTGGAAATAAACTTAACTAACGCCCTATGCTTTTAAAAGTAAGTCTCGATTCAAAAATAGATAAGTAAATAAAAATTTTGGAAAAAAAAATATCCACTCACTTAATTTAGGATCGGACTGGTACTACTTCGCTTCATCGAAGAAAATTATGGTTCATGCCGACAATCTATAATCGATAAACTTAGTTAGAATATAAATTGTGAAATATAATTTGGAGCTTTTATCACTAGATGATGTATTATGTTTGTGATACGATGTAATTTGTACAGATACGCTGATATGAAACCCTTAGAGTACTTTCTGACTTCCTATGATGAAATTTGAAATGATTAATTTTGATTCTGAGAAAAGGCCACGCGTCGTGACTCCAGACGTTGTACTTTGCGTCTCCCACTGGTTCAGACCTGATGGAGAGAGCCTCTGATTGCTGCGCGTTGTAACGCTGAGTGTCATGTGTCACGACTCCCATCTGATCAGACCTGAGGCAGAGAGCCTCTAACTGCTGCGCATTGCGACATTGAATATCCCGCATCGTGACTCCCATCTGATAAGACCCGAGGCAGTGAGACTCTGCTTCTTACGCGTTGCGACGCTGGGTGGTGAGTGTCACGATGCTAGCCCGATTTCAGGGCCTAGCATCAACTCTTCAATGAAATACCCGAGCAATTACCACCATCATCATCAAAACTCCAACTCAATTTAATATAATCTCATTCCATATCATCAATCAAATAATTTCCTCAATCAAACATAACTTCTTATCTAGTATCATTAACTCACAAAATATTATTTCCCAAACATATTCATACACATAAATGGTTCATTATATGCTAATATTATCATAACACTCTCCCAAAATGCATGATAACAATATTTTTAATGCCAAATGAACAAATCCAAACTCTAGGGTATATAGGGTGTGAATTTGGGGCTTCTATATTTCAAGCTTAGAACTGAAATTAGTTTAGGGAAAGAGGATGAAGAACTTACTTTGCATGAGATGTGCTTAGAATCATCACTTGTTGCATCTAAATTAGCTTGAGTAAGAAGAAGAAAATTTGGAGAATCCTCCATAATTTGCTCACGTTTTTGACATTAGAGGAAGATGAATGAATAGTCCCCTATTTATAGGGAAAGACTGATTTTTATGTAATCAAATGAGTGTCTGGATTTGACCACATTACCCATTCTAGCCTATTCTTGAAATTACTGAAGCATCTACGAAATTCTCGATTTTTGACTTATTTCTGATTCGAATTTGAAAAAATGTCCAACACGGAAGTTGTCGGTCTTGGCCTTAGCTTTCTGAAGATATAAAATTCATAAAATGTTGATATCGTATGAAAAGGTTATGCCTCAAATACTAAGAGCTATCTGGATTGAATCTTAGAATAAATTCCATATCGGAACTACGAGGAATTTATCGAATGTTCGAAAAGTAACTCCACAAACACATACACGCTTGAAAATAATTTATATCATATATTACGCCATCTATATCATAGTAGTCATATGAATTACCAGGGTATTACTTTTTCTACCCCTCTTAAATAGGATTCATCCTCGAATCATCTGTAGAATTGGAATTCTGGAATCTGTGTAGGCCTAAAATTCTTGATGTTGAATATATACCACAAGTCACCGGGTTCGTATGTTATTTTTAAGCCACCAACTTTCAACTGACTGCATACTCATAACAAACTCTGGTTCATCAACTTTATCTCACGCACTAATTATCGATGACCTTCCATACACTATCATTATATCATAGCATTACCTGGGTCCAATTTGACTTAATAACTAAGATCAATTTCAAACTATTCATTTACCATTTGGCTAAAAAACATACGTACTCTTTGTCTTTCCTTAACACATGCTTATGTATAACACCCATTACCATGCTCGCACACACTGCACCAAAGTCCGTGAGCTTTAATGAATAATCCCTTGAATTATTGACTGAGAGGTAATTCCTTTTTCCCATTCCATGGCACTTCTGTTGAGTATTCTACAATATCGTCATGCTACAACTATTTCCATGCATCAAAGAAGCTTCATCTTTAGCCCTCTAATTATGCTTAACATTCTCTACCTCGACTATCTGCGTGAGCTATTAGTTTTAAAATTGATACTATATTTATGGCCTGCCGTCCCACACATCTTGGTTCAACTCTTGCTTGAAATCTCGTATATCTCTAGCCATGACGACATCAATTCTTAAATATAACTTGGAACTTCTGTTACTCTTCAGGTTTAACGTATCTCTATTGTATATTATACTAAGCCAATGACCTTTGTTTTTTTCTTGACTCTGAGTATACCTCGGGTTCTTCGCCTTCTTCTTATAAGATATACCCTTTAAAGCTCTCTTTAACGTATTTGTGTTCGGTAGTATGTGGTGGTTTTTCACTACTCTTTGAATTTACTGTGCAAATGTAGGCACTGCATATTTGCATTAGCCCGATAACGAGCCTCGTATGGAGGCACTACCTGAAAAGTTATAGAAGTCACGGGAAACGAATGCCCAAAAAAAAACTCAAAATTAGTACCTCATTGGATTCGGACTCACTAGTCAGCCTCAGATTCGCTCAGTCTGATCTGTTTCAAACATTAGCCTCAGCCCGAAACCCATGAAACCCCTGAAGCCCACCATGCATGCCCAAGACACCATGCACATGCCCAAATAGATAAAACCCCATGCAATTCACATGTGCAAATCCCCTCAAATCACATTCCAATTTAACAAGATTTGATATCCCATCCTTTCCAAATAACAAGATTTGATATCCCCATCACCAAATTTAGGAGATTATATGCTAATAATAATTTTGGTAAGATATTCCCCAAATCAATGTGATTTATTTCCTTATTTCAGAGATCCCTTCAAGACACTATAAATTTGGGACCAAATCTTGACACATGGGGGGCTATCTTTCTCAACCCTTGGGCGTGAACACCACAAAAAAAACCTTAAGACTCTTCTCTTCTTCTTCTTTTAACCAATCACCAAAAAAACCAACAAACACCCTAGCCACCAAAACTAGAAAACCACAAAAAACTAATATCAACGTGAACAAGACAATAACAAACAGCCCCCACCGAAAACAATAACAAAAAGCCAAAGCCAAAGCAACAATAAATAGCCCCCATCGAAAAAAATAACAAGCAGCCAAAGCCAAAGAAACAACAAACACCCCCACTGAAAACAATAATAAACAACCAAAACCAAAGCAATACCAAACAGCCGAAATAAACAAACCAAAACAACCACCGAAACTGCACCCAAAAACACCACCAAAAACGTGAACTAGTGAACAAACCAAGCCACCGAAATTGCCCCCAAAAACACCACCAAAAACGTGAACCAGTGACCAAACAACCAACTAAAAATAGCAGCCCAAAAATAGCAAAAATAGCAGCCAAAACAACCAGAAAACAGTAGCCAAAACAACCAAAAATAGCAGCCAAAACAACCAAAAATAGCAACCAGAAAACAGAGACACATCAAACCAGTGAAACAACAAACAGAATACAGCAAACCAGAAACAGCAAACAGCGAACCGGCTTCAATCTTTCCGGCGACGGCCTAACGCATTTCCGAGAAAGCAACACAAAAGGTAAGACTTGAGGGCACCCTTACCATATTTCTTTTATAGTTACGGACACTGCGTGTCTGGCTGGACGTAAAATATGTCCAGCCGGGTATGCGAAGTCCTACATCAAAGACGGCCAAATTTCTGGTCACATCATTTTTCTTTCTTTGGCATTCTGTTACTTAGCGTTTTTTTGTTATTTATTTATTCATCGTCATTTTATTGTTTCACATTTATTTTATTATTTAGCTTTTTGTTTATTTGCTTTTATTGTTATTTTATTATTTCACTTTTAGTACGTTATTTATTTTTTATTTCACCTTTATTTTATTTGTTCATGTTGGTGATTGTCCGCACATGCATTATTATATTATTTCATGTCTATTTTTTATTTACACCGTATTAATGTTGATGTGTGTTATTATCCATTGCGGTATATCGGATGGAAACCCAGACGTAAATTCCGTAGCCGAATTTGAATTAACGGTAGTGTGGTCTGTACTTGGGATACAACTCCATGTACCACTCGGGAAATACCCATATATGCGTGACTAACCCCCTTTTTATTCTCTATTTATTTATTGACGCTTTATTTACTTTTGATTATTACAACTCTTGTTATCGTACCTTGTATTTCTTAATTTAATTTGCTTTTATTTATATTAATGTTCATGGGTGTGCAAATTTGTGTGTTTATTTGAATAATTTTGCATGAACTGCATAAGACTTGGCTATACCATTGTGTGAACCCGTCCATTATACTGGCATAAGTAAGGGACCATTCCGAACCCAATGGTTTGAGGTCTTCCCTTGCGAGGGGTGAGTGCAGCCTTAAATTTTTTCCCAGTTCACACTGGGTGGCGACTCATTTATTCTCCGGTTTAGTCCCCCACGGGCTACTCTGTACTCTCTACGGTCTGCGAGCCCAACAGTGTCGTGGTCGCTGAACATCATAGCATAGCGGTAAACCCCGCTTCGCTCCTACAAATGGTGACTCCACTGGGGATAGAGAATCGACCCCGAAACAATGCCTTGTAGTGTCTGTGGCTTTGGCTTTGGTTACCCAAGTCTCATATATTTTGCATACCCTTTTTACCCCGATGGCGTCATGTATCGTGAAGTCTCTTTCACTCAATGCGGCGGATCGTTATGTGATGACCATCACTCGTTGGCATGTACCCTAGGCTATAAAAAAGGCGCGCTTAATTGGTCGCTCGAACCCTTAAGTGGGGAAACCTAGTTGTGAGCAACCCTTCGCCGACGAGAGCCTTTATCCATACCCTTATAAGCCCACATATGAACCATAGTTATATGTCCTATAGAAGCTACCACTATGCTTGTGTTTGAGACCATTATCATTTGGATCCATTTGGGTCTCTCGTCATAGGATACGAACTTGTTGGGCCACTTAAACTGTGACGAGTTTGTATCTTATGACGATTGGGCCAAAAGTTCTAAAAATGAAGATGAGCCACCTTGTGTTTGGGCCCCATATCATTTGAAATTATTTAGCCACGTTATCGTAAAAGTGTAAACCTGTTGGGCCTTTTCAACTGGACAAGTTTGCACCTCGCGATAATCTGATTGAACACTTTAAAATGATAACGGGCCAACTTGTATGAAAACCCTGATGGGCTTAGAAGGTCCAAACATGATCCGAACATTACAGATGCTTGAGTCCGATATCCGCACCGGCTTTCATCCAGGAAGGATACGCCTTGTTATGGCATATTTGTATACTTTTAGATATCTCCAAGTCCGTCCCCGCCACAACCGTGATTACCGAGGGCCCAATTCATCATTTCTAGACAATGACACGATCCCCATAATAAGCTTAGTCAATTTTGTAAATGGGCGGTCTTTGTCTTTTACCGATGGAAAAGGACTGAGGTATCCAAGGTTCACCCCTGTAGCGTAGGAGAGAACGATTTTGTGTACCCCACATTGGTGCATAAAATAAGCCATAATTAGGACAGAAATGGACTTACCACGAGTGTGAGAGGAATAAGGTCGGAATGATATATGTTGTTTTGATAACTTCATGCATCTCATGCATCACATGCATACATGCATCATGCTAACTCCTTGTCTTAAAAGCCATCATAGATATCCGTTGGGTTAAAGAAGAAGGAAGACTTGTCAAGAAAAGGCTAGCAAGCATGAGTGCGTCCGACAGTGAAGGTTCCTGCATGGATCAAGTGGAGTCCAACATTACCAAAATTACCGAGCAGCTACAAGCTCTGACCGATGTTATGGCCAATCTGACAGTACCCCCCGCATAGTGGGAATAGAAAACAACGAGGGTGGTAGGCGTGAGGAGCCCCTGAATAGGGTGAGCGAAGAAATCCATGTTTTTGATGATGACATGGCTGAGTATACCATGGGGATGACAGCCGGGTCTCAGGCAGAATTACAGAAACTCAGAGAATAAGTAGAGTCAGTTACCCGCCAGCTGAAGGGAAAACATAAAGATCTGTTAGACTATGATGCAATGACTTTCGAAGAACAGCTGCCTCCCTAGTTTAAGATGTCTGACATGACCAAGTTCAACGGGAACAGAGATCCTAGGATCCATCTCCGATAATATGTTTCAGTGATGAGTTTAGTGGGTATGTCAAAGCGTCAGATGCAGAAGATGTTCAGGATGTCACTGGAAGAGGCGCCCGTAGTATGGTAGCATAGTCTGAAGAGAAAAGTCAGGGATGACTGGAGGGCATTAGCGGAGGCCTCTCTGAACCAATTTGTCACAGATTTGGAGATCGACTTGCCGCTCCGTTACCTGGAAAATACCAAACAAAAGCCAGAAGAGACCTTCAAAGATTATGTAGAATGCTGGAGAAGCCAGCTCTTGAAGATACAGACTCGGCTCTCAGAGAATGACCAGATTAAGATGATCATTAAGGGCACCAAGCCCTTCATTTATAACAAGTTGAGAAGGATGACCTCCATGATTAGTGACTTTTGACAGTTAAGAGAAACTGTCATGGATATCGAGGAAGATGAAGCAGAGAACAATAAATTTTATGGCCAGAATAGAAAGACCATTGGGGGGCCTTCAGAGACCAAGCCCGCTTTTGTTGAGGTCGCCGCCATCGGAAGCATGCGATTCTCCAATTTTGATAGACCTTTTCCAAAGGTGTTTGAAAAGCTGAAGAGACAATGACTCATAAAACCCTTGGCACCCACACCACTTCCAAACATTGTGCCACATCACCTCGACCTAAACCTATATTGTCACTTCCATCAGAAAAAAGACCATGAAACTGATAACTACACCCGCCTTAGGCATGAGATCCAAAACCTCATTGACACCCATAAGATACCCGACCCAGAAAAAGAACAACCCAACACATACAGAAACCATATACCCAACTACCACTCCGTTCCACCACCCACCTACATGATCAACTCCGGCCAGCCCGGAAGCTTTGTCCTCCAAACTCCCAACCACCAAGCTTCCTGCATGGGGATATGAGACAGCAGTAATGAATATGAAACAGAGCAGATGAGAGATTCTTGGGAAAACTTCTCGAGCAGTGACAAAGAGGAGGTTGCAAAAGAGGAAAATAAATAGGGAGAAGAACTACTGCAGTTGGAGAATCTAACGCCCGAAGAAAGCAAGAAGACGGAAGAAAACAAGACTGAAAATTAGGAAGGTATTTATTTTCCTGACTTATTTAATTGTAATCCTGCATTTATTAATCATAAAGACATTGATTTTGCTTACTTGTTCGATTCTTTTCCTGTTAGTCTGCATCACAACACGCATGACATGAGCATATTTGACACTAACTCAACAAAGACAAATGCATTCAATCTTGGTAATGTGAAAATCCCAAGGAAATTTCAATTGCAAGTGAGGTTACCTCTGATGAGCGAAAAATAATTAGAGAGAATATTAATAAAATATGCAAAAGTATTTGTCTGGTCCTATGAAGGCATGCCTGGAATGGACAGGGGTATTGCCCAGCACACGATACCAACTTATCCTAACATGAAGCAGAAGCTCCGAAGAATGAGGCCAGAGTGAGCCGAAAAGGTTAAGGAATAAGTCAAGAAACAGATAGATGTAGGGTTCTTAGAGGTGGTAAAGTACCCCGAGCAGTTAGCCAACATTTTTTCGGTATCGAAGAATAACAGAAAGGAAGAAAAAAAAGAGAGAAGAAAAGAACAAGAAAAGAAGAGGCATAAAGAAAATACTGGCTAAGATTGGGCTGACAAACTACCGTATGCCCTGTGAGGGTATAGAACTTCGGTGAGAACGGCAACGGGAGCCACTTATCAACGAATGGACACTATATTATTGCATGAATAGATACATAAGAAGATTGAGGTATGCGTGGATGACATGATGGTTAAGTCAGAGACGAAAGCCGGGCAAACCTTTGGTGTTGTATTTGGCCATAGAACCCGAAGCACTGGGGGCGATGATGGTACAGATGAGACAGGGGTAGAACAGCCACACCCTATGCTTTGGTTTACGGGATGGAGGCAGTGTTACCAGTGGAAATAGAGATACAGTCAATGCGGGTACTAGTAGAGGCAGGATTGCCTGAACACGAATGGCCCTCGCAGAGGTTCGAACAACTAGCATTACTGGACGAGAAAATGATAAAGGCCTTGCACCACATGCAGCTATACCAAAAAAGGTTGGCCCGGGCGTTCAACAAGAAAGTGTGTCCCACCGAGATCAGAAAAGGTGATCAAATGCTGAAGCAGTCGAAGCCACTGCTAATGGACCCGAGGGGAAAGTTCAGGCCCAAATAGGAAGGGCCCTACCTAGTCAAAAAGGTGATGGGGAATGGGGCAGTGAGACTTTCAGATTTGAAGGGAACGAGTTCACCAGCCCATCAACGTGGACAGGCTGAAACAATACTTTGCATAAAAAAAAATAGAAAGGCTCGTTGGGTTTAAAATCCGCAAAGGACAACCCAAGCAGAAAGTGAGCAAGAAAAATGGCTAATTATAAAATTCGTAAGGAATAGTTAGCGACAGAGGTACCCTTGCAATGCGTTTATTTCCTATATATGTACTAAGAAGTAATGCAAACGTCTTTATTGAAACATATATTCAAGATGTTCATAGATTGCATAAATTCCAGCTAACTGGGAAAGATTAGAGTCAAGTGATTACAAATCACGTCTTTTGTATTCTTAGATGCTGGACCAAGGTCAGGAGATCTAGGAGAATAACTCCAAGAATGGAGAGGAACCTCGGGAGTGAGGACGAGCAAAGAGCCTCGAGAATGAGGACAGATCTAAAAAAAAAAGAACAAAAAAGAGAGAGAACAAAAAAGGAAAAAAGAAAGAAAAAAAGAAAAAGAAAGAAAAAATGTTTAGGTCGCTGAGTTGAAAACCTGAAAAGGCGACTCAAGCAAGATAGAGCAGTCCGCTAAGTTGAAAATCCAAAAGGACAGCTTAGGCAAAAGATAGAAAGGACTTGTGACTCAATGGATGAAGGGCAAGGCAGTGCCTTTTCCGCATCCTCAAGACAACAATGGAAAGCTTCTGGCATCGGAAGATATGATTTTCAGTATCCGAGAAGGGTAGTAAGAGAAAAATGCAAGCCGAGAATGGTAGCAGACTCCTCAAGGAGATGGCATATTTCGAAATCTGGGAATCAAAAGACATGATCCCAAAAGGATGAGGCCGTTTTCACAAAGGCGTAATCCACCTTGACCCGGTGCGGGTAGCGAATGGAAGAAAGCTGAGCCAGATCTGAGGGCGACCAGTCTACCACCCCGTGAATAAGGGACACAACGGGACCTTGAGCCATGAGACCAAAGAGAACTGAGCAATTACTGGAATAGAATTGACAAGAGGAAACTATAAGCAGCCCAAGGGGGTGACCAAAGACTTTTATAGGTAAAAGGCACCAAAGAGCGCAAGGAAGGCCTAACCAATGATAAAATCAAGCCGATATGACAAAGAAACCCCATCAGAATAGGAAATGCATCCGTGCATACATGCATACATGTCGCATACACAAAATTTATGTTTTTTATTCGCAGGCTTTGAAGAAAAAGCGACGAGGACGAAGAAATCCGGGAATGGAGAACAACCTCGAGAATGAGAACAAGCAACTCCTCGGGAATGAGGATGAGCAAGCCGGGAATGGCACTTTAGGAATGGAGAACATACTTCACGAATAAATCCTAGAGATCGAAGCATCTCGCGGGGATGAATCCCAGAGTCGAAGCCCATATAATCAATTCAGTTCGGGAATAAAGCCAAGGGTCGAAGCACCTAGCCATCAACTCAGGAATGGTTCGGAAATAAACCATCTCAACTCAGGAACAATTCAAAAATGAACCATCTCAACTGAAGAACGGTTCGGAAATGAACCATCTCAACTCAGGAACGGATCGAAAATGAACCATCTCAACTCAGGAACGGTTTGGAAATGAACCATCTCACTCAGGAACGGTTCGGGAATGAACCATCTCACACTCAGGAACGGTTTGGGAATGAACCATCTCACACTAAGGAACGGTTCGGGAATAAATCATCTCACACTCAAGAATGGTTCGGGAATGAACCACAGAGATCAAAGCATCTCACACTAGGAATGGTTCGGGAATGAACCACAGAGATCGAAACATCTCACGTCGATGGTTCGAGAATGAAGCCCAGGGGTCGAAGCACCTCGCCATAAAATCAACGCAGTTCGGGAATAAATCTTAAAGATCGAAACATCTCGCAGGGATGAAGCCCATGGGTCGAAGCACCTCGCCATCAAATCAACGCAGTTCGGAAATAAATCATAGAGATCAAAACATCTCGCAGGGATGAAGCCCAAGGGTCGAAACACCTCGCCATCAACTCAACTAGGAACGGTTTGGGAATGAACTAGAGATCAGAGCATCTCATACCAGCAGCGAAACAACAGGTAAGTCTGGCAATGGTCGACGAACCAAGTAAGCGAAAATGCATGCATGACTTTGATAGGGTTATAACTGTCACACACTGCACAAGCCTCATCAAAGTGGGGGCGACTGTAGGCACTGCATTTTTGCATAGGCCCGATGACGAGCCTCGTATGGAGGCACTACCTGAAAAGTTATGGAAGTCACGGAAAACGAATGCCGGAAGGAAAAAACTCCAAAATTAGCACCTTATTGGATTCAGACTGACTAGTTAGCCTCAGATTCGCTCAATCAGTTTCTGTTTCAAACCTTAGCCACGCCCAAAACCCATACAACCCATGCAACCCCTGAAGCCCACCATGCATGCCCAAAGCCCATCATGCACGCCCAAGACACCATGCACACGCCCAAAGAGATAAAAACCCACGCAATTCACATATGCAAATCCCCTCAAATCACCTTCCAATTTAACAAGATTTGATATCCTATCCTTTCCAAATAACAAGATTTGAGAACCCATTGTATGCCAATAATAATTTTGGTAAGATACTCCCCAAATCAATGTGATTTATTTCTTTATTTAGAGATCCCTTCAAGACACTATAAATTAGGGACCAAATCTTGACACATGGGGGCTCTCTTTCTCAACCCTTGGGCGTGAACGCCACCAAAAAAACCTGAAGACTCTTCTCTTCTTCTTCTTCTAACCAATCACCAAAAAAAACAACAAACACCCTAGCCACCAAAACTAGCAAACCTCCAAAAAACCCAAATCAACGTGAACAAGACAACAACGAACAGCCCCCACCGAAAACAATAACAAACAACCAAAGCCAAAGCAACAATAAACAGCCCCCGCCGAAAACAATAACAAGCAGCCAAAGCCAAAGCAACAACAAACATCCCCCACTGAAAATAATAAAAAACAGCCAAAACCAAAGCAATACCAAACAACCGAAATAAACACACCAAAACAACCACCAAAACTGCATCCAAAAACTGTTGGGAAGCGGCCACGAGTGCACAGCGGAAAATTGAAATTATTATGCCGCTTTCCCTTTGCCCAAGACCCATTTGTTTTTATTATTCTACAAGCCTAGGCATGTTACTATATATTCTAAGCATAAAACTCATAAAGCATGTAAAGAACATAAACCTAAACATGCTAACTATCATAATAACTCTAATTAAAATAAAGAAAGAAAAAGACCTACTTGAACCGTAGATTCCTCCAGTCCTCCCGCCAATCTACAAGCTTTTTTCGAACTCAGCAAGCTCTTCCACGTTCCAAAGAGCCACCCAAGTTTGTGGCATCCAAAGATGCACACACCAAAGCCAAAACTCAACTGCAAGAATACGACTTGAGTGCACAAGTATTTTGCCATTAGTGCTAGCCTAGGCAAATACCTCAAAACTTTTAACTCGAGGTTCCTCTAGTCAATTAGACTTAAGGATCCTCAAAATCAGTGGCTTACTCTTAAAAATTTAGAGTTGCTCACTTATATAAACCCAAGATATGAAATGTTTGGTGCAAAAATTTGTGAAGAATTCTTTGGATTTATATAGTGCTCCAAAGACAACAAAATTAATTAAGAATCCGATGTGGGATAAAAGCCAATTTAATCTTAGCAATTGGATCTTAATTTAGTGGTTTAATGAGATTATAAAACCCTAATAAGAGTTTGGGCCGAATTGGAATTCAAAACAAATAACAAAAAAAAATATTCTATTCACGTGTTACTATTCACGTGAATAGTAATTTTTTTTAATCTATTTATTCCAATTCCCAAAGTGCCCTTATCGTCATTCACCAATCCCTAAGCCACTATGGAACCTCATAAATGATCTGTTCAATAATTAAACACATTGAACCATTTATGAACAATTCCTACAGCAATCATATATGCTGTTAAATATGTATTGTGCACTGTTAACCATTGATTTCGACTTTGTTGTGTGTGACCTTTTAGGTTCCCCTCAAGTTGGACATTAAGTGAATCGTTATAATTTAATAGAACATAAATTATCATCTGATCAGATGGTTGTTCGATTTTAATGACCAAGGTTGACATCTAGCAATATGCCAAGGCCCCCAAATGAGAAGGAAAGATATATATACCCATTCTGTATGTGATTTACATATGATACGGTCCATCGCCTCACTGTATCCCCACCTATTGACCTAGGGTACAGAAAGTGTCTACCCATATGGTCAAAGTTATGATGTTGATAGTGTCATGAATCGTGCTAACCCAAGAATCTCACATGATTCTTCCGCTGTGGCCACAGTCTCAAGCACTGATCACACATATCAACCCGCGAACTAGAATACTACTCTTATAAGAAAATATTATCCGAGAGAGTGGCGATTCTCTGTTGTATCTTTAAAAACTTCATGTATTTCAACAAATGACCCAATCATACCCTTATGACCGGATCTTTTGAACCGGGGAAGGAGAATGTCAAAGTTATTTGATCCACACATAAGATTGTAAAGACCTCAAGTCTAAGGACTAGTCATATAATCGATACATGAAAGTTCTCACAGACACATGGGATAAACACTCCATATGAAAACTTTCGGCGGTCAGTTCGATGGACACGAGCAACTCATGCATCCATGTGATACACCAAGCGGACGGATCTCTACTAGTAGCCTATGAGATCGGCTACCCCACTTAAGGGAAGATCATATCATCATGCTAGTCTCTCCGCCTTGTGAACGCCAGATTATTCACAAAACTATGACTAGGAATATTTAAGAGTAATGATTCTCATAAGGCGTGGAAGCCATCGTCTTATTACTCCAATGGCTTTATTACAGTGTTGATGATTCATATAAGTTATGTAAGACACGTATAATAAATATTGCCATTTTATTAATTAATGAAAATATTACAAATACATGTACATATAGCTCATCCACAAGTTGGGTATAGGGCATATCCCTAACAAAAACACCACAAAAAATGTGAACCAGTGAGCAAACCAAGCCACCGAAAATGCCCCCAAAAACACCACCAAAAACGTGAACTAGTGACCAAACAACCAACAAAAAACAGCAGCCCAAAAATAGTAGCCAAAACAACCAGAAAATAATAGCCAAAACAACCAAAAACAGCACCCAAAACAACCAAAAATAGCAACTAGAAAACGGAAAAACAGTAAACCAGTAAAACAGTAAACCGAAAATAGCAAAACAACGAGTGAAACAGAGAACCAGCTTCAATCCTTCTGGCGACGGCCTAACGCACTTCCGAGAAAGCAACTCAAAAGGTAAGACCTGAGGGCACCGTTACCATATTTCTTTTATAGTTCCGGATGCTGCGTGCTTGGCTGGACGTAAAATATGTCAAGCCGGGTATGCGAAGTCCTACATCAAAGACGGCCAAATTTTTGGTCACATCATTTTTCTTTCTTTGGCATTCTGTTACTTAGATTTTTTTGTTATTTATTTATTCATCGTCATTTTATTATTTCGCATTTATTTTACTATTTAGCTTTTTGTTTATTTGTTTTTATTGTTATTTTATTATTTCGCTTTTAGTACGTTATTTATTTTTTATTTCACCTTTATTTTATTTGTTCGTGTTGGTGATTGTCCGCACATGCATTATTATATTATTTCATGCCTATTTTTTATTTACACCGCTTTAATGTTGATGTGTGTTATTATCCCTTGCGGTATATCGGATGGAAACCCAGACGTAAATTCCGTAGCCGAATCCGAATTGATGGTACTGCGGTCTGTACTTGGGATACAACTCCACGTACCACTCGGGAAATACCCATATATGCGTGACTAACCCTACTTTTTATTCTCTATTTATTTATTGACGCCTTATTTGCTTTTGATTATTACAACTCTTGTTATCGTACCTTGTATTTCTTAATTTAATTTGCTTTTATTTATATTAATGTTCATGCGTGTGCAAATTTGTGTGTTTATTTGAATTATCTTGCATGAACTGCATAAGACTTGGATATACCATTGTGTGAACCCGTCCATTATATTGGCATAAGTAAGGGACCATTTCGAACTCAACGGTTTGAGGTCTTCCCTTGCGAGGGGTGAGTGCGGCCTTAAACTTTTTCCAGTTCACACTAGGTGGCGACTCATTTATTCTTCGGTTTAGTCCCCCATAGGCTACTCCATACTCTATACGGGCTGCGAGCCCAACAGTGTCGTGGTCGCCGAACATTATAGGCATAGCGGTAAACCCCACTTCGCTGCTACAGCAAACTTCGGTATTTGTCATGAACCTCGATTACAGGAAAAACTATTGCAGTACTAAATCCCTGAGAAAAATATATTGCTTAAAATGTGATACTTGCAATAATGCCTATAAATATGTCCTACTACACACATCCTCCTCACTGTTCTCATCTTGTTTTTTGATTCTTAGTACTTCCGAGTCTTTGGATATACTAGTATTCTCTATATCGACAGTTCCACCTCCAACCCTTTACTTGATTTCATTTTCATCTTCTTCATGCTCTATTCTATACCTAGCACTTCTGTGATCTATGTCTATGTCTCCTTATTTGAATGATATCTTCTTTTTACTTGTCTCTTACCTTACTGATCGGCGTAATCACACATGTATAACGCAAGCGCACGTATCGTTCAAGTATTATAAAATGTATTGATCCCACGAGGACTTAATACCTAGGCTATTAATTTTTGAAGCCAATATTTACAAGTATCTAATAGATTTGTTGTTTGATTGGATGGTGACTTTAAACTAAAACAAGTAAATAAAATAGTGCGAAAGTGAATTAAAGGTAAAATCAATATTATTAAACTATCTAGGGTTGTGAATCCTTCCAATATCTTTTAAAGATGAGTGGTTATCTCATGTTTGTGCAATATATCAGTTTATTAACCTGGAACACGAAATTATGCAAATGCCTCTATCGATGGTCAGATGCAAATACCCAGTATAACCCAATTAATCATATGTATATGTTAACCAAGTTACCTGAATTCATTAAGAATAAGTTCCAATTGTGGCTACCCCCGCCCGACAGGTATATGTCTATCCTGGAAGGAAATCTATAAAGGGGTATCTAATCCTTAAGAGAGATCGTGGGCTATTAAGTCTAAGGCAGAAACCTAAAATTCTTTTGTCAAGTTTATTTTAAGTTTACCACATCAATCTTATTAATGGGTAGTTAATAAGATGCATTAAGCTTAAGAATTAATAAATAAACTTTTATATTACCCAAACTATAAAGTAACCCCTTATAAACAGGTGATATTGGAATTCATCACAACCCTAGATAACGGGTTTAGTTACGACACATATCTAAGGCTAGTAAAAGCTTAAATAAAGTAAATGACATAAAGTAAATACTGGAAATTAAAAACGTAAATAAAACAATAAAGAAAATGTTGGGGTTAGAGAATCCACTTTTATTACTTCTATTTTAGATATCTCCCTTATTATAATATATAAACTTTGCGTGATATTACCAACCGACCATATAGGCGGTATCCTGATTAAGTCAAATTTATAATTAATTCCAACCGACCATAAAAGCGGTATCTAATTTAGTCAGGTTAAAATCAATTTAATTAAGTTCAACCGACCATAAAGGCGGTATCCCATTAAGTCAGATTTTATATAATATATATTATAATTAAGGGAGATTAATCTAAATATTAGTAATAAAAGTTTTACCTTTAACCCCATCAAGGGGGAGTTACCTCCTCATACTGAAAAATAAAATAAAGACTGAAAAGTAAAATAAAGAAAGAACTATTGCGTAAATTAAAATAAATTAAATACATAAAGCTATAAATAAACAAGCAAGATACAAACTTCTTAGTATTCTTAAGGAATTCCTCAGAAGAAAGTATGAATTGGAATTCTAAAATCGGCCTCAATTTATAGGCAAAGTTTGGCCTCACGCGTCGTGACGCGTGGAACATTGCTCATCGCGATGCGCCCTAAATTGATGACACGTGGCACAGGCTTCGCGAAGATGATGACATGTAACTGTCGTCAGAATTATTGGCTCGGAGTCGCGACGCGTAGGTGCTTGATATCACGACGCGTGCACAGTAAATGTCGGCAGCATGAGATGATAACACGTGTCTGGTGCACGTTAGCAAGACTACTATAATGTTGACACGTGGCAGACACATGTTAGCATGTGCGCATGATAGCAAGTTTTCTCTGATTTTGACACGTGTTCGGTGCATGTTAGCGGCACATGATAGCAGACGGGTATTTTTAGCAACGACGCATTTTAGCAAACAGCCTATTTTACAGGAAATTTACATTTTTGCCCTTTTTGTCCATTTTTTCGCTGTTTTGGCCCCGAATTGATTCCAGAGAGATCCTATTATTTATTATCTACAAATAACACAAAACACATCAAATATTCACAAAACTCAAGAACTATGCAAAATATTAAGTCAAAAGAGTAGGAAATAGTGATCTGACATGAGTCCAACCACACCAGAGACATTACAGGATGCGGCTAACAACTTGGAGGAACCCATGCAGTTGCCAACATGTCCAATCACATGCAACGAGCAAAGATGATCAGAGAGGCCTTTGAGGGACTAGCTCAGAGCTATGTGACCAGTTGCAGCAACCAAGTCAAGTGCACACCAGAGACACATATGGGCATAACCAGAGAGGTCCCCAAGCTATTTCATTTGACCCAGATCAGCTCAGACTGAAGCATAGCAGAGCAGCTTCAGCACCAGCACCCTTTTGACCCGATTTCACCCATTTTGGGACTATGTTGAATTCGGCCAAATGGGGGCATTTTTGTCATTTGTGCTCGTCATTTTGACTTTATTTATGATGTAATTATCATGGTTGACTATGCCATTAGGCTTAATTATGCTTAGATTTGTACTTAGCCGGAAGCACGTCAATTTACTATAGCATGTAAGCACCTTAATTAGCTTAAGTGAGATTAGCTTCTAATATTTGTTTTTAAAGTTATTTAGGTGAAAAGGACCTTAATGGTCGTGGTTGAGGTGCTTGACTTAGGGCTTTTGGTAATTTCACTTTAGGGACATTTTTGTCCATTCACACCTTAGGGTTTCTCTTTGTAACCTATTTAAACTTTGTTTTCTTCTTCTTTGGAATAACATTCACGACATTTTCATCAAACTTTGAAGCTTTTAAGCTTTGGCTATGGCTAAATTTCTTTAAGGGAAGGATTCCCCTTTTCAAGTTCAAATTGACTTATCTAAGCTTGGCAACTTAGTGGCGTCTCCATTGCTAGCAAAATACAATCTGATTTCATGCTTGTGGTTATCATGGACGTGAGTTTCATGGTGGTTAGGGGCTGATCTTGGTTGGGTTTTGTTCCTACAAAATCAGTATTCAAAGTTCTTGGGGTTTTGAGAAAGATGCTTGGGGGTTTGCTTGGTTTCCACCCAAGTGAGTTCTTGTCATTTGGTATCATGAGCTTAGGGTTCTGAGGTCTGATTTCCTATCCTTTGTGTTGTTTAATCTTGTATTCATCTTTGTTTTTGTTGTTGTTGTTGATTTCGGCCATTAAGGAATTTGTCCTCAAGTTTCGGCCATTGTGTTCTTGTGTGTTCTTTTTGTTTCTTGCAGATTTGTGATCCTTGTTGCATGAATAACAATCTGTCCTTTAGTAGTTTGTGCTAATTTTGAGTATTTCTTTGAGTTAAGCTTTGGCTACTTAGGTCAAAATTGGGGCTTTTTTTTTTTTTTGCTTCAATCAAGTGTTTAGTTGTTAATTTTATGTTACTAGGACGTGTTTAACATTGTTATTAAGTTATTAGTTTCAAAAAAAAAAAAAATCAGATCAGATTCGACCTAGTGAGATTTATTGATATATCTTGTCTTGCTATTGTTGAATACTATGCAATTAGAGTTGTTTCCATAGGTATTATTCATATCAACTTTGCAAAAATCAGAATTGACATCATTCATCTTAGCATTTACGTGAGCTTACTTGTTTGCATTCTTGTGAAGTTAGCACAATCTTGTGAGTTTTAGTGAAAAGAAAGAAAGATTGAGTGCATTATTGATGAATGTGAATGTGTAATTGATGAAACAAATCTGAATGCACCAAATTTGGTGATTGGAGTGAGTTGTATCATTGTTATCTTGCTGATTTGTGTTGTTAATGTTGAAGAATCAAGTGAAGCAAGGTTGAGTGCAACAATTTGCACTAAATTCGTGTGTATCCAAGCAAGTATCACTTGCCACCTCTTGAAATATTGTTATTATAAGTGAAGAGGCAATAAATTCATCATTAGCTTGACATGGGAACTTGTGTGTAATCATTTGTTTTTAAGGTGCTTGAAGAGGCAAGTAGCTGCATCACCTAGTTGCTTACAAAAACTATTTACTTAGCTTGTAATTTGACTTGGCTGAATTGGAAATTGAGTTAGTTACATTGTAACTAGATCATTTATACTCATTTGCAAGTTGAAAGGTAGACATTACCACATTGCCGAATTGATTATATGAGTTACATTGCCATTTGAGTTGTATTTACATGTATTGCAAGTGCTAAGGATATATAACTTGAAAATTACCGAATGTGGTAATCTTATTATTTGCATTGTATTTCATTGGCTTTGTATACACTTTGAGTGTGAGAGACAAAAGAAAAGAGTGAAAAAAAAGAGTTAAAAAAAAGAGGAAAAAAAGAAAAGAAAAGAAAAGAGTGAGACAAAAACATAGCGAGTGATCACAAGATTGGCTATTGTCACATTGAGTGCTTGCTTGTTTGTTTGCGCATTTAGCTAACTCGTCTTTTTTCTTATTCCGTGCACTCTAGCTTAAGTCTATTGATTGAGTCTTCGTGATTACTATTCTTATTCGCATTATTCCACCTGCACTATATGTATTATTGGTTCTTTGTGTTTCTGCTAGCTTGTGGACTACACCTTAGTTGACCATTCTGGGAATTGAGTTGATTTGTAATTGAATTGAGGAAGAACTCAAGAGTGGTAAAAGGCAGTGATTGTGAGCACAATATCGGGTAAAAGCCAATAGAGTGCAAACACGAGTGGAGTGATATCATTCGAGTGTAAACACGTGAGATTGTGAGGATTTAAATATTTTGTTTTGCTTTTTATTATTTCTAATCTGTTTTTTTAGTGTTGAGATGGCAGGTCCAAGTTTAACTATTGATGATAAGATCGAGATTTTGGATACTTTCAAAAGTGATATCCAAGATATTATGAGTGATTATAGAAGATCTTATGAGAAATGGAAAAAGACTTGGATGGTAACTAAATATGCAGCGAATGAAGAGAGTACTCAACAATCAAAAGCTTTTAAGTTGTGTGTAATGAAGTGAGAAGCACTTGTGATGTTGAGTGCATAGCGAATGAAAAACTTGTGAGGGCTTGAATTGTGAATTGTGTTATAAGTGACATGGTGAGTAAAAATGCTTGTGAGACCGTGAGCATTGAGGGAGTAAACACTTGTGAGGTAGTGTGCTTTGAGGTTGAAAAACATAGTGAAGCTGAGCAGGTGTGTGAGGAGATCTTTGCAAGTATGGTTAGATAGTGGCCATAAGTGATGATGAAGCTGTGAGAGCTGGTGAAAAGAAAGTAGATGTGTTAGTGAAGTTTTTCCATAACATTTTCTCTATTGTTTATGCTTTTTCATCGCAGGTACAAGTTGTCAAATATGATTCTTTTATATTTCAATATCACCGTCCAATTGATTTTGTCATAACTATCTACGATCCGGGTTCGGATTCGAGGACGAATCCATTTCAAGAGAGGGAGAATGACATGATCCAAGGGACAACATTTGACATGAATGCAATCACCCAAGGAACATTAGAGCCTTTGCAATTGCCAACAGACCCAATCACATGCCAAAGAGCTAAGAAGATCACAGACGCAATAGCGGGGCCAGAGTTTGCATTAAATAGATGCATTCATTCTTCTAGTTTTTACTTGCCTTATGAGATTGATTATGATTCTAATTCTTTAACTCCTATGGATTTATTATCTTTGATTGTTATTAAGCTTGGAGTATGAATGATAAGGGAAAGGCAGAGTTGGTGAGAATAATAGGTTTCCAACGCATTGTGTTTGACCCCGGCAATTGGGTATGGCTTTATATGCAAGAGGAAAAGATCCAAGCTACAATCGAGAGGATATTGACCTTTTCAAGTCTTGGAAAGGATCAATGACAATGCATATAAGCTGGATTTGCAAGGTAAGTACAATGTATCTGCTACTTTAATGTTTCTGACTTAACTCATTTTGATGCAGGTTCAGATTCGAGGTCGAATCCTTTTCAACAAGGAGGGAATGACATGAGTCCAACCACACCAGAGACATTACAGGATGCGGCTAACAACTTGGAGGAACCCATGCAGTTGCCAACATGTCCAATCACATGCCAACGAGCAAAGATGATCAGAGAGGCCTTTGCGGGACTAGCTCAGAGCTATGTGACCAGTTGCAGCAACCAAGTCAAGTGCACACTAGAGACACATATGGGCATAACCAAGAGGTCCCCAAGCTATTTCATTTGACCCAGATCAGCTCAGACTGAAGCATAGCAGAGCAGCTTCAGCACCAGCACCCTTTTGACCCGATTTCACCCATTTTGGGACTATGTTGAATTCGGCCAAATGGGGGCATTTTTGTCATTTGTGCTCGTCATTTTGACTTTATTTATGATGTAATTATCATGGTTGACTATGCCATTAGGCTTAATTATGCTTAGATTGTACTTAGCCGGAAGCACGTCAATTTACTATAGCATGTAAGCACCTTAATTAGCTTAAGTGAGATTAGCTTCTAATATTTGTTTTAAGTTTATTTAGGTGCAAAAGGACCTTAATGGTCGTGGTTGAGGTGCTTGATTTAGGGCTTTTGGTAATTTCACTTTAGGGATATTTTTGTCCATTCACACCTTTAGGGTTTCTCTTTGTAACCTATTTAAACTTTGTTTTCTTCTTCTTTGGAATAACATCACGACATTTTCATCAAACTTTGAAGCTTTTAAGCTTTGGCAATGGCTAAATTTCTTGTAAGGGAGGGATTCCCCCTTTCAAGTTCAAATTGACTTATCTAAGCTTGGCAACTTAGTGGCGTCTCCATTGCTAGCAAAATACAATCTGATTTCATGCTTGTGGTTATCATGGACGTGAGTTTCATGGTGGTTAGGGGCTGATCTTGGTTGGGTTTTGTTCCTACAAAATCAGTATTCAAAGTTCTTGGGGTTTTGAGAAAGATGCTTGGGGGTTTGCTTGGTTTCCAACCCAAGTGAGTTCTTGTCAGATCTATTTACCACTCATCACACCCCCAAACCTAACATTTTGTTAGTCCTCAAGTAAAAGAACAAAATAAAGTGCAATAAGCAAATTTAAGATAAAATTAAACTATGGCCACTTTCGTAGGGATCACGGTTGCTTTTAGCGTAGCGTATGCAATAAGCCTTTAAACCCCTATGTGTCCCTAATGGACGAGTTGTAGTCTTGTGAAGGCTTACAGCAACGATACCCACAACCGTCAATATAAAACTAATGCACACAAAAGAAAAGGACAAGAGAAAATAGAATAAACAAGTTAGTGACTAAACTGGTGAAACTCCTTATCCAAGTTAATAGTTGTTTTCTTTCTTTCTAAATTACCAAATAAGTAAATTCTCGGATTATTTTTACCATTCTCCATATACACAACCAACAAGGTATTAATCAATCATTGTGCCCACAATATTCCCAAGTGTAGTTGAAAAGAGGGTAATATTTTTGTCCTAAAGTTATATCAGACTTCACATTTTTTTAGCAAAGGAATTTTTTCTGATTTTTTTTTTTACGTAAAATAAATAAAGCAACATCTTCAATCCATGTAGCGAGCTTTGGGCCAGTGACTCCCAAACCAGTTGGCTTTAGGGTACCAGGTGTTAAGACACCCCTAGGGACTTAATTACTCGGATTTCAGATGTCTCTTTTTATTTTTATAACATCTTTGATCCATGTAGCGAGCTTTGGGCCAGTGACTCCCAAACCAGTTTGCTTTAGGGCACTAGGTGTTAAGACACCCCTACGAACTTAATTACTCGGATTTCAGATGTTTATTTATTTTATTTATTTTTTTATTTCATCGTTTTTTTTAGATGATTCATCTAATTAAACTAGAACACTGAATATTACAAACTTTTCAATTACAACTTATAGTCGTATGCTACCATGTATATTGATAATACCTGTCAACTGAGCATATGAAGATCCATTTTATTGAGTATTATGGAGAATTCACAAATTAAATAATTCAAAAGGAAATAAACAAAGATTAACGTGTTATGAAATAGGTTGAGATACGTCCCATGAGTGGAATAATCACAAAAACACAAAATAATTCAAAAGGAAATAAACACAACTATCTCATACTAATTTCACCAGATTAGTCAAGTTAAAAACAAAAAAACAACAAAATATTTTTTTATAAAATTTTTTAATTTTTTTGAATTTTTTTGAAAATTTTTTGACTAAAAATCAAATAAAAACAACACAATAAAAACAAGATACTAGTCAACTATTCCCTTCCCCAAACTTAAATGAGACATTGTCCCCAATGTCTAAGAAGTAGAAGAAGAGTTTAGAAAACAATACCTGTTTAGCTGAAATTCTACATCTAAAATGAAAATTAAGGGTTAAGATCCAGATTTATCCGACGTTTTTTACCACGATCATTATCGGACCAGTTTATCTTGGAAAGGATATGGTCAATTTGTGGTTCAAAGGCTAAAAGTTGGTCAATTAAATCATTGGTAGTTCTGGCAGTGAAGAGGATATCTTTTACAGGCTTCGAAACGAACCCATTTCTCCGGACATCATCAAGAAACACACAAAGAAAATCATAAAATCCATCAGCGTTACATAGTCCAATTGATTTCTAGTGTATGTTCAAATTCGCCCAAGATAACACTGTAAAAATTTCCTTCATCGTGCCCAATCCACCTGGTAAAGCAATAAAAGCATCAGCACAGTTAATCATTTCCACCAGTCGCTCAGACATACTTGGCACGATTAGTTCCTCTCTATTTGATGGTCCTATAAGATTCGCCTACGCCAAGGGTTTTGGGATGATTCCCAGAACTTGACTACTTCCTTCCTGTACTGCATTTGAAACGATCCCCATTAGTCCAAGATTGCCACCGCCATATACTAAGTGCATATTCCTTTCAGCTATGACTCGACCCAATTCTTGTGCTGCCTCAACGAACTCTGGCTTAGAACCAACACTAGTACCGCAAAACACACATATATTTACAACTCGTCTTCTTGAAGTGGCTTCCATTTTTTTTTTGTATTTGTATTTCAAACCTGGATGCCTTCAAGAGTGCAATGATGAGTTGAATTTATAACACCTGAAAAAGGATGAGTAATAATAGCACTAGTACATGTCAAATGATAATTATTAGCTAAACAGTAAAATATATCGTGAAAGTCAAAAAGTTTGGATCCTGTCAGAGAAAGAAAATAACAAAACAAATCACAATTATTAGTTAAAGACAAAGAGATAATAATATTTACAAGAAGTAACGGCTTGAATGACGTCTATGCGTCATGGGCAAGCTTCCCATCCAATTTTCTTATAAATTGGCAAACATGGTATTTTAAAGTCAGATTCCAGAGACTTAACTGTTGTTGTTCTTTTTGAAACTGTGCATATAACATGTGAATTGCGTGATTCACATATCCACTAGAATGCGTCTCAAGAGTCAATGATATGTCATCCAAAGACTCCTTACTCAAGTCATCCCTAATGAATTTAATTTTATCTTCACGGAAATCAGACATCATTCCTAAAGAACGATAACAAGTATTACATTTCATGTGTGCACATTTATAGCAAACACCCATTCTTTTAGCTCTTCTATTTTTAGCATAGGTGCTTCTTCCACAGATATGACACAAAAGAGTCAGAGGACTCACCTGCCAATCGGACCCGTGCTTCAATAATCCAACGAATGTCATTAAGAATACCTTTGATCATCAGAAGTCTAATTCGTTCCATGTGAGCTTTGTATACTTTCATCAGAGAGTTTTTAGGGAGAGAAGGAAATTGTTTGTGTAGATTTGCGAGAACGTCTTCCATCCTGAAATGACTTTACCTGCAAAAATTAAACACACAAAAATAAAACACACCAAATCTGAATATATATAAAAATTGCATGGGTTGCCTCCCTGGTAGCACTAAGTTTAACGTTGTCAGCTAGACATGACTGCCCGAACGTTAGGCTGGATCTGAAAGTGTGACACTTTCTTTTTGTCGCTCAAATGATTCTCCTCAATAGTTTTTGACACGCTGACTGTTAACTTTGAATGTATCGTTGGTGTTGGGATCAAGTAACTCAACAACTCCATATGGTAAAACCTGAGTGATCACAAATGGACCTGACCACCTTGATTTCAACTTTCCAGGGAAAAGTTTCAACCTTGAATTATATAACAACACATGCTGCCTTGGTTCCAATTGTCTGCGCACTATTTTTTTATCATGCCATTTCTTGGTCTTTTCTTTGTATAATCTGGCATTTTCATAAGCTTGTAGGCGAAATTCCTCCAATTCGTTGAGTTGGTGGAGTCGTTTCTCTCCTGTTGCTTGTGGATCAAGATTTAGCTTCTTCGGTGCCCAGTATGCTTTATGTTCAAGCTCCACTGGCAGATGGCACGCTTTCCCAAACACCATTCGATATGGGGACATGCCCATGTGTGTTTTGTAAGCTGTCCAATAGGCCCATAATGTGTCATCCAGTTTTGTAGACCAGTCACTCCTTGTTGATCCAACAGTTCTCTCCAATATTCTTTTGATCTCCCTGTTTGAAACTTCAACTTGTCCATTTGACTGCGGATGGTAGGCAGTGGCAACTTTATGAGTAACTTCGTATTTGGATAGGAGTGCATCAAAGTATCTGTTGCAGAAATATGTGCCACCATCACTGATAATTACCCGAGGTGTTCCGAAGCGAGTGAAAATATTCTTGTTATGGAATTTTATCACCACTTTCGAATCATTTGATGGCACTACTATTGCTTCAACCCATTTGGAGACATAGTCTACTGCAACTAGTATGTACATGTTTCCGAATGATGGAACAAAGTGTCTCATAAAATCAATCCCCCATACATCAAATATCTCTACTTCTAGAATGTTTTGCAGAGGTCCTTCATTTCTCCTAGATATATTTCCCGTTCTCTGACATCTGTCACATTTAAGAGCAAATAAGTAAGCATCTTTAAACAAAGTGGGTCAGAACAAACCTGATTGTAGGACTTTGGCTGCAGTTTTATTTCCGTAGAAGTGTCTGCCGTATGGTGATGAATGACAATGCTGCAAGACACTATTGACCTCTTCATGTGGAATAGAACGTCTCAGCAATTGATCAGCACAGTGTTTGAACAGGTACGACTCATCCCATACATAGTGTTTGGCTTCTTTGAAAAACTTCTTTCGTTGCTGATGAGTCCATTCCAATGGCCATTTTCCCAATACTATATAGTTTACATAGTCAGCATACCAAGGGACATCATGTTGTTTCATGGCAAACAACTGTTCGTCTGGAAAAGTTTCTTTGATTGTCATTTCATTGCCAAGTGTTTCTCCATTCTCAAGCCTCGATAAGTGATCTGCCACTAGATTTTCTGTCACTTTCATGTCTCGGATCTCCACGTCAAATTCTTGTAGCAGAAGCACCCAACGGAATAATCTAGGTTTGGCATCTTTCTTTGTGATAAGATATTTGATTGATGAATGATCTGTATAGACCACCACTTTGGGACCCAACAGATAAGAGTGAAATTTATCAAAAGCTAACACAACTACAAGCAACACCTTTTCAGTGATTGTATAGTTGAGTTGAGCTTCATTCAAAGTTCTGTTTGAGTAGTAAATGGTGTGGAAGATTTTTGCTTTGCGTTGTCCCAAAACTGCACCTACAGTAAAATCACTAGCATCGTACATCACCTCAAATGGAAGAGTCTAGACTGGTGCTACTATGATGGGGGCAGAGACCAGCTTCTGTTTCAAGATTTCAAAAGCTTCGTGGCATTCTTTGGTTAAGTTAAAAGACAAGTCTTTCTCCAGTAGATTGCACAGAGGTTTAGCGATCTTTGAGAAGTATTTGATAAATCTCATGTAAAAGCTTGCATGTCTGAGAAAACTCTGAATCCCTTTGACAGATGTTGGTGGAGGTAGTTTTTCAATTGTCTCGATCTTTGCTTTATCTACCTCGATTCCCTTTTGTGAGATCTGATGTCCCAGGATAATACCTTCATGCACCATGAAGTGGCATTTCTCTTAGTTGAGTACCAGGTTGGTATCTTCACACCTTTGTACACATTTTCCAGATTTTATAAGCAGTGGTCAAAAGAGTCTCCAAACATAGAGAAATCATCCATGAAAACCTCCATACTTTGTTCCAACATGTCTGAGAAGATGGCCATCATGCAACGTTGAAATGTAGCAGGAGCATTACATAGTCCAAATAGCATTCTGCGGAAAGCAAAAGTACCATATGGACATGTAAAAGTAGTATTCTCCTAATCTTCTGGGGCGATGGAAATCTGATTGTACCCCAAATATCCATCCAGAAAATAATAGAACTCATGTCCCGCCAATCTATCTAGCATCTATTCAATGAATGTCAGCGGAAAATGATATTTCCTTGTTGCTTTGTTCAGCTTCCTGTAGTCCATGCATACTCTTCATCCAGTCACCGTTCTTGTTAGAATCAGCTCGTTCTTTTCATTTGTGACTACAGTAATTCCTCCTTTCTTTGGCACACATTGCATAGGACTCACCCAAGTGCTATCAGAGATGGGGTAAATGATGCCATCATCCAACCATTTGATAATTTCTTTCTTTACGACCTCCTTCATGATTGGATTTAGTCTCCATTGATGCTCCACTGTAGGTTTGTACTCGTCATTCATCAGAATTTTATGCATGCAAAATGATGGACTAATGCCTCGAATGTCTACTATAGTCCAGCCAATGGCTTTCTTTTGTTCTTGTAACACTATCAAAAACTTTTCTTCCTGCTCCAATGTTAGTGAAGAAGAAATAATCACAGGTAATTCAGAAGAGTTTCCTAAAAATGCATACCTGAGATGGCTTGGAAGTAGCTTCGGTTCCAGCTGTGGTGGTTCTTCAATCGAGGGCTTGATTTATTCCGTTTTCGGTAATTCCAAACTTTCCACATGTGGTGTCGATTTGAAGCGAAATGGTCAGTCAAGATAGTTGATACATTCCAGAATTTCATCATCTAACTCGTTGTCAGTCACGTTGGTGATGCAAGCTTCAAATTTATCCGTGGGAAATGGCATTGCATCAATATCCTGGATGATATTATCTACAACATCAATTCTGAAACATTCCTCCTCCTTTTCATCACTCGGGGAATTTCATGGCTTTTAAAACATTAAAGGTAACTTCTTGGTTCTACACTTTCATGGTTAGTTCTCATTTTTGTACATCAATAACAGTTCGACTTGTAGCCAAGAATGGTCTCCCGAGGATGATAAGTACATCTTTATCTTCCTCCATGTCAAGGATAATGAAATCTGCCTGGAGAATGAGTTTGTCGACTTTGACCAGCACATCTTCAACTACACCTCTCGAAAATATGAGCGTTCTATCAGCAAGTTGCAGAGAGACTGATGTGGGCATTGCTTCTCCAATTTGTAGTTTTCTGTAAATCGAAAAAGGCATCAAATTAACACTAGCACCTAAATCATCAAAGCTTTACCGATGTCATGTTCTCTAATGGTGCATAGGACGGTGAAACTGCTAGGATCTTTCAACTTTGGGGGAAGTTTCCTCTGAATTATGGCGCTACATTCTTCTGTCAATGTTATTGTCTCGTAATCTCCCAATCTCCACTTTCGTGACATAATGTCTTTCATGAATTTGACATAGCTGGGCATTTGTTCCAACGCTTCTGCAAATGGAACGTTGATATGCAGATTTTTGAAGACCTCCAAGAATCGAGCAAACTGTTTGTCCAGTTTGTTTTTCTGGAGACGTTGTGGAAAAAGGTGGAGGTGGAGTGAATTTTTCTCGATCTTTTTCCTTTGCTTCTTTTTCCTCCATCTGTGGAACTGCTTCGCTGCTTTATTTTGGTACTTCTTCAGTAGTTGCCTTGACTCCAACATCTTTTTTGATTTCAGTACCGCTTTTTAAAATGATGGCATTACATTGCTCATTCCCCATGTTCCTTGGATTTGGTTCTGTGTTGCTAGGAAGGTTACCTGGCGGTCTGTAACTCTGAGCATTGGCCAGTTGTCCAATTTGATTTTCCAATGCATTTATGGAAGCTGATTGGCTTTGAAACATAACATCATATTTTGTTAACTGAGCTAGCACTTCCGCTATTCCTAGTTCTTTTTCATGCTCCTAATCTTTGTTCTGCTGTTGGAATCCGGGTGGTGGATTGTTCATTTGCCCTAAATTGTTGCTCCATGCGAAATTGGGGTGATTCCTCCACCATGGGTTGTAGGTATTGGAATATGGATTGTTTCTCTGTCTGTTGAAATTGTTGACATAATTCACCGTCTCCTCATGTTGGTTTGTTTCCGGTGCTCCTCCATATGGTGAACTTGTGGATCCAATATTACCTTGCATGCTAAGAGTTTCCATGAATTTGCATATCTGATCCAGCTTGGCATTCACTGTTGTGCTGGCTCCAACTTCATAAATTCATGCGATTCGTTGGATCATGCTCTTTTCTATTGGCCACAAATAATTATTGTTGGTCATTTCTTCAATTAAATCCCAGGCCTGATCTTCTCCTTTTTTCATTAAAGCTCCTCATGCCGCAACATCAATTATGGTTCTCATAAGTCCAGAAATTCCATTATAGAAGATCTGGACTTGTAGCCACTTTGCAATCTCATGGTGAGGACATTTTCGGAGCATATCCTTATACCTTTCCCAAGCTTCGCAGAAGGATTCTGAGTCATGTTTTACAAAGGATGTAATGTCATTCCTCAGCTTTGCAGTTCTGGCTGGTGGAAAGTACTTTGCAAGGAATTTGGTGGCTAAAGTGTTCCAAGTTGTAATGGAACTTGCTGGTAGTGAATGTAGCCAAGCTTTAGCTCTATATTTCAAAGTATATGGAAAAACATGCAGTCTCATTGCTTCTTCAGCTGCTCAATTGTAATTGAAAGTGCCACAAACTTCCAGGAAGTTGCTGATGTGGGCATTATGATCTTCAGTTGCATTGCCCTCAAACTAAATTGATTGCTGTATCATCTGGATGCATGTTTTGATGTCACAAGCATTTACTGGTAATGGAAGAAGTATAATACAGGAAATGAAGCCGTCAACCACAGGAATAGTTCTGTCTCGAATAGGAATTGGTGGTGCAACTTCCGAAGGTTCAGGTTCCATGTTGATCAGTGTTTCTTGACCTTCTCGCCTTTCCCTTCTCAACTGTCTGATGGTTCTTTCAATTTCTTGGTCAAGCGAACTGATTTCAAAGCTTCTGGTTCGTCTCATGTAGTGTCTGAGAACCTAAAACACAAGAAAACATAAATAATAAATAAAAGCAAATCAGACACCAGAAAAGGTATCTAACCTCAAATTTAATAGTGAAAGATAAATAAGTCACCGCCAACGGCGCCAAAAACTTGACTGGCGTAATCACACACGTATAACGCAAGCGCACGTATCGTTCAAGTAGTATAAAATGTATCGATCCCACGAGGACTTAATACCTAGGCTATTAATTTATGAAGCCAAATATTTACAAGTATCTAATAGATTTGTTGTTTGATTAGATTGTGACTTTAAACTAAAACAAGTAAATAAAATAGCGCGAAAGTGAATTAAAGGTAAAATCAATATTATTAAACTATCTATGGTTGTGAATCCTTCCAATATCTTTTAAAGATGAAGTGGTTATCTCATGTTTGTGCAATATATCGGTTTATTAACCTGGAACACGAAATTATGCAAAAGCCTATGTCGATGGTCAGATGCAAATACCCAGTATAACCCAATTAATCATATGTCTATGTTAACCAAGTTACCTGAATTCATTAAGAATAAGTTTCAATTATGGCTACTCCCACTCGACAGGTATATGTCTATCCTGGAAGGAAATCTATAAAGGGGTATCTAATCCTTAAGAGAGATCGTGGGCTATTAAGTCTAAGGTTGAAACCTAAAATTCATTTGTCAAGTTTATTTAAAGTTTACCACATCAATCTTATTAATGGCCAGTTAATAAGAAGCATTAAGCTTAAGACTTAATAAATAAACATTTATATTACCCAAACTATAAAATAACCCATTATAAACTGGTGATATTGGAATTCATCACAACCCTAGATAAATGGTTTAGTTACGACACATATCTAAGGCTAGTAAAAGCTTAAATAAAGTAAATGACATAAAGTAAATACTGTAAATTAAAAAGGTAAATAAAAAAATAAAGAAAATGTTGGGGTTAGAGGATCCACTTTTATTACTTCTATTTTAGATATCTCCCTTATTATAATATATAAACTTTGCGTGATATTACCAACCGACTATATAGGCGGTATCTTGATTAAGTCAAATTTATAATTAATTCCAACCGATCATAAAGGCGGTATTTAATTTAGTCAGATTAAAATCAATTTAATTAAGTCCAACCGACCATAAAGGCAGTATCCCATTAAGTCAGGTTTTAAATAGTTTATATATTATAATTAAGGGAGATTAATCTAAATATTAGTAATAAAGTTTTACCTTTAACCCCAGCAATGGGGAGTTACCTCCTCATACTGAAAAATAAAATAAAGACTTAAAAGTAAAGTAAAGAAAGAACTATTGCGTAAATTAAAATAAATTAAATACAGAAAGCTATAAATAAACAAGCAAGATACAATCTTCTTAGTATTCTTAAGGAATTCCTCATAAGAAAGTATGAATTGGAATTATGAAATCGTCCTCAATTTATAGGCAAAGTTTGGCCTCACGCGTCGCGACGCGCCCTAAATTGATGACATGTGGCACGGGCTTCGCGGAGATGATGACACATAGCTGTCGGTAGAATTATTGGCTCGGAGTCACGACGCGTAGGTGCTTGATGTCGTGACACGTGCACAGTAAATGTCGGCAGCATGAGATGATGACATGTGTCTGGTGCACGTTAGCAAGACTACTGTGATGTTGACACATGGCAGGCGCATGTTAGCATGTGGGCATGATAGCAAGTTTCTCTGATTTTGACACATTTCCGGCGCACGTTAGCGGCACATGATAGCAAGTGACGCATTTTAGCAACGACGTATTTTAGCAAACGGCGTATTTTAGCAGGAAATTTACATTTTTGCCATTTTTATCCGTTTTTTGCTATTTTGGCCCCGAATTGATTCTAGAGAGTGCTGTAATTTTATTTATCTACAAAATAACACAAAACACATCAAAATATTCACAAAACTCAAGAAACTATGTAAAATATTAAGTAAAATGAGTAGGAAATAATGATATATTTACCACTCATCGCGTATATTATAGGTTAATGTACTATACCAGGGATTTACTTGTTTCTAGGAATATCATCAGAACGAATATCATGGTTCATCATTACTATTGTTGTCTAGCAAGGGTTGGGAGGGTGGGGTTGGTCCTGAAGTATTTTTTATTGTGGTGGTCTCACTAGCCATACGTGTTGCAGTTGCACAAGATGCTCGTTTATAATCTTGGGATTCTCTTATTTACTTTTTATTCATTTTCGACTATTGGTAATACCACATCTTACTGGGAACCTTCTCAAGGTTCATGCTCTCTCAAAATCCTACCATACCTATTGTTTATTCTTCCTTTCGAAGTTTGCTCTGTTACTTAGGTTTCCTAATGATGTAATGAATTTTTGCCTTATCAGTCATGTATATGATCCTTATGGTTGCAAAAGATTTCCCACTTATCTTAGTTTTTTAAGCCTCTTAAACTCCATATTTTACGATAAGTTATGGTATCGATACAGAACTTTTAGTTCGGGTGCTGCTCTCTTACTAATTTTTTCCCTCTATTACTGTGGGAAGTCATATGACTTACTTTTGAGAGTCGTTATATGTGTTACATACTCTGGTTCTTTTTTCTTTCAATCTTTTACTTCCATGAAGGCTTCCAATTCTACAATAGGGTAAGTCGTTCCTTCTAAATTTGGCTAAACATAGCGTGAATCCCAATCACTCTATTTCATACAAGATATTACTATCTTATGATTCTCATCTAGGTTCTGTTGAACTTCCTATTTCGGCTATCTTGATGTTTCATGATTTGTCTGTCCCGTTAGATATTCTTTCATACTTGTTCAAATCCTTACTGGCTCTAAGTTGGGGGTGAACACATGATTTCCATGTCTGATTAGATGCATGTATACTTACTAGAGTCGGGGCTACTGGAAGGAAGAATTACTATTCATTCTATTAGGATCTGCATCGACTACTCCATGTCTTAAGGTTTCTCAACTTTTATCATTATTTTGCCCTCGTCTACATTACTACCTTCAAGCTACTTTATCTATGCTACTATATGTACTAGACTTCCTTATTACTTTCGGTATCTTTCTTTACTTTTTCTATATCATATCTCTTGGCTCTAAGTTGTGCTGTCGAGGCTAGTGGTGGTTCATTCTTATGGGCTCCTTTCTAGATCTATGCTTTCTGCTTTTGCTATAAGCCATAGCTATGTCATTTAATCTTATTGTTCGTACTGGCACTCTTGTTAACTTCTTAGTATCTCTAATCTCATGGGTCTGTCCTTTTAAACTCACACAGATTTCTACTGGCATTGGTTTGATTTATTAGTTCTTACTGGTACTGCAAATTTTCTAATCCTACTTTATGTCGAGTTCTTTCTTTTTGACTTCAGAAACTTCCTTGGACATTTTCTGGGTGATCTATCTTTTAGTGTTCTCTGTTTCTATCTTAGGATATACCATCATCGGGCTTCTTTTCAGTTATCTTTATATGTGCTAGTAAAGGATGAGACAAGCATTTACATCTTAACGAATATCGATATCCTTATTCTGGTAATATATGTCCTAATAGAGCCTATTACTCATGTAGGATAGATATAAGGTAGACTCTGTCAGGATAATTTCCTCAATCTGTGTCACTGAAGGGTTTAAAATCTGGGCAATTCAGGGCCTTATGTATGTTGGATTTCTTGGTTAAGACAACTAATCATCTTTCCTTACGACATTCATTTTATTTGTTTATGGGCTTGGGTTTGGGTATCTAGAAACTCAATATCCTTTGTGACATCTCATGTCTATCGGAAACTCCCACGACTAATCCAGATTTCTTATTCTTTTTGCCTTTCTGATTATCTTTCATTATTCAGGAAACTTGCTATCTATACAAGGTGCTCAAGGGCTATTGGATCTGCTTGAAAGAATTTTATGAGGAAGGAAGGAATTTTACTTGGGTCTAATTGACATTTGTTCTTGCTCGGGCTTATTCTATTCTCCTTACTACTATAAGTTCTAGTATCTTCTTTATGTTGGGGTTTTATAGGGAATTACCGGGTTAACGCAACGGAACACGGAAAATCAGAATTTTCCGATTTCAAAAATTTTTCTTGGATCAATTAAATAAACTTATTTAATTAATTAACCAATAGTTAAAATCTTAAATTTTAACCCAAGAAATCAAATTTCTTTTAATTATCGAATTGACCCTATAACTTTGTATTTTGATCATTTTTGTCCTCAGATTGTCAAATACATATTTAAGTGATTCCAAATCAATCCCAAAATTATTTATACATGTCTAATACATGAAAATACAATTTCCAAAAAAAATTCCAAATTTTTATGAAATTGCCGAGAGCACCCAGTATTTTTCAGGATTTACAATTTAGTCTTTTTTATTCAAAACATGTCAAGATCAAATCTAATCAATCCCAAATTTAACAAACATCATATATACATCAAATTACATCACGTATATAAAAATCCCCAAATTTGGAAAGGGTTATGAACCCTAATTTTATAAATTGTCCAAATGACCAAATTTCACCAAATTAATAAAATCCAACACTTTAATCCAATCTTCACCACACCAAACAAGTCTCACCATCATGAAACAACTCAAGAACAATTCTAGTTCATCAATGAGTGGCTTAGAAACTATAGAATGGCAACATGATTACTAATTAATCAAAAGAATGCTTAATAACCATTTATAAGTATACTTAGTTCATACACACATGCAACATCAATCCAACAAGTTTCCAATCAATTAATTTACATAAGTAAAGAGTAGAGAAAATTCTAAGAAACACATATTGAAGCTTAGAAACATAGAAACAATTTTCAAGTTGAAGAAAATGAGAAAATATTTACAAAAAATAACTTTTTCCTTAAGCTTTTCTTTTCTCCATCAAGGTTTTCTCTCAAACTTTTAACTTAGTAAATATTTGGTAACTTGTGTTCTCTAACAAAAATGAAACAAAAAAATAATTTATATTTCATTTTTGCTTTGGCCGAAAATGTTGAAAAAATAAATATCAAATATTTAATTTTTGTTTCAATTTGATTTATTAAAGTTTACTTGTTCTATTTGATAACCTTTATCAAAAAGTGAATTAACAAGTGAACCAACCAAATCATGTCATTTCATAACTTTAATCATGACAAAGATATTTATTTTTCTTAATTAATTTAATTATTTAACAATTAAATAATTAAATAATTAAATACAAATATCTTAAATATATGTATTATATTTACATTAAATATCTCAAATACATATATCAATGATATATGTCAAATATCATAATTTAATAATTAATTAATGTGTATTTAATAATATCAAATATTAAATACAAATACACATTAATTAGGAAATGACCATTAGGTCCATTCACATGTATTTTTCGTTTAACCGTTAAACGACTTATAAATAATCAGTATTATTCATAAAAGTTGCCCTAGTGCTCTACAAGTATGTTTCACTAGTGAGACTCTCTAGGTTCAGGCATATCTGTCACGAAATCTAATTTCGTGTCCATAATTCACCCACCCGTAAATTATGACGAACACGAATAAACTCTTTGAACCATATAGGTCGAGGTCATTGCATACGTATAATCCATTCGTCACAGATATCCAGATTATTCCAGAGATATAGATATAAACGTCAAATCTCTATAGATATAATCACATCGACGTTTCTATTAGCAATCCCTTAATAACACTTAGAACTAATTTCTACAGTGTACCACGGGCCCATGGATTTAACAGATTGCTAACTCCATATTGAATACCTATGCTCTGTACACAGAACTGACGGATCATTTCTTGATACACACAGAATATCCTGAGCATCAGTCCACACCCAACGAACATGCGGAGGTCTGATCTTAATAGATCGGTGATGTGACTGATATCTAAGTGTGGATGATAACTCATATATCCACAGTGGTATCTCAAGTAAAAGAATCATTATGCTCACTCAACCCGAGAATATTCTTATTGACGTTGGTGTACCATCCATTAAGAATTTTCGGTGGGTCGTTCAATGTTTATCCGCTATAAACACCTACATGTTTATACGAGTCTCCAAGACTCATGGTTCATTGAGAAACCATCGGAATCCAAGATTCCAATATACGACATGTACCAGTCTCAACGGGTTTACTTTACTGACCAAGTAGTGTAAACCTTGACCAGGAACTGTCTAAGAATGACAACATCATGATACAACTCAATGTCAGTTGCGACACTTTTGCAACAGTATCATAACTAATCATTCTAAGGTTTGTTACGTCTTTACCATATAAAAGAGGATGTTATATAAAGAAACTGTTTATTTTATTCATAATAAAATGTTACATTAGTATTTACAAGGAAATACATAATAAAATTGGCGCTCAGAGCACCAACCATAACACTTTATTAGCTTATTCTATGTCTCTACCCCTTATTATTTCTGGTTGCTTTAAGCATCTATACATCATTTCTTACTTCTCTTATAGCTTTCTCTTCTCACTCCCTTGAGTAAATATTCTCAGAACCTTACTAATTATTCTCATAACTTGTTTTGAACTTCTGGTAATAATTCAGGATAATTACGGAAGGATTTTCAACTGAGACAAGGATTATTGTTACTTTTATTAGGAAGAAAATTCAGATAGCTTTGAGGATATACTCGAGGATCGAATACTGGAGAGGTAGTGCCTCGCATAATAGTAAATCAGGCATACTACGTATACATGACCCCCAGCACTCTACCCGCAGCCGCTGACTCCCTAGACCATGCTCTAATACCATCTTTATAACATCCCCCTCCTCGGAGATGCTACCGGTAGGGAATAGGCAGACTTATCTAACTTAGCCTCTAACTCTCTAACTATGATCATCTCTACTAATGTCAACTCATGTAAAAACTCATGCATATAGACCATTGCCCATCTCAATAACATAAAATGTACTTCAACATTCATAACTGTATACTCAAATACAATACACTTTACAACCATGCTATGGACATTTAACTTATTACACACGCAAAATTAATTATACAAATAGTTAATACATGACTTTACTGGACTCTTACTGAACTCTATCTCTGACTTGACTTGGTGGAACCAATACCCTAGTGATGCCGACAGTATCCGTCCTCTCGAGCTCATCCTCCAGGTATATTTGCAAAACAAAAATACTAGGAGTGTGGGGGGTTAGATCGTTTGAACGACCTAGTGAGTAGACAGTTAAAACTAAAAATGAAATGCTTTATGAAACATTCATTTTACTGAAATCAAAATCATCCCAAGGAAAACTGATCTTTCTGAAAATTCTTTCTTATCTGAAAACAGTTCTCGTTCTGGAAAACCTTTCTAGAAACCTTTCTTTCTGAAAAATTCTGAAATTACTTTATGTAAAACTGAATTCTCTGGAAAAATTTTCCATAAAACTTATCATTTCTGAAAACCATATCTATGCAAATCTCATCTCTGCAAATCTATCTCTAAAAATCATTTCTCTGAGAATCTATCTCTGAAAAACTTGACGTATGAGGGCGTTACTTCTCATCGTTCCCCATACACCTAAACTAGTAGTCTTGGGGCGTTACTTCTCGTCTTCCCCCAAGCCACTGAACTAGATCCAGATGTGTTGATCCATACTATCATCCTGACCCTGAATCTAGGGTCAAGGGCATTACGTCTCACTGTCCCCTAGCCCTGAATCTAGGATCTAGGGGCATTACATATCGTCACCCCTCAGTCCTGCTCTACATGTGCACATGTTATATTATGCAATTCCAATAAGTCACATCTGATGTGGGTTTTTCCCTCATGCCTCCAAAAATCAAATCCATATTTTTGAGTCAAAACTTCTCAAAATATTTTTTATTCATAAAAAAACTGAAAATAAACTTGGCTAACGCCCTATGCGTTTAAAAGTAAGTCTCGATTCAAAAATATATAAGTAAATAACAACTTTGAAAAGAAAATATCCACTCACTGATTTTAGGATCGATATGATATTACTTCACTTCATCGAAGAAAATTGTGATTCCTACCGACAATCTACAATCGATAATCTTAGTTAAAATATAAATTGTGAAATATGCTTTGGAACTTTTATCACTAGATGACGTATTATGTTTGTGATACGATGTAATGTGTGTAAATACGCTGATATGAAACCCTTATAGTACTTTCTGACTTCCTATGATGAAATTAAAATGTTTAATTTTGATTCTGAGAAAATGCCATGTGTCGCGACTCCAGGCATTGCGCATCGCGACTCCCATAGGTTCAGACTCGAGGGAGAGAGCCTCTGACTACTGCGTGTCACGACGCTGAGTGTCTCGCAACGCGACTTCTACCTGATCAGACCCGAGACAAAGAGCCTCTGACTGCTACCCGTCGTGACGCTGAGTATCTGACCGGCGTAAACACACACGTATAACGCAAGCGTACGTATCGTTCAAGTAGTATAAAAAGTATCGATCCCACGAGGACTTAAAATCTTATCTATTAATTTTTATGAGGTCAAATGATTACTAATATCTGACAGGTTGTTTGATTGATTTGAAATGGCGACGATTCTAAATTTAAAAGCAAGTAACTAAAATTGGTTGAAAAGATATTTTGAGAAATTCAATATTAAAACTATCTAGGGTTGTGATTTATTCCAATTTATTTAATGATGAAGTGGTTATCTTATAATTGGGTAAAATATTGATTTATTAACCTGGAACACTAAATTATGTAAAAGCCTCTTCCGATGGTCAATTACAAATATCCAATTTAACCTAATTGAACCATATGTCTATGTCAATCAAATTATCTGGATAATTAAGATTAAGTTCCAATTATGGCTACCCCCGCCCGACAGGTATATTCCTATCCTGTAAGAAAATCTATTAAAGGGTTATCTATCCTCAAGGAAGATCGTGGTTATTGAGTCTGAGGTCTTAAACCTAAAATCCCTATGTCTAGTTCATTTTAAGTTTACCTTATCAATTTTATTAGTGGCCAGTTAATAAAAGGCATTAAGATTAAGACTCAATAAATAAATCTTTATATTACCCAAATTATAATTTAACCCTTATAAACCGGTGATATTGGATTTCATCACAACCCTAGATTACTAACTTAGTTATGACACATAGCTAGGGCTAGTAAAAACTTAAAAGACATAAAATGAAAATGCTGAAAAGTAATTGCGATAAGTAAAATGCTGAAAAGTAAATTACAAATGAATAAAAATGCTAAGGCAAAATGAATTACTTACTACTACTAATTTAGATATCTCCCATAAAATAATATATAAACTTGTGATAATATTTTACAACCGACCAATCTGGCGGTATCCTGATTAAGTCAAATTAAGTCCAATCAGCCATATAGGTGGTAATATTTGTCCATAATCCAGCCATAAAGGCGGTACCAAAATAAATTTACCAACCGACCAATCTGGCGGTATCTTTGATTAATCAGGTTCAAACCAACAGAAAATAAATTTACCAACCGACCAATATAGCGGTTTCCTTGATTAGTCAGGTTTAAACCAGATTAAGTTGAATTGCCAACCGACCAATATAGCGGTATCCTTTATTAATCAGAATTTTAAATAGTAAATATATTATTTTTAAGGGAGATTAATCTAAATAGCAATAGTAAAATAATTACCTTTCACCCTAGCATAGGGAAGTTACCTCCGCATAGTGAATAGTAAAAACTGTAAAATAAGAAAGTAGATTACTATTATTACCAAAAGTAATTAAAATTATTACAAAAGTAAAAACTAAAAATTAAAAACGAAACTTAGAGAGAGAAGAATTCCCTATTTACATCAAATAAGAGAGAGGGAATGGTGTACTGAAATCTGAAATTTCGCGCTCTATTTATAGGAAAAATTTTCACTGTTCGCGCGTCGCGACGCCAAGGACCTCAGCGTCGCGACGCTGGATTTGTCGACGTGGCACGATGAGAAGGCGACACGTAGCAAGGCGGCTGACTGTTCACGCGACACGTGTCAAGGCGGCTAATTCTCAATTATTGTGATGACGTCATTGATGACGTCATGCTAACGCGGCGACGACGTGCCGATGACGGCTGACTGTTCACTTGTCGGTACAATAGGATTGCGACACGTGGCGACACGTGTCAAGTTGTGATTGGCTGAGGCTGACGTGGCAAGTTGACTCGGTTGACCTGCTGACGTGGACGATGATGTGGCACGACGCGTGGCAAGGTTGACTTGTTGACCGATGATGTGGCTGATGACGAGGCGACACGTGTCAAGTCTGAGTGTCGGCAGCATATGATGATGACACGTGGCACGGCGCATGTTAGCAGATGGGATGTGATGGTGACACGTGGCACGGCGCATTTTAGCAAAGTCAAAACTTCTCAAATTGTTGACCGTTGACTTAGCGCACGTTAGCAGATTCGGCTCACGCTGGGCGTCGCGGCGCGCAATGCTTCAGCGTCGCGACGCGCATAAGACTAAAATATCCCTGTTGACGCATTTTTGTCTGGTTTTGCCCCAAATTGCCTCCAGTGCTGTCCAAACTTTATTTATCTGCAAGATAACAATAAAACACATCAAAACGTTCACAAAACTCAAGAAACTATACAAAATATTAAGTTAAACGAGTGGGAAATAGTGATATAAATACCACTCATCAGTATCCCACCTCGCTACTCCTATATGATCAGACCCGAGGCAGTGAGCTTCTGCTTCTTACACGTCGCAACTTTGGGTGGTGAGCGTCATGACGCTAGCCCGATTTCAAGGCATAGCATCAATTCTTCAATGATATACCCGAGCAATTATCACCAGCATCATCAAAACTCTAACTAAACTTAACATAATCTCATTCTATATCATCAATCAAACAATATCATCAATCAAACACAACTTCTTATCTAGTATCATCAATCAAACACAACTTCTTATCTAGTATCATCAACACAAAAAATATTATTTCCCCAACACATTCATACACATAAATGGTTCATTCTATGCTAATATTATCATAACACTCTCCAAAAATATATGCTAACAATATTCTTAATGCCGAGTGAACAAATCCAAACTCTAGGGTATATAGGGTGCAAATTTGGGGCTTCTACATTTCAAGCTTAGAACTGAAATTATAAGAGGGAAAGAGGATAAAGAACTTACTTTGTATGATATGTGCTTGGAATAATCACTTGTTGCATCTAAATTAGCTTGAGAAAGAAGAAGAAAATTTGGAGAATCCTCCATAAGTAGCCCACGTTTTTGGTCTTAGAGGAAGATGAATGAATAGTCTCCTATTTATAGGGAAATGCTGACTTTTGTGTAATTAAATGAGTGGCTGGATTTGTGCCACATTACCTATTCTAACCCATTCTCGAATTACTATGGCTGTCATAGAAATCTCGATTGTTGACTTATTTTTGATTCAAATAAGTTTTGGAACAAGTTTCACTTGTCTCGATTGTTGACTTATTGTTGACTTATAAAATATGTTTCACCGCTTAGGAATCTCATCTGGAGGTCCTGGACAAATAAATTTTTTTGTTTGTAAAAAATAAACAAGATGCAACAAGAAAAAAAAGGAAGAAAATTGGAAAACACAACAAGAACAACCAAGAACAAAAGAAAAGAAAAACTGAAATATAAGAAAAAATACAATAACAAAGAACAAACAGATATGTGAACTGACCTTGAAACCTTTGCTCCTGATACTAACTGATGAGAACCTGCCTGGAACAAGTCAAGCAAACTCATACGAGGTTGATATTGTTTCCAAGAAACCCAAGACAGTTCAGTTTCAAACTCTAAACCTCTAAAAAAACAAACAACAGAAACATAGAGTATTAATTAGGGCGCTACAAAGGGTTAACAAACCTTTGATAAGCCAAATTCAATGAGAACAAGTTTAGGGTTGCTCACAAGCTCATGAAAATAGTCAATTTTTATTAAAAAGATAGGTTGTTAAAAACAGAGCCACAGTTAGCCTTTTAAAATGAGGCTTTACCCAAAATTATAATCCCAAAAATATAAAAAAAGATGAAACTACCCACACGCCAACAGACGTGTATCCTAAAACTAACCTAATGCCTACATGCATACACATGCATGCTTAACCTAATTCCCAAACATAATAATAAACCCTAAGTAACACGCTAATACAAATAAAATGGCTGAATTAAAAAAAAAGTATCAAGCCTAAATAATATAACAATAAATAAATGTGCTAAAGTACGCCTAAGTTACAGGCTACTCCACGTCCTGGATAAGGTTCACCATCATAGGATCATCTATCTTCAAACCAGTGGCGTATCCAGAAATTTCAGTCAGCGGGGGCAAAAAATTTTTTTTTTTACCAAAATAATATACAATGAATTCATAGGTATTTTTTGAAATTACAAGATGATCCCTATACTTTAGAAAATTATGAAATAACCCATAATTTCTAAACTTAAAAATTAACTCAAAATTTTCAGAATTATATTTTTATCCATAATTTCTAAAAATACCAATTTACCCTAAAAATTTAAGTAAAAATTTATTTTTAAAATTATTTATATTAAGTTTGTGTAGTATATTATATACTAAAACCAAACCTAAGTATAAACATAGTTATTTTTATTTTTATTTAAATGTAATGAAATCTCTATTCTTTTATAAATGGAAAAACATATAAATGAGTGGATTTAAAATGAAAAATAGTCAATTATCTATACACATATAAATTAAATATAATTATTTTAGATATGTTTAAAAAAATAAGATTGATGCAAAAATGTATTGGAATTTTTTTAACTAACTTGGGCTTGTACCTATATATTATATTAAAAAAATACAACTCGAAAAATTAATAATTAATGTATTTATATTTTCTAATATATATATATATATATATATATAATTTAATAAAAAAAACAGTGGGTCCAGTGGGGACAGTTGCCCCCACTGGGCACACTGTGGCTCCGCCACTGCTTCAAACTCATATTCACTTTAGTAGAGGCTTGCACTTGGATTTGTGAATAGTCAGATATGACCCTCTGAACTAGTCCATGCATTACTTCCTGGATCCTCTTAGCTCGAGGCTTAGTGATTGGGCCCTCTGGAACGTGCACGGCTGTGGTCCGTCCTTGTGCATCCTGAGCTGCATCCTAGGTCTCATCAAACATTCTAATCAGCGACTGCTATCATGACAGAAGTATTGTAGCAGTGACCTAGTCCGGTTCCACGGCTGAACTGGATTACCGATTTTTAGTCTCCCGATTAGTCAAACCGGTAAATCGATTCACATGTAACCACGAAAATATTTCACGAAATTTTACCCTGATTTACTAATGAGTAATCACATATCGATATTGGATATCGATGAGTGATTTTGGGAAATACATATAAATTAATGGTATATGATACCGATTAATTCATCTAGATTAGAAATATTTTAAAAGTCAATTTCGTCCGTCGCCGCGCTTACGCCGCATTAACCCCAGTAAAACGATGGAGTTGTATCTTGAGGGAGTGCAAAACAACCTTTGACCATTACTTCCACTATGGAGGCTGAGTTCGTTTCTTGTTTTAAGGCTACGTCGCATGGTATGTGGATGAAAAGTTTCATTTATAGGCTTGGAATTAGGGATTTCTAGGACTTTGAAGAAGTATTGTGACAATTCAATTGCTATTATGACTAAAAATAACAAAAGTGGTAGTTAAAGTAAACACACGACATCAAGTATTTAGTCATAAGAGAATGTATTCAAGAAAAGAAAATAGACATTGAACACATAAATACTAAGTTGATGATCATTGATCCTTTGACAAAAGGCATACTGCCGTTAAAAATTAAAAATCATAGAGTTAGAATGAGATTCGGTGTTACTATGTAGTTTTTGTTGTATAGACAAATGTTATTTAAATGAAACTCTTATATGTTTGTGAAGTTTTCTCATATTTGTGTGCACATTTATTTATTTTGAGAAAAATCAATACTGTTGGACCCAAAATAACATGAGGTTTATTCATTAAGTAACATTACCTTATATGGACAAAGTTTTAAGAAATATAATATATTGTAGTGCATGGAAAATAATACTCATAAACAGAGGATGTAATTGCATTATTCATTTATTTTATTTCACAAGTATGAGAATTGATAGATTTTAAATGTTATATCAAGTACATAATCAAAGTGTGAGAATGTTAATATTTTTCCTAGTGGACTTGTCCTTATAGTTAATTGCGATGCCCATCCAATCAGTTGAAATTTAAACAGTCCCATATTCTCAACTTGGAAACCTTCCGTGACTGGTAAACTCTTTGGTGGAAGAAGTTATATAAAGCACAATATGTTGATGGTGTTTTTAAGCACTATGATATTTAAGGAGTACGATAAGGGTAAAAAGGTAATTCCCTTCTCAGTCGAAATCATTAATGCCGACCCGACCACATGAGTGAGGAGCCGAGCACTTTATGATCGGTAACCCGACCACTTAAAGATCGGATGACCGGGCAATTATCAGGTCGACAGCAGCACTCTCAGTACAAAAGACTATCATGACCGACCACATGAAGACCGGGAATATGGCGGGATATGCTCCAGAGGATAAGTTATCCTACTTTCATGGGGAAAACTGATGAGTCAGAGTCCTAGTAGGATAAAGAAAGTAAATGTAGTTTAATTAGGAATCCTTATGGGAAAATGGAATAGTTTTGACTAGGATTCTTTATGGGAAAAGGAAATTGTTTCAACTATGAAATTCTTGTACAAATAGGAATATGATTTCTACACTATTATAAATAGAATGGTAGAGTGTGCATAAGGGGAAGAGTAAAAAAAAAAGGAACAAGTTGAAGGCATCAAAAAATTAGTGATCAGAATCATCAAGCTCTGACTTGTAAACACAAAAGATCCGAGAAGTGTATTTGAGTAATAAAAGTGACATCCTGCTCTTGTCCGTGGACGTAGGTCGGATCCCAAAATCCACCGAACCACGTTAAATCTCTTTGTCGATTGGTGTGTTTTCCCGTCTCCCGCTAAATTTGTTTTTGGTCCCCCATAACCAAACAAATTCACCGTTGAATGAGGATTACCTCGGAGGTGATATTCCCGTATTACCCTGAGACCAAAATCAGCCGTCAACAGTTGGCGCCGTCTGTGGGGAACTCAACAAAAAGCAGCTCGCGTAGTAAGACGATGGCAGAAGATGGAAATCACCGATCGTCAGGGACTTCACCAGATAGTTCGGGAAATCCAGGGTAAAGGTCTGTTGGTCGAGCCTAATTTGAGGAGGTTCCCGATTGAGGAGGGAAATAGTAGGGCATACTGTATCTACCATAACGTAAGGGGACATGCCTCGAATGGGTGCAGAGACCTGCGGGAGCAGGTGGAAGACTTGGTGAAAGAAGGCTATCTCAGTGTGTACATAGACCAATCGGTTTTTGAGGTCGACCAAGTTGATAGCGGAAGTCATCCGGTCAGATGCGTGGAATGCTGAGATGTAAAGAAGATGTATTAAGAAGAGCCTTGCTTGTAGTGACCCTTGTAGAGTTGCAAGAAAGACAACGGATCCCAAAAAGGTGAGTAAGACCTCTTCTATATTAGGTTGACATTTGATTATGCTTGTTTGTTATGGCCCACACAATGGTTTTGATATTTGTTTTACTGCTCGGGTCTGCTCTTGTATCGCCGAGTCCGTTCTGTTGATATATGTTTTACGGCTCGGGTCTGCTCTTGTACCGCCGAGTCCGATGTCTCTTTCCGGCTCGGGTCTGCTCTTGTACCACCGAGACCGATGTTTCCTTCCGGCTCGGGTCTGCTCTTGTACCGCCGAGACCGATGTCTCTTTCCGGCTCGGGTCTGCTCTTGTACCGCCGAGACCGATGTCTCTTTCCGGCTCGGGTCTGCTCTTGTACCGCCGAGACCGATGTTTCTTTCCGGCTCGGGTCTGCTCTTGTACCGCCGAGACCGATGTTTCTTTCCGGCTCGGTTCTGCTCTTGTACCGCCGAGACCGATGTTTCTTTTCGGCTCGGGTCTGTTCTTGTACCGCCGAGATCGATGTTTGTTTCGCCACGGGGCTGGATTTCGTTCCGCCGAGGCCGCGTGTTTATTCGGCTCGGGGCTGGATTTCGTTCCGCCGAGGCCACTTGGTTATTTGTCTCGGGGCTGGATTTCGTTCCGCCGATGCCATTTGTTTATTCGGCTCGGGGCTGGATTTCTTTCCGCCAAGGCCGCTCGTTTATTCGGCTCGGGGCTGGACTTCGTTCCGCTGAGGCCGCTTATTTATTCGGCTCGGGGCTGGACTTCGTTCCGCCGAGGTCGCTTGTTTATTCGGCTCGGGGCTGGACTTCGTTCCGCCGAGGCCGCTTGTTTATTCGGCTCGGGGCTGGATTTCGTTCCGTCGAGGCCGCTTGGTTATTCGGCTCGGAGCTGGATTTCGTTCCGTCGAGGCTGCTTGGTTATTCGGCTCGGGGCTGGATTTCGTTCCGTCGAGGCCTCATGGTTTATTCAGCTCGGGGTCGGGTTACGTCCCACCGAGTCGGCTTCTTTGGACTGAGGATGTAACATTCCCTCAGAGCCAAGTCTTTCTTTTAGCTCGGGGTCGGGTTACGTCCCACCGAGTCGGCTTCTTTGGACTGGGGATGTAACATTCCCCCAGAGCCAAGTCTTTCTTTTAGCTCGGGGTCGGGTTACGTCCCACCGAGTCGGCTTCTTTGGACTGGGGATGTAACATTCCCCCAGAGCCAAGTCTTTCTTTCCGCTCGGGGTCGGGTTACGTCCCACCGATTCGGCTCTATTGGTCTGGGGAGGTGACATTCCCCCAGAACCAAATGTTCTTTCAGCTCGGGGTCGGATTACGTCTCACCGAGTCGGCTCTATTGGTCTGGGGAGGTGACATTCCCCCAGAGCCAAATGTTCTTTCAGCTCGGGGTCGGGTTACGTCACACCGAGTCGGCTTCTGTGTACTGGGGATGTAACATTCCCCCAGAGCCAAGTCTTTCTTTCAGCTCGGGGTCGGGTTACGTCCCACCGAGTCGATCGTCATCAGCATAAGGGCAAAGCATTTTCTCCACGGGTAGATATCGAGATCCTCGTTGATTGAGCACATGAAGGTGGCAGGAAAGACCAGATCTGCAGCCAATGTATTTTTCTTTGCGGTTCCTAGAGTGACCACCGACGGATTCATCGGCACACCATCTTTTTTTATAGTTCCCGGCATCAACTCGCAAACTCGTTGTTACCGAGAACTAGGGGATAGATGTTGATGGTGTTTTTAAGCACTATGATATTTAAGGAGTACGACAAGGGTAAAAAGGTAATTCCCTTCTCAGTCGAGATCATTAATGCCGACCCGACCACATGAGTGAGGAGCCGAGCACTTTATGATCGGTAACCCGACCACTTAAAGATCGGATGACCGGGCAATTATCAGGTCGACAGCAGCACTCTCAGTACAAAAGACTATCATGACCGACCACATGAAGACCGGGAATATGGCGGGATATGCTCCAGAGGATAAGTTATCCTACTTTCATGGGGAAAACTGATGAGTCAGAGTCCTAGTAGGATAAAGAAAGTAAATGTAGTTTTAATTAGGAATCCTTATGGGAAAAGGGAATAGTTTTGACTAGGATTCTTTATGGGAAAATGAAATTGTTTCAACTATGAAATTCTTGTACAAATAGGAATATGATTTCTACACTATTATAAATAGAAGGGTAGAGTGTGCAGAAGGGGAAGAGTAAAAAAAAAAGGAACAAGTTGAAGGCATCAAAAAATTAGTGATCAGAATCATCAAGCTCTGACTTGTAAACACAAAAGATCCGAGAAGTGTATTTGAGTAATAAAAGTGCAATCCTGCTCTTGTCCGTGGACGTAGGTCGGATCCCAAAATCCACCGAACCACGTTAAATCTCTTTGTCGATTGGTGTGTTTTCCCGTCTCCCGCTAAATTTGCTTTTGGTCCCCCATAACCAAACAAATTCACCGTTGAAGGAGGATTACCTCGGAGGTGATATTCCCGTATTACCCTGAGACCAAAATCAGCCGTCAACACAATATATAGTTTTTTTTGGCCCCTAAGTTTGAAGATTTCATAATCTTTTTTTTTTAGAGAACATGCCTACACCAACTTTGCAGCATCAAAATAAGACATCAACGAAAGAAAATTAGTAAATTTTCCTTACTTTATTTCCACATTTGATTTATATATTATTAGGCTGAGCAGGATAGATTAAATTTAGTCTTACAAAAATTTCTTGTATGAATGAATATTTTGCTTTGCTATGAGTGTAGATGCATGAACTGAGCTTATTTAGCTAGTGCGGTTGCTATGTAGCTTTCATTAGCAACTGCCCCAGTTATATATTAATTTATTTTGGCATCATTAGTCAGCACTTTAATATACATAGATCACGAGAGAACGTAAATAAGATAAGATAAGAGAGAGAAATCAAGCAAGAATCTCTCTTTCAAGTGCTTTTTCTTTTTCTTTTTTCTCTACGTTGTGTGGATAGATTTTAAGATTTTGCAAATGCCATCGCCCATCGATAGCTACCAAAATGGCAAGGAAAGCTGTTAATAATATTGAATTATCGATAGACAATTGCCGAAGTCATGGGCTGCATGTGTTTATTGATTTTTCCAAGGGGAGTTTTAAGTTCTTCAATCGAAGTTCACATCCATCTTGATTACTCTTAATCCCATTAGGGCTTGAAACTTTTATTATATCTAATACTGCTAATGCAATATCTTTTTACCCAAGGGACCATGTTGGAAAAAAAAAATCAAGGAAAGTGTAAATCTCTTCTAAAAATAATATACTCAAATCATATCCAAACTCCAAATTAATCATATTTCATATTACATAAATTTGTGATCTCTAGGTTCAATTAAACCAACTACAGTATCTTTTAGAGATTAGAGAGACCATGTTTAATTTGGATTGGTTTATTCATTAATATATTACCATAAAGGGCCTTGTTGTACGAATTTAAAGAGCATTTGTTTTGTTCTAGGTGTTTGAAAGTGTGACAGCGGAATCTGTAAGCCACTTAAGGGTGGGTATGTTCATGCTTTATTTTACAGGTTTATCTTCCCCAAAATTCAAAAAATAAAAATAAAAATAAAAAAAGTGCAGTGCATTTGGGCACATTCTGTGATTCCACAACTTGGTGGCTTCAAGTCTCCCATGCTTGTGGGGACGCTTGCCATGCTTGTTATTAGGAGTTGTTCAATTTTAGGAGAATAACGAAAAGAATGAATGGTCTTCACATAACATATATAGGCTATCCACCAACCATGAAAGCACAAAGAGTATATGTAAATTCCAATATCGAAGATGGGTTACAGAAAAGTACTGTTGTTCATTTCAAATGCCTAATTTATATAATATGAACAGTCTGTCTAGTTCATTTCAAATGCCTAATTAGGAAAAATAGAAAATAAATACAAATAATGAATGATTGTATATGTTAGGAAACATAATCTCTAATATATTTACATATTTGTCCTCTTAGGATCTAATCATACATATATTACTAGTTTTAGATTTATTTACATGCTAATTGAAATAAATTTAAGTTAATCACAACACAATTGCATACCTTTCTTCTTGTAGAGACCTCTTAATCAAACTTAATTGATTGTTTAACTCAATAAGCAAATGGTCTTATTTATAGGAGGGAAACCAAGTCACTATTAGCTCACATGCATGGATTACTATTAATCCTTGATTACTATTTAATCACATGCATTGATTACTATGTAATCACATGTATTTGGATGCATAATGATTTTTTCTAACCCTTCCAAAAATGTTACCATCGTGGGTGTACCATATGTTCCCCATTTAAAATTTTACTAATTGTTGTCACTTAACAACTCTTGTTGTTACTTAATTATTTGATTAACAACTCTTGTTGTTTACTTAGTAATGAAATCATTACTAATTGTTATTATTTAACAACACCACATAATTAACTTAATAATTTCCAACATGAAATTATTACTAATTGTTGTTATTTAACAACACCAAATAATTAACTTAATAATTTCCAACATGAAATTATTACTAATTGTTGTTAATTAACAACAATTAATTTCCAACATCTTCCACTCACACATGATGGGATCAACAATTTTTATTATCTCTACAAGAATAATTCATACTTTGCAATTATGTCGTGCGACCAGCATACTTCGAGAGCTCACTTGCTATACATCTGTTAGGAATATATAGCCGCTCGAAAAATGGATAAAACCATAGTGGATTATGTATGCAGTATCCTCGATCATTTATCACATTAAATCTCTCTCGATCTCTTTTCGAATGTAATATTTATTTTGTATTCACAATCATGTTTGATCACATAGAATAACATAATTGGTCGACCAGTGAATACAAGCTAATGTGATATTACTCATATAATGATCTTTCTCCTTTCTCGAATCTCTCAACTTTGATTCAATTCGCTTTTCCATAGATGTTCTTTCAGATCGAATCTCCCATGATCTTTCAACAACACTCCAAGATAGCGATCATCAAATCTAAGTTTTGAGAAGCAGACAAGAGTCTAAAGGGTACAAGATGAGATTGAAATAATCTCAAGGGTCCCACACAATATCAAGACTGAGATCTTTACTTGTATTACCCTTAATAGTCACAAATGTACACATGGTATGAAAACATGTGCTACGGTATTCTCTCATTTCCCATGAAGCACATGTCTCATAAAATACCGTACAGATTATAGTTCAGACAAACACAATGTCTAACTCATAACTGACATTAAGACAAGTAAGGTGAAACAAACTTATTCACCTTAGGTCATATCACAGAGAAAGTGACCTCATAACGACATTACTTAATTTTCAAGCTTGAGCTCTCTAAATTATCACTCATATAATTAGCTTAAAAATTTGTCTCATCTCTCATTAACACAAAGTAATGGAGGCGATTGCCCGTGTGAGAGGGCCAATCATTCACTTGTCCGACATACTTCTCATACTAACTAATAGTATATTTGTTTAAACATGTATCAACATAATAACATGTAAGCATTGAATACAAACATCAATGAGTATTAACATTAGTAAACATTATTTGGGAAAAATACATATCATAATATGTAAGCACATTAACATCTACGCAATCCCTGAGTTTTTACATGTCTAACAAAGACATCTCTAGGGACAGGCTTGGTCAATGGATCTGCTACCATTTCTTGCGTAGAAATGTACTTCATGTTTACCTCTTATCGTGCAACTATGTCTTTCACAAAGTTATTTTTGGTATCTATATGTTTCGTTTTACAATGGAATTTTGGGTCTTTGGTGTAGGCTATCGCTGCTTCACTATCACAGTTAACTAATACTGGACCAGAAGCTTCATTTGACATACCCAAATGATCCAAGAACCTTTTCAACCACACAGCCTCTTGTACTGCTGATGAAAAGGCCACAAATTCAGCCTCCATTATGGATAAGGCTATACAAGATTGTTTCTTACTGCTCCATGAAACGGCACCATTGTTTAGCAAGAAAACAAAACCGGAGGTAGATTTTCTTTCATCTAAATCTCCTCCCCAGTCAGCATCAGTATAGCCTCTCAATTGTAGATCATTTCCTTGATAACACAATGAGTAATCAGTTGTCCCTCTCAGATACTTAAATATTATTTTAACTGCTTTCCAATGTGCTAGTCCTGGATTGGATTGGTATCTACTTACCATTCCAACAGCGAAACAGATATCAGGTCTTGTACACAACATTGCGTACATTAAACTTCCAACTGCATTTGCATAAGGAAATTTCTTCATTTGTTCCTTTTCCTGTGGAGTTTCAGGACACAATCTACGACTCAAAGCTTCAGTTTTCGTGATAGGAGTATCAATGGGTTTGCAAGCCTGCATTTGGAAGCGTTCAAGAATTTTCTTTATATATGACTCATGTGAAAGAGATAATAAATTCTTTGAACGATTTCTTGAGATCTTAACCCCAAGAATATATGCACCTTCACCCATATCTTTCATCTCGAAGTTAGATGATAACCATTCTTTAATGTGTTTTACAAACTCCTTATCATTTCCGGCTATAAGTATATCATCCACGTACAAAGATAAGATAATGAACTTATCTTTCTCTCTTGGTGTACACACAATGATCCTCATCTATCATTGTGAAATCATTCGAAATGATTGTATTGTGGAATCATATATCATTGTCTAGACGATTGCTTGAGACCATATATAGACTTTAAAAGTCTACATACTTTCTCCTTTTCATTTTCTTTTATGAAACCTACTGGTTGTTCCATGTAAATTTCTTCATCAAGTTCTCCATTGAGAAAAGCAGTCTTTACATCCATTTGATGTAATTCTAGATCCATACTTGCTACTATAGCCAAAATCAAGCGAATTGAGGTAAACCTTACAACAGGTGAAAAAGTCTCTTCATAGTTAATTCCTTCATGTTGCGTATACCCTTTTGCCACAAGTCGTGCTTTATATCTTTCGATTTGCCATCGGCATTACGCTTTATTTTAAGAACCCATTTGTTCTTACAGCTTTGCGTCCTTTAGGTAGATCAACCAATTCCCAAACTTGGTTGGACCTCATTGACTCCATCTCTTCTTCCATTGCTTTCATCAATTTTTCCTTAGCAGGACACTGAAGAGCCTCTCTTATGTTTCTAGGTTCTTCATCATCTTGAGGTAGAATCATATAGGTTTCTCCTTCGATATCGAAACGACGTCGAGGAATGCCTATACGATTACTACGTCGCAATTGGAATTCTAGTGGTGGAACTGATTCCTCACTTTCGATATTATTCCCATTTGGATCGTGCACATTGCTCCCACTTGGATTATGTACATCACTCTCACTCGGATCGCGTAAATGAGACTCGTGTGAAACTAATTCATCATTTTGAGATTCATGTGAAACAGATTCATCATGTTTTCTCAAATTTCTCTCATCACTCCCACTTGAATTAGGTAAACCCGAGTGTTCACCAATCATGTGATCTTGAGTTTCATATAGAGATAAATCTTGACCTATCTCTCCCTACTTAGGAAAATTATTTTCTAAAAATGTGATATCTCGTGATTCAAATTCTGTCACGCCTCCACTTTCATGTTCACCTATGCAAACATATCATTTTGATTGTTCAGAATATCTTATGAAGATACTCTTTTTTCCTCTTGGGCCTAACTTTCCATGTTCGTGAGAACGCACATGAACATAAGCCGCACAACCCCAAGGTTTTAGAAAGTGAATCTCTGGTTCGACCTGTCCATAACTCATATGGTGTGGTGGACACAGATTTAGATGGCACTCGGTTAAGTACATATGTGGCAGTTAATAATGCATCACCCCAATAGGTTATAGGCAAAATTGCTTGTGCCATCATAGACCTAACCATTTCAAGAAGAGTTCTATTTCTTCTTTCCGCAACACCATTTGTTGAGGAGTAGCAGGAGTAGTCAACTGACGACTAATTCATTTTTCATCACATAATTCTCTGAACTGATCAGATAAGTACTCACGACTACGGTCAGTGCGTAGTGCTTTAATTTTCTTGTCCAATTGATTTTCTATTAAATTCATAAATTTCTTGAAAAATTCTAATGCTTCGGATTTATGAGCAATCAAATAGACATAACCAAAGCGAGTAAAATCTATAAATGTGATGAAATAAGATGTTCCATTCCTTGCCCTGACATTCATTGGACCACAGATATCTGAATGAATTAATTGTAATGGAAATTCGCTCTAGTCCCTTTTCCAAATGGTTTTCTCGCAGTTTTTCCTGCCAAGCAATATTCACAGGTTGACAATTCTACCTTCTCAATATTTCCCAGAAAGCCTTCTTTGACTAATCTGTTCATTCTTTGCTGGCCAATGTGGCCAAGTATAGCATGCCACACAGTTACATCACTATCATCACTGACAACACCATTTGTTGAGGAGTAGCAGGAGTAGTCAACTGACGACTAATTCATTTTTCATCACATAATTCTCTGAACTGATCAGATAAGTACTCACGACTACGCTCAGTGCGTAGTGCTTTAATTTTCTTGTCCAATTGATTTTCAATTAAATTCATAAATTTCTTGAAAAATTCTAATGCTTCGGATTTATGAGCAATCAAATAGACATAACCAAAGCGAGTAAAATCATCTATAAATGTGATGAAATAAGATGTTCCATTCCTTGCCCTGACATTCATTGGACCACAGATATCTGAATGAATTAATTGTAATGGAAATTCTGCTATAGTCCCTTTTCCAAATGGTTTTCTCGCAGTTTTTCCTGCCAAGCAATATTCACAGGTTGACAATTCTACCTTCTCAATATTTCCCAGAAAGCCTTCTTTGACTAATCTGTTCATTCTTTGCTGGCCAATGTGGCCAAGTATAGCATGCCACACAGTTACATCACTATCATCACTGACAGATGAAGTAACAAACGAAAAACTGGAATTGTGATTAAAACATTCAACATTTAATACAATAAAACCATCCAGAAAATAACCAGAACCATAGTGTATTGTACCTAAGTACAAATCAACACCAAATTTATGGAAGTTCAAATTGAAACCTAAATTAACCAAAACCAACACAGAGACTAAATTTCGACGAATTTGTTGAGCAAACAATACATCATGTAGTAGTAAAGTTTTTCCATCATGCATGAATAACTTGCATGTTCATATGTCTTTGACTTCAACCCGTTAGTTGTTGCCAACATATATCCACTTCACCCCAGGTGAAATTCGTCGAAATTCCACGAAGGCATCTCTATCCTTCGCTATATGGTCTGTGGCTCCTGAGTCTACAGTCCACAAAGGATTAGATTCAGTTAGAAAGATTGAACTTGAAACACATATTTCATTTAAATATGAACGAAAGGTATTCACCTTTTTAGGCTCAGTGCAGTCACGAGCAAAATGACCTTTCTTACCACAGTTAAAACATTTAACCTTCGCCATGTTTTTCTTTTTGGTATGACATTTTTCTTTCCCATGTTGATTGGTTTTCTGTTTCTTTTCTGGCTTGGAAGAATTTTGTTCTTTTCCGAACTGGAACCCACCACCATGAAATTTTCTTTTCTTCTTGAAACCCCCAGGTTTGCTAGTTTCTGTCATATACACTTCAGTATTTGACTTAGCGGCCGCGAGGCGGTCGCTTTCTAATTCAAGGTGACGTTTAGCATCATCAAAGGTTTTGATGCTCTCATTGTGGGTCAAATGCATTTTCATATGCTCCCAGCTATTTGGAAGAGAACGAATGACCGCTTGGACTTCTGGTTCATCTGTAAGAACATGTCCAGCATCTGCCAGTTCAGTAATCATGTTTGACATTTGCCTCAAGTGTTTTGACATAGTGAACTCATGACGTTTCTTGTATGTGTTAAACTTGATTGTCAGTGACCTGAGTTTGGTTATTGAGGTACTACCAAACTTTTCAGCTAGTGTGGACCACATGTCCTTAGCCATGTCATATTTCCTGAACTCTTTCATTAGGTCATTATCCATACTGCTTAGCAACGTAATGCGGGCAATTGAATTCTTTTTCTTCCAGGCCTCATAAGCCTCTCGGTCTCGCCTGTGTTGGGCCGTAGTGCCCTGTTCAGGTTCATCCATGCTCATTTTCAAAGTTTCAAGAACCCTTGTTCTTCTAGCACATATTGGATTTTCATGCTCCAAATTTCATAATTATCGCCATTCAATTTCTCACCCTTGTTGAGTTCAGCAATAATGTTCTTTGTTGCGGAAGCCATATAAAAAACACAAAGTTTCTAGTTTCTACAGACATTCATGCACAATTGTTAATACTTTGTCTTATTTTATCATGAAAGAAATTATGTTTAATAAGATTTTCAATGGGGTTGGAGTCAAAAGGCAACTATGTGTCCAATCATCATCCAATTACCCAATGTAAAAATATTATCAACATAATTAATCATGTAAAATCATTTTCTAAAAATTACATAAATTCTTAGAACATCTTAATCATGCGACTATTGTACATGACAATCATTGATTTAATTACATAAATTAAATTCAACATGAAACATTCATACATATAAATACAATATTTACATGCCGTAATAACACACATCATTACACACAGAAATAACATTTTACAACAATAATTTTTCCAGTTGTAGAGTCCCAACTCATATATGTTTTTGGATACGAATCCTCAAACTCTTTGGGTAACTCGTAATTGATCTTGGACAGCCATGGAAAACCTATAGCAAATTTAGGATCCTTACAACGTTTCAGGGACATCGAAGGAAAAATAGTATTATTTACCTTATGTCGTAGATACTGAACCGCTAACCTCTCAATGGCTTTATTATAAGGAACATGTTTTTCCTCACGTTTTACAAATATCCAAATACGAGTAAGTTGTTTTTGCCATATCTTGGGGAGAGTGTTTCTCAGTAATCTGAATCTATTCGGCTGTCCTATCCAATTACCTGCCCAGATAGACTCATGTAACATGTTATTGAAAGTGATGATATGCAAAATCATATCATCGCTTTCACTCATTCGATATTTATCCATTTCCATCAACATGTCTAATATCATCTCCTGGTCTGTGGGTGTCGTAATCACTTTTGCAATTCTTCGAATAATCGCCATGATTTTTCTGCAACAAATACAAGGAAAAATCAATACAATGAAACACAAAGTTACATTGACTAAAATAAACATCACAAAGATATTCATTTTCATAAACACAAAGTTTATATGATAAAATAAATTTATCGTGGTCGATTAAAACATTTTGCACAAAGGATTAGACTTTTAACCATGACGGATCGGAATTACCGAAGTAAACCAATACAGACATGACCCACACGGGCTGACAAAAACTTCAGGCGCTATACACGCGCTTCATGAGTGTCTCACGCGCCTCCACGCACCTCCACGCGCCGGCCACGGGCTCCCACTCGCCCTCACGCGCTCTCACGCGCCGTCCAGTCTCGGCCGAGTTACACGTGCAGACGACATGTCGTCCGCGTGTTCCGTGACTGTATGACATGTCGGTTGTCAATTATAGGTGTAACCGACTTGTTGGTTGCGTGATACATGAACGACATGTCGTTCCTTTGAGCTCTAAGCGTACGACTTGTCGTACACAAATCGGACGACTTGTCGTCTGATTTTATAAATACTGGATGACATGTAGTACAGCTTTTCTGGGAGTGTTTTTCTGGGAAAAAATAGATTTAACTTGCCAACTTCTAGGGTCCATATCTTTCTCAATTTTAATCCAAATTAAGCAAATGATATACCAAATTGAAGATCTCATGACCTAGTTTTCAATACATATTTGAACATGCGATTATCAATTTTCTACAGAGAGTTATTACGGCCCAAAGTTGGAAGAAAATTATTTTTGTAAAAACAAAAACAGAAGCATTTTCAACATTTTTCATGCATGTTCATGCAATTTTTGTGTAATCCAACTAGAATACATGCATTTAAGCTCTGATACCAATGTTAGGAAACATAATCCCTAATATATTTACATGTTTGTCCTCTTAGGATCTAACCATACATGTATTACTAGTCCTAGATTTATTTACATGCTAATTGAAATAAATCTAAGTTAATCACAACACAATTGCATACATTTCTTCTTGTAGAGACCTCTTAATCAAACTTAATTGATTGCTTAACTCAATAAGCAAATGGTCTTATTTATAGGAGGGAAACCAAGTCACTATTAGCTCACATGCATGGATTACTATTAATTCTTGATTACTATTTAATCACATGCATTGATTACTATGTAATCACATGTATTTGGATGCATAATGACTTTCTCTAACCCTTCCAAAAATGTTACCATCATAGGTGTACCATATGTTCCCCATTTAACATTTTACTAATTGTTGTCACTTAACAACTCTTGTTGTTACTTAATTATTTGATTAACAACTCTTGTTGTTTACTTAGTAATGAAATCATTACTAATTGTTGTTATTTAACAACACCACATAATTAACTTAATAATTTCCAACATGAAGTTATTACTAATTGTTGTTATTTAACAACACCAAATAATTAACTTAATAATTTCCAACATGAAATTATTACTAATTGTTGTTATTTAACAATACCAAATAATTAACAACAATTAATTTCTAACAGTATAATATGAGGCCTAGGTTAATTATGTTTTACACTCAAATGTGGGGGAGAGTAACTCCATGTCAAAAGCAAGGACACAATTCAAAAGCACCCCTCGTGAAAAACTAATATACCTCATTATTATTATTAAAACTTGAAAAATAAAAGGGAAGTGTGAAGAACCAATTCAAAGTTGAAACAAATTATCATTTTTCACAATCAATTCAAAGACTGACTATCAATCTATATAAAGACTGATTGACTCCATCTTTATCGATTAATCAAATTCTTAAATCAAATTTATAACATTTCTTTTTCGTACTGTTTTCAAGCTTTATATAAAATTAGCCTTCGCAAATTTATCTTCTCTATATTGTTTCTCTAAATTCATCGAAAAGAGCCATGTTGTATGAGTAATAATTGAGGCCATTCTTATTAGTAAAAACACTTCATTCTCTTTTTCTTTTTCTTTCTCTTTTTTTAAATTTTTTGCATCTTCATTAATGGAATAGAGGTTGAAAATGTGCACAGGTTATTAATAACAAGTGTTTATTTGATGGTCCTTCCAGGAAGATGGGCAAGGGATCCATATATTGACTTTGTGACATGCCCACAATGCTGAATCTCATATTCTGATAAAAATGACGTGTAGTTGCTTGAAAATGCAGGCGGCTACTGGTTGGACTTGTTTATTTAGGGTTTACAACGGGCCGGGATGGGACGGGATTTGTCAATTCCAATTCCGTCCTGAGCATATAAAATATGATAAAAATATGTCTTGATTCCATCCCATTTTACAAAAAAAATTCATCTCATCCTGTAAAATCTTAGCCCGTCCCGTGAAAATCCCGTCCCGTTTTCAATACAAGACAAAAAAATTTATCTTGAATGTCGTCACAATGGGACATGATCCTTCTGCGACGGGACGGGACAAATTTTTTTACTAACCCTACCAAAGTTTCCTCAAATAGTCAAGGAAAATGTTAGTTTGCCCCCACGGACATGCCCGGAGGCATGTGCGACGAGGCAATCTAGCAGCTCTCAATAATCAATATTGAGAAAATTTTGGTAGTCATGTAAAGTAAATAACATATTAATTCATATTATTATCCAACTGAGCCGATTATGAGGTTTAGATGGTTTTAGGTGAGCTCCTGAAAATAGATATTAAATTATATTAAAATTATTAATTAATAATAATATCTTAAAAGATTTGGGTCCTAAATTTTTTTTCTCACGTTTTGGTTACTAAAAGGGAAATAATAAAAATTAGCTAAAGCTAAATATATGAAATGGGTTGGATTTGTTAATTCTGAGAAAATAATATTTGAACCCCTAATGTTTAAGGAAATGGACATAAATCTCATAATATGTCAAAAAAAAAAATGCATACTTTATTTGCTAATAAATTTTATTATTTTGGATGGAAAAAATATAATTGAGTATATTTATTATGCATTTAAATATGAGATTCTTATGTAAATGCACAATATCAATAATTTAAGTGTTAAAACAAACAAAATCTATTAAGGAATAGGGATTGAATTGTATTCTTGAAATATTAAGGGGTTTTATGTCTATATTGTTAAACGTTAAGGATCTAAATGCCCTTTTTTTCCTTTTTTTCGTCTTTCTAAAAATGCGTATTTAATCAACGAACCAAGTGAATATTCAAGGACTTGAGGATCAAATTGAATGATCCTCTGATTTTCAAAGCTCCTATAAAATTTCAATCATATTATATATATAGCAGTAGTCTGCTGGCAGACACACAACCTTGCAAGATTCTGCCAATTCGTTTGTGCCGTAATGTTAAATAAAAAGTGTTGGACAATATTGTGCAAGTTGGCTAGCTTAGTATATAATTTAAAGTCAAGGAGGCAATAAACATGTCATTTATCTTGCTGGTTTAAGTGGCGACAAAGACCATGTAATGCAATGTAATGTGCCATTTATATTCTGCCAAATCAATTACATTTTTTGTCATCCCAAAATATATCTAATTATTTCACTTTTTGTTTTTCAATTTTTCAACTATTGTTATGTATGGGTATCAATTTTAATTGAGTCTCACAATTTCTTAATTTCTTTTTTTAATAAAAGGAAATGACAATTTCGTCTATATATCTTAGAATTTATTTTTATCTGACTTATGTTGATGATAAATTTTTAGTACTACATTTCTTCATCATTTGTAACAGTGGTAGAAAAAAAACATATGGTTTAATTTTGTTTAGTTATACCTTAATACAACTCAATTTCCTAGTTTTTTTTTTTTTTTAATGTTGGAAACCCTACCGTCAAACCATCTGATCCGGGTTTAAGCGGAACATATAAAACTCCGTGATGTCCCAAGTTCTGACAATAAATGTATTCTCTATACTCGAACTCATGACCTGACAACCAAATTTTAAGTCATTTACTATCAACCCGCACCCCTTGAGAGCTCAATTTCCTAGTTCCTATCACTCATATAAGCGAATTTCAAATATTAGACTTCTTGCGAGGCAGTCAAGAGCTCTGACGGGACCGTGAAGTCCCAAGTTCAAGAATTGAATACGCAAAGATGGGACCCTCCCCCCCCCCCCTCTCCTGTAAACTGGTTAAAAACTAATGTGGATGCTGCCTTCAGCAAAGATAGAACGAAGATGGGAATGGGGGTGGTCATCCAGGACCACAACCATTCGGTAGTGGCGGTTGCTACTAGGGCCACTGTCTCTTATGGAGATGTGGAAGAAGCTGAAGCTATGGCCATTTTTTTTTTGGAGTGAAGACCGTGATGGAAACAAAGCTACTATCCCCCATTATTATAGAATCAGATGCGTTAATTGTGGTTAATCTTGTGAATGGTAAGGGATACAGCCTCAAGGAAAATATGGTGGATTATAGACGATATCATTGAAGCTACCCGATCTTTGAATGTGGTAAGGTTCTAGTTTCGACCGAGATCTTGTAATGAGATTGCACATAAGTTAGTTAAGATAGCCTGTAATGAATTTGTATCGGGCTTTTAGTAGGGGGATTTCCCTTCCTGCATCAGTTGTATTTTGTGACTTGATTTTAATATATTTCCCTTTCAAAAAAAGACTTCTTGTTCCCACCCAATAATTTTTGCCAACTGAACTAGCTAGCAAGTAGCACCCACATCAAATTAAAAACAAATTAATTTTTATTTTTTTTATAATATCGCATTTTTTAACAGTTTTTTTGTGTGTGTGTGATTGTTTTAACACCATGAATAAAATTGAGTGGTAAGAATTTATCAATGACCCAAGTAATAAAATAAATTTTAAGGGGAGCCAAAAATCACTCTCTTTTAATATTTTAATTACTTCTTAATTTCTATAAATATCTTCATCAAGAATTTGTTTAAAAGTACGAGCAATTATAATCACCTAGATCCTTTCTTCTTAAAAGAACTCATAGATAAATATAATTAGGAATCACATAAAAATTTGAATCCAAATTCATAATTGAGTTGGTTTAGAATTGACAAATCTTACCGCGTCCCGACAGTACCAATTCTAACTACAGACGGATCATCACAAACAGAGAATCCATGTAGTATATTGTAAACTTAGTCAAAGTTCATAATGTAGCCTTGGATTCTCTGATGGATCTACAGAAGCATTATTAAATTGATTTTATCAGCTATGATAATGTGCCCTGCAACTATGAAACAAGGTAGCTGTAATTTATTATTATTATTATTATTATTATTATTATTATTAAATATATCCATCGACAGAAGCCTCCATCAAACACGCTGGAGTTCTCTTCTCTAGCTTTTGCGTCTATCGGGAATATAGGGCATTGTAGGTGGACGCTTTGCCAAGCATTTATATATAAATTTCATTAAGAATCTTCATAATTAATCAAATTAAATTTAATTAATGAGGTATGCCTCGTGACATGCAGGTTTTGGATAATGCCCAAGGCAAATATATATATATATATATATATATATATGATCAATAAGCTCGTGAATTGAGGCTTTAGGTAGGATGATGATAGCCATTTGATTTTATTTGGGTAAGGATGGTTCAAATTTAATGAAATCTTATTAAATTAGAGATATTTAAAAAAAAATATTAATCATAGTATTTATTTATAAAATAAGAAAGATGAAGGTAAATGTTTACTAAAATGTAAAAATTTAATAAATTTATACTACGATTAATTAATCAATTAGGGAGATTCTATTTATTTTTTTACATAAAAATTAATAATAATTTTTTAATACACTTAAATATATAAAACATAAAGTTTTATGATATCTTGTATTTGGTGTGAGACTTTAAGCGATCGTCTAAATTGACTAAACGTCAAGCCACCTATGTATCTAGGTTATTTATTTATTCATTCATCGTAATTATAATAACTCCATTTTTAAATTAAGGCTAGTTGCAAATAAAGAAAGGGCTAAGGAGGTATCTCTATATCAAGTATTTTGGATAAAAGTTCTTAGATTCTACCGTCTATGCCTCTTAAAAATCACAAGTTAATAGTTATGTTGGAAATTAATTGTTGTTAATTATTTGGTGTTGTTAAATAACAACAATTAGTAATAATTTCATTTGGAAATTATTAAGTTAATTATGTGGTGTTGTTAAATAACAACAATTAGTAATGATTTCATAACTAAGTAAACAACAAGAATTGTTAATCAAATAATTAAGTACAACAAAAGTTGTTAAGTGACAACAATTAGTAAAATGTTAAATGGGGAACAATGGTACACCCATGATGGTAACATTTTTGGAAGGGTTAGAAAAGTCATTATGCATCCTAATAATGTGATTAATAGTAATCAATGCATGTGATTACATAGTGACTTGATTTCCTCCTATAAATAAGACCATTAGCTTATTGAATTAAGCAATCAATTAAGTTTGATTAAGAGGTCTCTACAAGCATAAAAGGTATGCAATTGTGTTGTGGTTAGTATAGATTTATTTCAATTAGCATGTAAATAAATCTAGGACTAGTAATACATGTATGGTTAGATCCTAAGAGGACAAACATGTAAATATATTAGGGATTATGTTTCCTAACATTGGTATCAGTAGCTTAAATGCATGTATTCTAGTTGGATTACACAAAAATTGCATGAACATGCATGAAAAATGTTGAAAATGCTTCTGTTTTTTGTTTTTCAAAAATGATTTTCTTCCAACTTTGGGCCGTAATAACTCTCTGTAGAAAATTGATAATCGCATGTTCAAATATGTTTTGAAAACTAGGTCATGAGATCTTCAATTTGGTATATCATGTACTTAATTTGGATTACAATTGAGAAAGATATGGACCCTAGAAGTTGGCTAGTTGAATATGTTTTTACCCAGAAAACACTCCCAGAAGAGTCGTACTACATGTCATCCGTTATTTAGAGGAGAGGACGACAAGTCGTCCGGATACTGTACGACAAGCCGTACGTGTTCTCGTTTCCAGACGACATGTCTTCGTCTTATTGTACGACAAGTCGTACGCATAACACCGAGAAGGACGACATGTCATCCAAACATGATCAAACGACAAGTCGGCTAGGAGTAAAAGATCTAAACGACATGTCATACGGCCACCGAACAAGCGGACGACATGTCGTCTGCGCGTGTGACTTTGGCCTGGGACGGCGCGTGCGGGCGCGTCAAGGCGAGTGGGAGCCCGTGGCCGCGCGTGGGAGCGCGTGAGACACTCCTGGGCGCGTGAATGGCGCGTGGACTACCGTGTTGGCCCGTGTGGGTCATGTCTGTATCGGTTTGCTTCGGTAATTCCGATCCGTCATGGTTAAATGTCTAATCCTTTTTGCATATTGTATTAATCGATCATGATAAATTTGTTTTATCATATACTTTTGTTTATGATAAATTTGTTTTATCATATAAACTTTGTGATGTTTATTTTAGTCAATGTAACTTTGTGTTTCATTGTATTGATTTTTCTTGTATTTGTTGCAGAAAAATCATGGCGATTATTCGAAGAATTGCAAAAGTGATTACGACACCTACAGACCGGGAGATGATATTAGACATGTTGATGGAAATTGATAAATATCGAATGAGTGAAAGCAATGATATGATTTCGCATATCATCACTTTCAATAACATGTTACAGGAGTCTATCTGGGCAGGTAATTGGATAGGACAGCCGAATAGATTCAGATTACTGAGAAACACTCTCCCCAAGATATGGCAAAAACAATTTACTCGTATTTGGATATTAGTAAAACGTGAGGAAAAACATGTTCCTTATAATAAAGCCATTGAGAGGTTAGCGGTTCAGTATCTACGGCATAAGGCAAATAATATATTTTTCCTTCGATGTCCTGAAACGTTGTAAGGATCCTAAATTTGCTATAGGTTTTCCATGGCTGTCCAAGATCAATTACGAGTTACCCAAAGAGTTTGAGGATTCGTATCCAAAAACATATATGAGTTGAGACTCTACAACTGGGAAAATTATTGTCGTAAAATATTAATTCTGTGTGTAATGATGTGTTATTTTACGGCATGTAAATATTGTATTTATATATATGAATGTTTCATGTTGAATTTAATTTATATAATTAAATCAATGATTGTCATGTACAATTGTCGCATGATTAAGATGTTCTAAGAATTTATGTAATTTTTAGAAAATGATTTTACATGATTGATTATGTTGATAATATTTTTACATTGGGTAATTGGATGATGATTGGACACATAGTGGCCTTTTGACTCTAACCCCATTGAAGAATTTTATTAAACATAATTCGTTTCATGATAAAATAAACAAAAGTATTAACAATTGTGCATGAATGTCTGTAGAAACTTTGTGTTTTTTAATGGCTTCCGCAACAAAGAACATTATTGCTGAACTCAACAAGGGTGAGAAACTGAATGGCGATAATTATGAGATTTGGAGCATGAAAATCCAATATGTGCTAGAAGAACAAGAGGTTCTTGAAACTTTGAAAATGAGCATGGATGAACCAGAACAGGGCACTACGGCCCAACACAGGCGAGACCGAGAGGCTTATGAGGCCTGGAAGAAAAAGAATCCATTGTCTGCATTACGTTGCTGAGTAGTATGGATAATGACCTAATGAAAGAGTTCAGGAAATATGACATGGCTAAGGACATGTGGTCCACACTAGCTGAAAAGTTTGGTAGTACCTCAATAACCAAACTCAGGTCACTGACAATCAAGTTTGACACATACAAGAAACATCATGAGTTCACTATGTCAAAACACTTGAGGCAAATGTCAAACATGATTACTGAACTGGCAGATGCTGGACATGTTCTTACAGATGAACAGAAAGTCCAAGCGGTCATTCGTTCTCTTCCAAATAGCTGGGAGCAAATGAAGATGCATTTGACCCACAATGAGAGCATCAAAACCTTTGATGATGCTAAACGTCACCTTGAATTAGAAAGCGACCGCCTTGCGGCTGCTAAGTCAAATACTGAAGTGTATATGACAGAAACTAGCAAACCTGAGGGTTTCAAAAAGAAAAGAAAATTTCATGGTGGTGGGTTCCAATTCGGAAAAGAACAAAATTCTTCCAAACCAGAAAAGAAACAGAAAATCAATCAACATGAGAAAGGAAAACGTCCTACCAAAAAGAAAAACATGGCAAAGGTTAAATGTTTTAACTGTGGTAAGAAAAGTCATTTTGCTCGTGACTGCACTGAGCCTAAAAAGTCTCAGGAGCACAGACCATGTAGCGAATGATAGAGATGCCTTCGTGGAATTTCGACGAATTTCACCTGGGGTGAAGTGATATATGTTGGCAACAACAACTCACGGGTTGAAGTCAAAGGCATAGGAACATGCAAGTTAGTCATGCATGGTGGAAAAACTTTACTACTACATGATGTATTGTTTGCTCCACAAATTCGTCGAATTTAATTTCTGTCTGTGTGGTTTTGGTTAATTTAGGTTTCAATTTGAACTTCCATAAATTTGGTGTTGATTTGTACTTAGGTACAATACACTATGGTTCTGGTTATTTTCTGGATGGTTTTATTGTATTAAATGTTGAATGTTTTAATCACAATTCCGGTTTTTCGTTGTTACTTCATCTGTCAGTGATGATAGTGATGTAATTGTGTGGCATGCTAGACTTGGCCACATTGGCCAGCAAAGAATGAACAGATTAGCCAAAGAGGCTTTCTGGGAAATATTGAGAAGGTGGAATTGTCAACCTGTGAATATTGCTTGGCAGGAAAAATTGCGAGAAAACCATTTGGAAAAGGGACTAGAGCAGAATTTCCATTACAATTAATTCATTCAGATATTTGTGGTCCAATGAATGTCAGGGCAAGGCATGGAGCATCTTATTTCATCACATTTATAGATGATTTTACACGCTTTGGTTATGTCTATTTGATTGCCATAAATCCGAAGCATTAGAATGTTTCAAGAAATTTATGAATTTAACAGAAAATCAATTAGATAAGAAAATTAAAGCACTACTACGCACTGACCGTGGTCGTGAGTACTTATCTGATCAGTTCAGAGAATTATGTGATGAAAAAGGAATTAGTCGTCAGTTGACTACTCCTGCTACTCCTCAACAAAATGGTGTTGCGGAAAGAAGAATAGAACTCTTCTTGAGATGGTTAGGTCTATGATGGCACAAGCAAATTTGCCTATAACCATTTGGGGTGATGCATTATTAACTGCCACATATGTACTTAACCGAGTGCCATCTAAATCTGTGTCCATCACACCATATGAGTTATGGACAGGTCGTAAACCAGATATTCACTTTCTAAAACCTTGGGGTTGTGCGGCTTATGTTCATGTGCGTTCTCACTAACATGGAAAGTTAGGCCCAAGAGGAAAAAAGAGTATCTTCATAAGATATTCTGAACAATCAAAAAATATGTTTGCATAGGTGAACATGAAAGTGGAGGCGTGACAGAATTTGAATCACGAGATATCACATTTTTAGAAAATGATTTTCCTAAGCAGGGAGAGATAGGTCAAGATTTATCTCTATATGAAACTCAAGATCACATGGATCACATGATTGGTGAACACTCGGGTTTACCTAATTCAAGTGGGAGTGATGAGAGAAATTTGAGAAAACATGATGAATCTGTTTCACATATGATCTCAAAATGATGAATTAGTTTCACACGAGTCTAATTTACGTGATCCGAGTGGGAGTGATGTACATAATCCTAGTGGGAGCAATGTGCACGATCCAAATGGGAATAATATCGAAAGTGATGAATCAGTTCCACCCACTAGAATCTCAATTGCGACGTAGTAATCGTATAGGCATTCTTCGACGTCGTTTCGATATCGAAGGAGAAACCTTATGATGATTCTACCGCAAGATGATGAAGAACCTAGAAACATAAGAGAGGCTCTTCAGTGTCCTGCTAAGGAAAAATGGATGAAAGCAATGGAAGAAGAGATGGAGTCAATGAGGTCCAACCAAGTTTGGGAATTAGTTGATCTACCCAAAGGACGCAAAGCTGTTAAGAACAAATGGGTTCTTAAAATAAAGCGTAATGTCGATGGCAATATCAAAGATATAAAGCACGACTTGTGGCAAAAGGGTATACGCAACAGGAAGGAATTGACTACGAAGAGACTTTTTCACCTGTTGTAAGGTTTACCTCAATTCGCTTGATTCTGGCTATAGTAGCAAGTATGGATCTAGAATTACATCAAATGGATGTAAATACTGCTTTTCTCAATGGAGAACTTGATGAAGAAATCTACATGGACAACCAGTAGGTTTCATAAAAGAAAATGAAAATGAGAAAGTATGTAGACTTTTAAAGTCTATATATGGTCTCAAGCAATCGTCTAGACAATGGTATATACGATTCCACAATACAATCATTTCGAATGATTTCACAATGATAGATGATGATCATTGTGTGTACACCAAGAGAGATATAAGATAAGTTCATTATCTTATCTCTGTACGTGGATGATATACTTATAGCCGGAAATGATAAGGAGTTTGTAAAACACATTAAAGAATGGTTATCATCTAACTTCGAGATGAAAGATATGGGTGAAGCTGCATATATTCTTGGGGTTAAGATCTCAAGAAATCGTTCAAAGAATTTATTATCTCTTTCACAGGAGTCATATATAAAGAAAATTCTTGAACGCTTCCAAATGCAGGCTTGTAAACCCATTGATACTCCTATCACGAAAATTGAAGCTTTGAGTCGTAGATTGTGTCCTGAAACTCCACAGGAAAAGGAACAAATGAAGAAAGTTCCTTATGCAAATGCAGTTGGAAGTTTAATGTACGCAATGTTGTGTACTAGACATGATATCTGTTTCGCTGTTGGAATGGTAAGTAGATACCAATCCAATCCAGGACTAGCACATTGGAAAGCAGTTAAAAGAATATTTAGGTATCTGAGAGGGACAACTGATTACTCATTGTGTTATCAAGGAAATGATCTGCAATTGAGAGGCTATACTGATGCTGACTGGAGAGGAGATTTAGATGAAAGAAAATGTACCTCCGGATTTGTTTTCTTGCTAAACAATGGTGCCATTTCATGGAGCAGTAAGAAACAATCTTGTATAGCCTTATCCACAATGGAGGCTGAATTTGTGGCCTTTTCATCAGCAGTACAAGAGGCTGTGTGGTTGAAAAGGTTCTTGGATCATTGGGTATGTCAAATGAAGCTTCTGGTCCAGTATTAGTTAACTGTGATAATGAAGCAACGATAGCATACACAAAAGACCCAAAATTCCATTGTAAAACGAACATATAGATACCAAATATAACTTTGTGAAAGACATAGTTGCACGAGAAGAGGTAAACATGAAGTACATTTCTACGCAAGAAATGGTAGCAGATCCATTGACCAAGCCTGTTCCTAGAGATGTCTTTGTTAGACATGTAAAAACTCAGGGATTGCGTAGATGTTAATGTGCTTACATATTATGATATGTATTTTTCCCAAATAATGTTTACTAATGTTAATACTCATTGATATTTGTGTTCAATGCTTACATGTTATTATGTTGATACATGTTTAAACAAATATACTATTTGTTAGTATGAGAAGTATGTCGGACAAGTGAATGATTGGCCCTCTCACACGGGCAATCGCCTCCATTACTTTGTGTTAATGGGAGATGAGACAAATTTTTAAGCTAATTATCTGAGTGATAATTTAGAGAGCTCAAGCTTGAAAATTAAGTAATGTCGTTATGGGGTCACTTTCTATGTGATATGACCTAAGGTGAATAAGTTCGTTTCACCTTACTTGTCTTAATGTCAGTTATGAGTTAGACATTGTGTTTGTCTGAACTATAATCTGTACGGTATTTTATGAGACATGCGCTCCATGGGAAATGAGAGAATACCGTAGCACATGTTTTCATACCATGTGTACATTTGTGACTATTGAGGGTAATACAAGTAAAGATCTCAGTCTTGATATTGTGTGAGACCCTTGAGATTATTTCAATCTCACATTGTACCCTTTAGACTCTTGTCTGCTTCTTAAAACTTAGATTTGATGATCGCTATCTTGGAGTGTTGCTGAAAGATCATGAGAGATTCGATCTGAAAGAACATCTCTGGAAAAGCGAATTGAATCAAAGTTGAGAGATTCGAGAAATGAGAAAGATCATTATATGAGTAATATCACATTAGCTTGTATTCACTGGTCGACCAATTATGTTATTCTATGTGATGAAACATGATTGTGAATACAAAATAAATATTACATTCGAAAAGAGATCGAGAGAGATTTAATGTGATAAATGATCGAGGATACTGCATACATAATCCACTATGGTTCTATCCATTTTTCGAGTGGCTATATATTCCTAACAGATGTATAGCAAGTGAGCTCTCGAAGTATGCTGGTCGCACGGCACAATTGCAAAGTATGAATTATTCTTGTATAGATAATAAAAATTGTTGATCCCATCATGTGTGAGTGGGAGATGTTGGAGATTAATTGTTGTTAATTATTTGGTGTTGTTAAATAACAACAATTAGTAATGATTTCATTACTAAGTAAACAACAAGAATTGTTAATCAAATAATTGGTAACAACAAAAGTTGTTAAGTGACAACAATTAGTAAAATGTTAAATGGGGAACATATGGTACACCCATGATGGTAACATTTTTGGAATGGTTAGAAAATGTCATTATGCATCCTAATAATGTGATTAATAGTAATCAATGCATGTGATTACATAGTGACTTGATTTCCTCCTATAAATAAGACCATTAGCTTATTGAATTAAGCAATCAATTAAGTTTGATTAAGAGGTCTCTACAAGCATAAAAGGTATGCAATTGTGTTGTGGTTAGTATAGATTTATTTCAATTAGCATGTAAATAAATCTAGGACTAGTAATACATGTATGGTTAGATCCTAAGAGGACAAACATGTAAATATATTAAGGATTATGTTTCCTAACAAGTTCAATACTTGAAATTTAACCAAGGCACGAGTGTTGTCGAGAATTAATGGTTTATTATTTTTTTTCAATAAATAGGTGTGGACAAAAACTAAATGATTTATTAGACCCTTAAATTCAATTTCGGGTGGTTAATAAAAAAATTATTTGAAACTCGCTATGAAACCCCATAAACAATTAATTATTTATTTTAATTGACACAAGGCAATAATTTATGGACAAGTAGTAGTAATTCACTTTGTATAATGTTGTCTTCTTGTTATTTTTGAATAATAAATTATTTCCGTGTATTTTCCTTTTTTAAAATATTTATATTAAAAATTAGTAATCAATGAAGACTTTAAATTCATTTAATATATTTAGTATCGTTGGCTATCTATATTAAGCGGCACTTATATAATTTAGAAATTTGTGCTATTAAAAGTGAAATTTCTTATCATTTTAGAGTTAGAAAATCATCCATAAATTTTATTGGAATAACTCAATTCTTTCCATGTGTATAAAAAGAAAAATGCCAATTGCATAGCTAAAATTTAAAACTCCAACTAAAGCACTAAATTATTAACTACCCACTACCAAATAATTTTAATAATTTGGTTCAACTAATGACTCTTGATTAGTTATTTGCTGGCAGCCACCTTCAATTCAAGTATGTGAGCTTGAGCAGATTAATTACAAAGCAATGGCCAACTTTTGCTACGTTTATATAAAGAAAATAAAAATTAAAAAGTTTTAATTTGTCTTTACCATTAAGGGCAAAAAAAAAAAAAAAAGCAATAACACCTAAAAAGGAAAAAAAGGAGAGAAAAATCAAATTCAAATTTGAATGAAGAGATTGTAACGTTCGCTTGTATTTTTTTTTTCAAAATCAGTTCACTTCACTTTGTATTTTAGGGACCACAGGAAAGAAAGGGCTGTCGTGGTACAACAGCTGTCGTGTGTTAAGTCTTTTGTAGCTTGATCCAGCTGGAGTCTTTGCTTATTAAGAAAATCATCCTTCTCAAATCACGAGCTTTGTGTGCGTTGCATTTTTAGTAACAGTGAGCGCGTCACCTCACGTGCTTACCTCACTATGAGAAAATCTACCATGCAACAGAGATACACGTTATTTATGTAACAAGCCAATCATCCATTGTCACGAGTGTTAAAAAATTAAAAAATAACTAAAAAATTAGTATTAAATTATGCATGTCATTTTCTAATTCGTTGGTGGTACCACGTCACCCATAATTATATCAAATAATTACTCTTCACCTAGGATACCCCTACTATTTCCTAAATCCTCCCGGTGCCCATTTGCTGAATGCCAGCTGGATCATCCCACACTTCCCCATATTATTTTATCCAGCCTGTCTTAAAAGCCTGTTAATTTCTATTTCCCTAATACACCACTTTTACTCTCACCAGATAACCCGTCAAACGAGGGTTCTTTCGGTATTTTGTAATGTTGCTGATTGCGACTTGGCGGTAAGACAATTTTGTTTTCTAGCCATCAGAGAGGTTGTTTGGCTCTCACGCACCGTATATGAATTTAGCGTGGAAACAAACGCGCGTGAGATTGGTATTTTTGCTTTTTGGATAAAAGAACGCTCTTAAGTGTACCGTTGGACTCCATATTTCCTGCTGGCGAAGTTGAAAGCTAGCACCATCTCATTACGCTGCCTTTATTTATTGTCTCTTTCTCAGCAGTTTCTTTAATATTATTTAAATTAAATGATCGAAAATAAAAACGTTAAATAATTAATAAATAATCACTTCTTGCACCTATATATATACCTTCACCAGCTTCTCAGCTCAAAGCACAATAAATTTAGGACAAAGCAATCTCAGCTTCCAGTGTTGAGGGAAAAAAAAAAGCTTCCGTCTTCAAAATGGCTTCTTTTGTTCATCAAAATCTCTTAAAGCTTCTCTTTGTTATCTTCTCTCTGTGAGAATTAGAGAAGAAAATGTTATATTAACATTTACTTAATTAGAACTTACAAATGAGAGGCCTTTATATAGGCATTTATACAACTAACATAATAAATACACAACTACTATATTAAACACAACTACCAACTATATAATTACTAACACCACACACAACTACTAACAACACACAACTAATATCTAACATCCCCCCTCAAACTCAAGGTGGTTTAGACGAAACCAAATTGAGTTTGGAAACAAGTGTAGTGTAACGTCCCGGAAGAAAGGATTTGGTGAAGACATCAGCTAGCTGATCAGTGGATTTGAGATACTTCAAGGAAATAGTGCCAGAAGCAACGTGTTGGCGAATGAAATGGCAGTCGATCTCAATGTGTTTGGTGCGCTCATGAAAAACATCATTATGTGCTATTGCAATAGCACTTTTGTTGTCACAGTAAAGAGTGAGAGATGATGGTTGAGGGACTCCCATATCTTCTAGAAGCCAACGTAACCATAGAAGTTCAGCTGTAGTAGCAGCAACAGCTCTATATTCAGCCTCAGTACTCGAGCGGGCAACCAATGTCTGTTTCTTGCTGCGCCAAGAAATAAGTGAATCACCAAGAAAAATACAGTATCCTGTAGTTGATCGACGATCAGTGGGGTCTCCTGCCCAGTCAGAATCAGAATAGGCTCGAAGAACCAATGATGAAGTAGCAGAAAAATGGAGACCTGTAAAGAGAGTTCCTTTAACATAACGAAGGATGCGAAGTACTGCAGCATAATGAGTGGAACGGGGAGCGGTCATGAACTGGCTGACAATGTGAACTGCATAAGAAATGTCTGGTCGAGTGACTGTAAGATAAATGAGACTTCCAACCAATTGTCTGTAGAGAGTAGGATCATCAAGGGGAGTGTTATCTTCATCTATAGGTGTAAGACTAGTATTATACTCAATTGGAGTTGGAACTGTCTTGCTATCTGTAAGGCCAGCTCGAGAAAGAAGATCAGAGGCATACTTAGCTTGCGAGAGATGATAACCATCATCAGAACAAATAACCTCAAGGCCTAAAAAATAACTCAAAGGACCAAGATCTTTCATTTCAAATTGTTGACTAAGAGCCTGCTTGAGATCTGTTATGCCTGAAATATCATCTCCAGTAATAATCATATCATCAACATAAAGAAGAAGTAATATCACAATACCCTTTTCGGATTTTCGAAGAAATAAGGCTGAATCATGTGGACTGGAGGTGAATCCAATTTGTCTGACAGCGGTACTGAATTTGGCAAACCATGCACGAGGAGCTTGCTTCAAACCATATAAGGCACGTCGCAGGCGACATACTGTATTTGGTGGATGATCAAGACCTGGAGGAGGCGTCATATAAACTTCTTCAGTGAGATCACCATTGAGGAAGGCATTCTTGACATCCATCTGAAACAGACTCCATTGCCGAGCAGCAGCAATAGCAAGCAGACTGCGAACTGAGGTAAGGCGAGCAACAGGAGCAAAAGTCTCCTCATAATCAATCCCATACTCTTGAGCGAATCCTTTAGCAACAAGACGTGCTTTATAACGTTCAATAGATCCATCTGAATGTGTTTTGATTTTGTAAACCCATTTGCATCCCACAGAATTTTTGCCAGGAGGAAGATCAACCAAGTCCCAAGTACCTGTCTTTGTCAATGCCTGTAATTCATCTTGCATAGCTTGCTGCCAATGAGGATTAGAAGAAGCCTCCCTATAGGACTGAGGTTCATGCAAAGAAACAAGAGCAGAGAAACAATGATAATCTCGAAGGTAAGGGGGAGGATTTCTTACTCGGGTAGGATAGGGTGGAGATGAGTCACCAATGGTCTCTGGTGCAGTATCTGCAGGAGGGGCATCATCAAGAACAGGCGGTGATGGAGGTTGGACATCTGTATGTTCACCATGAGTACTTGCATCAGATAGAAACAACTCAATAGATGGATTAGTGAAAAGTGGAGGAGGATCTGAAGGTGACACTGTGAACTTAGAAATAGAAGAGAACATAACGTGTTCCCAGAAAATAACATGACGAGAGATGCGAAGTTTCTTTGACACGGGATCCCAACAACGATACCCTTTGTGTTGAATACCATATCCTAAGAAACAACAAAGTCTGGCACGGGGTTCTAACTTGTGATGCTCTGTGGGATGAAGAAGAACAAAACAAACACTCCCAAAAACCTTGAGAAGATCATAAGGAGGGGAAACACCATAAAGGCACTCATAAGGAGACAAATTGTGTTTGGTGACTGAAGAAGGAATACGATTAATAACATAAACAGCCGTAAGGGCAGCTTCACCCCAAAAACGTTCAGGACAAGATGATGAAATGAGCATGGATCGAGTGGAATCTAAAATATGACGATGTTTTCTTTCGGCTCGTCCATTTTGTTGAGAGGTATATGGGCAAGACCGTTGTGAAATGGTTCCTTGGGCTTTTAAAAATTGTTGAATTTTGGAGTCAAGATATTCCTTGGCATTGTCGGTCCTCAAAATTTTGATAGTTTTGGAAAATTGTGTTTTGATCATGTTTGCAAAGTCAATATAAATTTGAGGTAGTTCAGAACGTTGTTTCATAAGAAAGATCCATGTAAATCGAGAATAATCATCAATAAACAAGACAAAATATTTAGATCCTCCCATAGTGGCAGTAGGTGAAGGTCCCCATACATCAGAGTGGACCAAATCAAATGGAGCAACAGAATTATGATTATTATGTTGAAAGGACAAAGCTGGTTGTTTTCCAAGTTGACAAGAGACACAATGGAAAGGCTGGTCTTTAACAGAACCTAGTGAACCATTAGAAACTAAAGGACGAAGTTTATTTATCGAGGCATGACCAAGACGCATATGCCACAAGTGAAGAGAAGATGGAGTAGATACAGCACATAATTGGAAAAACGATTTGAAGGAAGATGCAGAGAGGTGAGTTCAAACAGACGTCCAATTCTACGGCCTGTCCCAAGAATCTGTCCCGTCTGCGGATCCTGCACACGACAACCATTAGTGGAGAATATCAATTCTAATCCAAGTTCACATAGTTGACCAACAGAAATAAGGTTGAATGTAAGTTTGGGAATAAGAAATGTGTTTGGTAATGTGTGTGTAGATGTTGATATGTGGCCAGACTGACTTACAAGCATTTGTGAGCCATCTGCAGTGAAGATTGGAGAAATATTGTGGTAGGAGAGGTGGAAGAAAATAACAAGGATTGAGAAGTCATATGATTGCAACAACCAGAGTCAAAATACCAAGGAGAATTACCTGAATTGACAGATAAGGCAGTAGAAGTACTAGGATGGGTGGAGAGTATTTGTTTAAGGAGTGCTTCTAAGTTACCAGTGGATGTTGGAGAGACAGTAACCTCAGAGGTAGCAGCAGCAATTGGAATTGCTATCTTGGAGGGTTGATTAGATCTTGGGGGACGAGTGGGGCACTGCTCAATAGAATGGCCAGACAGCTTGCAGTAGCGACAACTCACCTTAGTGGGACAGTGAGCGGCAATATGACCTCTTTTCTTGCATTTGTGACATTCAGTAAGACTACATTCAATCAGAGTATGACCGGATTTGTTGCAGGTACGACAAAATTTGCCTTCACCTTTTGAGAAATGTTTATCCGCGGCGGCAAGCACAACATCATCGTGAGATGGCTTAAGTAAGCCGAGACGAGTTTCATCAGACAATAATCGAGAGACAGCAACTTCTAATGTAGGTAGAGGAGATTGATGTAACAATGAAGCTCGACAAGATTCAAAATCATCAGTAAGGGCCATAAGGAATTGAATTAGTCGCATACGGTCACGGTGTGCCGTATAATTAGTTGCATCAACGGTGCAACTCATTGATGGTTCTGACAAAGCAAGTTGGTCCCAAATATTCTCCATTTGTGCAAGAAAATCAGTAATAGATTGACCTTTCTCTTGTTTCAAATTATGCAACTTTTCCCATAATTGATACTGACTAGAGAGATCAGAAGAGGTGTACCTTAATGCAAGCAGATCCCAAACTTCTTTGGCAGTTTCGTAGCGTCCAAATTGATGATGAATAGCTGGAACCGAAGTATTCCGGAACCATGTCAGAATTTGGTGATTCTTACTATCCCAATCCTCGAGACGATCAGCGAGCTGTCCTTCAGTTTCATCAGTAAGCCGAGTGGGGGGCTTGACATCTCCAGTAACATAACGCCATAGTTTCCGACCCTTGAGAAAACTACGCATTCCCTGAACCCAGAGACGATAGTTTGAACCTATGAGAATGGTAGGAATGGGTTGCATAGCATCTGACTTTTCCATTCCCGAAAACCGAATTTCTACACCTCTGAAAAGAACCTAAGCTCTGATACCATGTGAGAATTAGAGAAGAAAATGTATATTAACATTTACTTAATTAGAACTTACAAATGAGAGGCCTTTATATAGGCATTTATACAACTAACATAATAAATACACAACTACTATATTAAACACAACTACCAACTATATAATTACTAACACAACACACAACTACTAACAACACACAACTAATATCTAACACTCTCTATTTCAAATCTCTTTAGCTGCAAGAAGCCTCAATGAGGTAACACAAGAGCAGCTCTTGAAATACCACAAGGGGGCTCTTCTCTCAGGCAAAATTTCAATCAATCTTATTTGGTATGGCAACTTCAAGCCTTCCCAGAAGGCCATTATTTCAGATTTCATCACCTCTCTGCCCTCATCTTCTTCACCATCAACAAATACCAACCAGCCATCAGTCGCCACGTGGTGGAAAACTACCGAGAAATACTACGACCTCACCTCCAAAAATCGACCCTTTCCCTCTCTTTGGGAAAGCAAATTTCTGATGAGACATATTCACTTGGCAAGTCACTCAAGAACAGTGATCTTGTAAAGCTGGCCTCAAAGGGTGACCAAAAAGATGCCATTAATGTTGTATTAACAGCATCTGATGTAACCGTTGAAGGGTTTTGCATGAGCCGATGTGGAACCCACGGGTCAGCCTTGGGATCCATTAAGAGTGGTGGCCTCGAGGGCAAGAACTACAAGTTTGCTTACATCTGGGTTGGTAACTCAGAGACTCAGTGCCCGGGCCAATGTGCCTGGCCATTTCACCAGCCCATTTATGGACCACAGAGCCCACCTTTGGTGGCACCAAACAATGACGTGGGTCTTGATGGAATGGTGATCAACTTGGCTAGCCTTTTGGCTGGGACCGCAACTAACCCATTTGGAAATGGCTACTTTCAGGGTCCAAAAGAGGCCCCATTAGAGGCTGCTTCAGCTTGTCCTGGAGTTTATGGCAAAGGAGCTTATCCTGGGTACGCTGGAAACTTGTTGGTTGACTCGACAACTGGTGCTAGTTACAATGCTAATGGTTCTAATGGCAGAAAGTACTTGCTTCCTGCTTTGTATGATCCTGCTACATCATCTTGTTCAACTTTGGTCTAAAAAGGGATTAGGATAAGCAAGAATGTATACGGACTACACATATAGTGAAATAATTCTTTGATTTGTTATTTGTTTTGCATTTGCCGATTAATAAATTGCAGAGCAAATTGCTTTTGTTTGCTTTTTTAAAAATGATATCTTTTGAGATGGGCCTTAAATGTCTCTTTGAAGATCACACACCCAATTGATGGATCTAACGAACTATCCTTGATCCCTATTCCCTAGTAAGATGGGACCTTCTAAGAATAATGGTCACTTGTCAAATGATTATGTGTCCAGAATTTTTTCGGTCGCGAAAAGGAAGCAATTATGTGAATACGAAAATCAGGGTGTGCACAGACACGTCTTTTGGATTAAAATCAGTAGTTCTAAGTTTAAGAAATGTACAATAATATATATATATATATATATATATATGACCACACATTACAAAATTAGCGTTGTATATGGTTTTTGTAAACATTAGTCAATAATCAAACTCCAATAAAATGTATTGAAATATTGAACCTGATAACTTTGACATGTGACACTGGAATGTATGTTTTGATTGAGCGTTAATTGGATTCTCGGACCTTGAGATGATTTCAACCATGTTCTTGGTGCTTACGGTTTTGCATTTGTCGTACAACAATCACTTTTTCGATAATAATATACTCAAAATCTATTTAATATATCAAAGTTGATAAATAATTGTCTTCTTATATTGTCCACGTAAGCGTCCTTAACTTTGAGACTATCCACATAAGCATATGAATTATTAATGTTGATTAGGGTTTTCACTATGAGGAAAGTTCAAATGTCGAGGAGGGGTATGATTGGTAGTCTACTCAAAAAAATGAATAATAAAGGCTTAAGAACTCGGAGAAATACGAAATTTGACAAAAAGACCCGACTTCATTATACGGATGAGTTCATCCCAGGGTTGTGTTAATGATGGAGTAGGTCGGTAAGCCATCGCGACCTAAAGAAGAAGTGCTGAATTTGAGTTCATTTGAGTATTTTTGAAAACCGACATGGTTCATGCTTAGCAACCTGACCTGGTTGAAGAGATCAAAGGGAGTTTTGACCAATATCATCCACCTTGGTATACTGATCCGATAAACAAAGATGCCCGTGAAAGTAGCCCATGTCAGCCATCATAGGACGATGCAGTGGCAGGGAAGTGGCAGAGCAGAGCCGCCATAGGCCGGTGCAGTGATAGGGAAAATGGCTAATTTTGATTGGCCGAATTGTAGGTAGTTGAGGAGAGTTGTTACTGTAATGATGACAATGTGACATTAGCTGACGTTATGGGTGGTGAAATACTGGATTTGGAAGCCTATATAAATGAGTTGAAGTTTCAGATTCAAGGGTTAGCAAATTTCACAACCCACAACTTGTTAAAAACGATAGTTACATTTAGTGAAAGAGAGAGAAATCTTATCGGTTCTCGATCGCCTGAGAGAATTATATCAGGCTAGTTAAGACCCGAGGTGTTCGATATCGTATCTTGTATTCAACCCCCAATTGTAACTCAGGTCGGTATTGACCCAGAGCGAGTAATAAAATACACCCCATTTCTTCCGTGGACGTAGGTTGGTTCCACTCTCCACCGAACCACATAAGCTTTGTGTTTTCTTACCTGCTTGTTAAATTTACTTTTAGTTCCCTACTAACCAAACAAACTCACTGCTGATGGAGGTTTATTCGAGAGGTTAATTTCTTGTATCACCCTTCGAACGAGAAACAACCATCAACATCTGACGCCGTCTGTGGGGAGACAGTATGAAAAGAAGCAAACAAACTAAGACGATGGCAGTGGAGGAGAACCATAGAGTTTCGAAGGTCCCAACGGCGGAGTGGATGAAGAAGATGGAAAAGAACTTGCGGTTGGAAATGGAGAACGCGCGAAAAGATAGGGAGGTAACTCAAGCCTTCATGAAAACTATAATGGAGAAAATTGAGAAGTTGAAAAGGAAATCATGAGAGCAAACACATACAGGTCCTAGTCGGCGGAGGGAAGATATTTCAAGAGGAAAGAGAATAGTCGGAATGGAAGGGAATCATGAGGTTAAAAGGAAGAACGCTTATAAGGTGAGATTAATTGTTGTGGCTAGAGCCGCACCTATAGAGGAGCCCTGGGAGGAAAATGGCGATAAGCGAACCTCAAAATTATCTAGTAATATCCTATGTTTTGGGGAGAGTGAGCTTGGGCTATACCGGAGGCTAGAAGGCATATGTGGCGTTTGTAGACTCATGGTTTGCCTAGCAAGAATGGAAATTCCCCCTATGGCATTGGTCACCCCCTAATCCATAGCTCGATTCGCCGAGACATCTGGATTGTGAGGTTCAGAATTATTATTTTGGGTAATATGGGGCAGGATACTGCCTTAATTTCCTTGATGTCTTTTTGGGTCTGTGCGGAATGTGTGATACGTCACCCCCGTTACACTTGTCATCTCTTATTTTTGTTTTTGCATGGCTTGGTATGAGACACCACTACCAGTGTTCGTGAAGACGACCTGAGGTTGAAAAATTTCCTTCTAAGTCTTTTTAGATTATGATTATAATGGCTCGGGGTTGCATTCGTTCCGTTGATGCCATGTTATTACATATGGCACAAAGAGGGAAAATTACCTTATGACCAAGTAATTATAATGGCTCAGGGCTGCATTCGTTCCGCCGATGTCATATTATTATATATGGCACAAGAAAGGATCGTTCCCTTGTAGTAGGTGATTTGTAAAGGCTCGGGATTGTATTACGTCCCACTGAGGCCCTATTATTGTGTGAATCGCACAAGAATGGAACATTCTCTTGTGGCTAAGTAATTATAATGGATCGAGGCTGGATTACATCCCGCTAGGCCCTTTTGCTATGTGTTGGTGCAATGAGGGTTCATTCTCTTGCGGCCAAGTGACTTAGATGGCTCGGGGTCATAATTTCTCCAATAAGGGTTTAATGTTTTAGTAATAGCCCGAGGAGATGAGCTTTCCCTCGTGGCCTATTTTGTTTTGCAAGTCTTTGCATATCATTCCTTTATGGGATTGCAGCATGTCGAGAGCATGCATCAGCTTGAAGTGGCACAAAATGAGCTTCTTTAAGTGGATAAGCCAGTGGATAGACTGACCAGAGTTAGCTTGGGTCAATATCTTTGGTCAGAGAAGTCTTAGTGGAATAGACGACCAAGTTATGAATCAGAAGCAAATGTACTAGATCAGGGTTGTGGACCAGATATGGATTTTCACAAGAAGGAGATCTGAAGCTTGCAATTGTGGTACACGTTATGGAGTGGTGCAGACTTGAGATTTTGGACTTGTTCAAGATTGAACATTAGCATGAAAAGGAACCACCATCTTTTATAAAGTTTCTGGCATCAACTCACCAACTCGTTAATACCGAGAACTCGGGGAAAAATATTGATGGTGGTTTTTCATCTTGAGGAAGATTCAAATGCCGAGGTGGGGTAGGATTGGTAGTCTATGCCAAAATGAATAATGGGGGCCTAAGAGCTCGGAGAAACACAAAATATGACAGAAGGACTCAACCTCATTTTATGGACGGGTTCATCCAAGGGTTGTGTTGATGATGGAATAGGTCGGTAAGCCGATCCGACCTAAAGAAGAAGTGTTGAATTTGAGTATTTGTGAAAACTGAACTGAGGGGTTCATGCTTAGCAACCCGACTTGGTTGAAAAGATCAGAGGGAGTTTTGACCAATATCATCCACCTCGATATGTTGAATTGAGGAACGAAGATAGGATCACAGATCAATCTGCGCTTGAGTCAAGTGACGTATGCCCTAAAGTGAGAAGATACCCTACTATAATGCTAATGATGACTATGGAAAAACAATGATTCAACATGAAGGTAGCCTATTGTTGAGTGAGGAATGGCAATACCAGACGCAATGGAACCCGCCCGAGATCAAAACCCGAGCAAATAATTTTTTTTTATTTATTATTTTCGGCAGTGACAGTCACAGTGGGTTTAAAATTTTTTATCAACTTAAAAATTTTCTTAATGCAGTAAAAAACATTTTCCATGCATCAAAAAAATTACCATAAGCATAATTAGAATTTTAAACACACTTTGATCAATCTACCAACTCTTGACAAATTAATCTAAGCATCATAATTATTTCCAACACTTGAAAAAAATCTAAACATACTAAAATTAATTTTCCAACACTTGAAAAATTAATTCAAGCATACAAAATAATTTTCCAACTCTTGAAAAAATATTCCAATCATACAAAAATTAACATATCATCTATATACTAATTTTCCAACACTTGAATGCTTCTAATCCTCACATACATGCTTCCAATTTATCCAACTCTTCCACAACAAATTTTCTCAACAAAATTAATCAACAAATTGAAAAAATAAAATGAACAATAAAATTTACAAATTATATTTTACCAACAAGCTTTTAACCCTTGCCAATTTGTTGAATCTTTACCTCCAAACTTTTCCAAATCTTCAAGTTTTGAACTCCTTCAAACTCCACCAAATTGAGCTTTCTCAAGAACAAGTCTTGGTGATCAAAAGGTGGTTTGATCACTCAAAAATGAAAACCAAGATTTTCCCCAAAATCAACTCTTGAACCCTATGAAAAATCAAGAACTTCAAGAACACAATTAATCCTTAACACTTAAAGATTAATTTCCATGGTCTTGATTATTTATCGGGTAATATTTTGTGATGAGATTTTGGCTTGAATTTAAAAAGCAAAAACCAATTCTTTCTCTTGTGTTGCTCGGCAGAGGTGAGAAGCAGTGAAAAAAAAAAACAATTTCTTTCTTTTTATTGGTTTTTCGGCAGTCGGGCAGTTGTAAAGAAGCAAAAAAATGCTTTTTTTTTTATTCTTTTGATTTTATTAATTAAAATTAAGGAAAACCAAAATCAAACCAATTAACAAACCATGGTTCGAGGGAATCTTTTCCCTACACCACATATTTCAAAAATTAACTTAACCAAAGTTAAAATTAATCTCACCAACTTTAGTAACTAAGTTACCTTTATGAATCATTTAGTTACTTTAACCAAATAATTCAATTTGCTTTACCTTAGTTACTTTAACTAATTAAAAGCTTTATTGGCATAATCTAAGTAATTAATATTATATATTAATTCAACAATTAAATTAATTCACAAAATAATTACTAACTTAATGTAAATCGAATTTACATTTATTATACAATAAAATTATATCAACTCTTCATATAAAATTAATTAATTCAATTCATCTCATGAATTATCGGATTAAATAATTTAATCCTAAATACCCAAAAATACTTTGTCAACATTTGACGAGAAGTCGCCCTAGTGCTCAACGAGTAAACTAAATATAATGGAACTGTCTAGGCTCACGTTCGGTTGTTACTTATATATATACTTATATATCTTATATACTTGTATACATATTTCATGAAGGCCTGCCCACCTACAAATCATGACTAAACAACACGACACGTCAAACCATACAAGTCGAGGTTAAAACGCTAATGTATAATCCCTTTCGTCATTTCCGCTTCCAATTGAGTAAGGTTATAGTTATACTGTCAAAACCTTATCTACTCAATATAAACTAACTTTTCAAAAACTATATTCCATTAATAAATAATATATGCGAAACTCTTTTCAATATTATTAATAATGTCAAAGAAATAATTTCTTCGATGAACTTTCGGTCGAAAGATTTCCGGAATATACTCTGAAAAATATCTGGAAACATAATCCAACCATATGGACTGACGAATCCTCATATTAACACACACCGATCTTCATGAGCATCGGTCTATACCTAACAGACATCCAGCGGTCAGACCATGAAAGGTCTCTGACATGCATGGTATCAGGCATAGAGGATCTCTCACAAGACCACCGTGGTGTATCAAGTCAAAGGACCACAATAACTACTCAACTCAAAAAGACAATTATTGACAATTTTATGAAATATCTATTAGTTATCTTTTATGAGTTTGTTCAATACTCATTCAACTAATGAATATCTGTATTTCTATACGAACTTCCACTAAGCTCACAGTCTGTTGAGACAAACCATATGTCCATTACATATATAGACAATGCATTAGTCTTACCAATATAATGACCGACCCATGTCAATATATCTAGACCAGGAATAATTTATATTTGAGAGAATGCGTGATATTTCTCAACACCATTTGTTACTCTTGCAACTATATCACCATATGTTGTAATTCTCGGGTCTTTACTAAATTCATATAAGGTTCCGAGTGTAACTTGAAATCTCTAACTCTTAGAGTAATCTAACTCTTAGATTTACAGTATATAAATAAAAGTAAGAGTTTTACCATATAAATAAATAAATAACCATGATAAAATAAATATTATATTGCATAAATATCAAAAATATTCATACAAAAAGTGAATGGTGCTCGATCACCATTTCCAAAACTTCCACTTGATCTAGTGCCATTCATGATGGTATCTAATACCCATTGACTCCACGTGTTTCTCAAACAACTTGGGAGTTAAGACTTTAGTCAGTGGCTCCGCTACATTTTGTTCAGTTCGTACTTTACAAACTATAATGGCACTGCCGTTGAGAGAAAACACAAACACAGATGTAGACTTTCTATCATCTGGATCAGATTGAAAATCTGAATCCGTGTTACCTCTCAACTGTAAGTCATTTTCTCCATAAATTAGAAACTTATCATTTGTACCCTTAAGGTATTTCAGGATATGTTTCTCAGCCATCCAATGATCCTGAACCGGAACAGACTGATAGCGACTTGTAACACTTTTAGCCATGCTGATATCAGGTCTAGTACATAACATGGCATACATTATGCTACCAACCACGGAAGCATAAGACTGGATAAACATTTTAGCCCTTTCATCATCTGTCTTGGGACATATTTTCTTAGACAGATGAATACCATGTTTGAAAGGCACATTAACTGTCTTACAGTCAACGAAGTTGTACCTTTCTAAGATCAAATCAATGTACTTGGACTGAGAGAGTCCTATCAGCCTCCTTGCTCTATCTCTATAAAGCTTTATACATAGTATATAAGAGGCCTCTCCTATATCCTTCATGGTGAAAATTCTTACTAAGATAGGCTTTGACAGATTGTAACATACCTATATCATTTCCGAAAATAAGTATATCACCAACATAAAGCACTAAAAAGACTATCATGCTCCCACTAGCCTTTTTATAGACACATGAATCTTCTTCGTTTTTAATGAAACCAGACGATCTGATCACATCGTCAGAACAAAGATTCCAACTACGAGAAGCTTGTTTAAGTCCATAAATAGACCTTTTAAGCTTACATACCAGATTAGGATCTTTGGCGAATGCGAATCACACGGGTTGTTCCATATGGATATATTCCTCAAGATTTCCATTCAGAAAAGCCGTTTTCACATCCATCTGCCAAATTTCATAATCATTGTGTGTGACAATATATAATAAAATCCTGATTGACTTAAGCATGGCTATAGGAGAAAAGGTTTCCTCATAATCAATACCTGATTTCTGAGTATATCCTTTTGCTACTAGTCGGGCCTTAAAGGTTTCAACATTTCCATCGGGCCCCCGCTTTCTCTTGTAAACCCATTTACAACCGATAGGAATAATTTCGTCGGGAAGCGGAACCAAGTCTCAGACTTGATTATCATGCATTGAGGCTATCTCGGATTTCATAGCTTCCAGCCATTTTTCCGCATCAATGTCTAACATCGCCTCTCTGTAGGTTAAATGATCTTTTTCTTCAACTAAGAAAACATCGAGGGTATCATCAGATGACATCCCGTATCTGATAGGGGGTCTCGATATCCTTTCTGACCTACGAGGTGGTTGTGTCAAAGGTATTTCATCTTCCTGAACTTCCGGTTCTATCGTCGATTTAATGTTACTTTGATTGACTTCATCTAAATCAATCATTCTATGATCTACACTTTCTGACACAAATTGTGTTTCTAAGAAAGTTGCATTTCGAGTAACGAACACATTTCGGTTCTCGGGATCATAAAACTATATCCCATGGAATTTTTAGGATATCCAATGAATCGACACTTGTACCTTCTATGTGCATGTTTATCCCGCTGTGCAACTCTTACATAGGCAGGACAATCCCAAATCTTAACATACTTAAGACTCAGTTTCCTTCCAGTCCATAACTCATACGGAGTAGTTGGAACAGCTTTTGATGGAATTTTGTTCAGAAGATGAGCGGCAGTGTCTAGAGCATGGCCCAACAAGTATATTGGTAGATTAGTGAAACTCATCATTGATCGAACCATATCTAATAAAGTTCGATTCCTCCTCTCTGAAACACCATTGTGTTGAGGAGTGCATGGAGGAGCATATTGAGCGAGAATCTCATTCTCTTTTAAATAACTCACGAACTCACTGCTCATGTACTCACCGCCCCGATCTGATCGAAGGAATTTCAAGAATTTTCCGGTTTGTTTCTCAACTTCAAATCGGTATTCTTTGAACTTTTAAAAAGCTTACGATTTGTGTTTCATAAGAAACACATAACCATATCGTGACAAATCATCGATAAAAGTTACAAAGTATTGAAACCCACCCATGGCAGCATGATTTATAGGACCACATACATCGGAATGCACAAGTTCCAATAAATCATTAGCACGGTATCCAACACCACTAAATGAGGATTTGGTCATTTTACCTTGAATACAATATTCACAAACTGGTAAAGGTTCTATGGTTAGATCCGATATCACACCATCATTAACTAGTTTGATTAGGAGTTTTATGCCTATATGACCTAATCTCATATGCCAAAGTTCTGTGTTATTTATTTCTTCCAATCTTTTCCTTTTAGATTTCTCTATATTAAAGACATCACGATTTTTTGTTAGAATGTAATGACCATCAACCATGGGACATGAAACAAGCAAAACATTCATATTATCTTATAAATTCAAAAGATCATATTTAATATTTATATGAAATCCTTCGCTGACAAGTACAGGAAGTGAGATGATTTGTCGTATCATAGTCGGCACAAAATAACAATTATTAAGTGTTATATTACATTCATCAGAGAGTTTCAAAAACAAAATTCCTACTGCTTCAACATGTAGAGAATCTACATTCCCTACTCGCAGCTGGATCTCTCTCCGGCTTTAGTCTTCTAGTTACCCTCAGATCCTGTAACGAATTACAGATATGAGAAGGACAAGCGATGTCTAACACCCAAGTCGAACTAGAATCAAAAGCAAGTGTAATGTCAATAATAGGAAAATAAAAACCTGAGAGCGCTATCTTCAAAGAAGCTAAATATTTTGGACAGTTGCATTTCCAATGTTCAAGCATGTCGCAGTGGAAATATTTTCCTTTTGCAACATCTGTCTTCACCTTTGGTTTAGAAACCCTTGCGGAAGCAACCTTTAGACCTTTACCTTTAAATTTCTTCTTCTTTTTTTTGTTTCTTCCCAGCTGGCTTTTGAGAAGCCTGAGAAGGTCCAGAAGAAGAAGCACAAGTGATCATGAATGCAGAACTATTCTTATTCATGTCTTCTTGAGCTGTCAGCAATATATTGTGCAACTCAGAATATGTAGGAAGCATCTTATGCATGTTAAAGTTAACGATAAAGTCCTTGAAAGACTTAGGAAGAGACGCGAGAATCACACTATTCCCGAGGCGATTGTCAATTGGAATATCCATCCTTTCGATCTCTTCGATACAATCTATTAGCTTCATCACATGTGGGCTAACAGGTTTTCCCTACGGGAGGAAATTAGGAAAAAACTCGACAGCCACCCTATACATCTCTACCTGAGGTCGATCACTGAATAGTTCCTTCAAATTCAACAAGATGGATCTGAAATCAAGCATCGGCATGTACTTCCTCTGTAGTTCTGATACCATTGATCCCAAAATGTATGACCGGACTTTCCGATCATCATCCTTCCATCTCTTGAACGTCTCAGGTTCTTCATCTAAAGCATCATCCGAAACCCTTGCGGGCATTGGATTATCTAGAACATATTCAAGTTGCTCCGCTTGGCAGAGAATCTGGAGATTCATGAGCCAAACAATATAATTAACAGCACCTTGGAGCTTATGCGTATCAAGTAAACGCGAAAACGGGTTCGAAATAGACATTCTGTCTATACAAGGATAAACAAAAATAAAGCGGAAATATAATATTTAATTATCATGATAAAACACTAAATAGAATATGGATTTACTTTTTCTATAAAGTGTCATCGCATTGTCTTACATATTCTTGATAATCTCTACAAACAAGAATACGAAAATTTAACTCTTAAATCTCACAATGAGAAGTAGATCCTCCTTGACATTTACTCAAGTCTAACGCTTTAGCAATATTGACCATTGTAAATTCAAGAGGTAAACAATTATTGTCAATTACATCTCATGCAACTCTTACATTCGGTCCTAAATTGAATCTCATCCTCACGCTTTAGCAATATTGGATAGTTCAATTTTTAGATCAACTTGTCTATCACCGAAAGTAAGATACTAATATTAACCTCACGTTTTAGCAATATTGGATAATACTTTCTCTTAAATTCGACTCATCTCATGCTTAACCAGAATAGTACAAAATATTATAACCAATCCCTCACGCTTTAGCAATAATGGGACAAATCACAATGGTTTCACTAACACCGTATAGACAAGCTGGACCATGTCATATTTTCAACTAAAATAATGACACTTAATGATCTAGCGTAGAGATTTTTCCAAAGTTCAATCCACACAAATATGTAAAATGTATGCATGTCCAAAAATGCCTAAAGCATGTAATTAACACTTACATGTATGTATGGACATTTTATTACATTAAGAAGAATTGTAAAGGAACATGAACAATTAGAAGCATTTATCGCTTTGATACCACTTGTTGAGTGAGGAACGGCAATGCCGGACGCAGCGGAACACGCCCGAGATTAAATCCGAGCGAATAATTTTTTTTTATTTATTATTTACGGCAGTGACAGTCACAATGGGTTTAAAATTTTTTATCAACTTAAAATTTTCTTAATGGACTAAAAAACATTTTCCATGCATCAAAAATATTACTATAAGCATAATTAGAATTTTAAACACACTTTAATCAATCTATCAACTCTTGAAAAATTAATCTAAGCATCATAATTATTTCCAACACTTGAAAATAATCTAAACATACTAAAATTAATTTTTCAACACTTGAAAAATTAATTCAAGCATACAAAATAATTTTCCAACTCTTGAAAAATTATTCCAAGCATACAAAAATGAACATATCATCTATATACTAATTTTCCAACACTTAAATGCTTCCAATCCTCACATACATGCTTCCAATTTATCCAACTCTTCCACAACAATTTTTCTCAACAAAATTAATCACAAATTGAACAAATAAAATGAACAATAAAATTTATAAATTATATTTTACCAACAAGCTTTTAACCCTTGCCAATTTGTTGAATATTTGCCTCCAAGCTTTTCCAAATCTTCAAGCTTTGAACTCCTTCAAACTCCACCAAATTGAGCTTTCTCAAGAACAAATCTTGGTGATCAAAAGGTGGTTCGATCACTCAAGAATGACAACCAAGATTTTCCCCAAAATCAACTCTTGAACCCTAGGAAAAATCAAGAACTTCAAGAACACAATTAACCCATAACACTTAGAGATTAATTTCCATGGTCTTGATTATTTATCGGGTAATATTTGGTGATGAGATTTTGGCTTTAATTTAAAAAGCAAAAACCAATTATTTCTCTTGTGTTGCTTGGCAGAGGTGAGAAACAGTGAAAAAAAAACAATTTCTTTCTTTTTTTTTTGGTTTTTCGGCAATGGGGCAGTTGTAAAGAAGCCAAAAAATGCTTTTTTTTTTTATTCTTTTGATTTTATTAATTAAAATTAAGGAAAACCAAAATCAAACCAATTAACAAACTATGGTTCAAGGGAATCTTTTGCCTACACCATATATTTCAAAAATTAACTTAACCAAAGTTAAAATTAATCTCACCAACTTTAGTAACTAAGTTACCTTTATGCATCATTTAGTTACTTTAACCAAATAATTCAATTTGCTTTACCTTAGTTACTTTAACTAATTAAAAGCTTTATTTGCATAATCTAAGTAATTAATATTATATATTAATTTAACAATTAAATTAATTCACAAAATAATTACTAATTTAATGTAAATCGAATTTACATTTATTATACAATAAAATTATATCAACTCTTCATATAAAATTAATTAATTTAATTCATCTCATGAATTATCGGATTAAACAATTTAATCATAAATACCCAAAAATACTTTGTCAACATTTGACGAGAAGTCGCCCTAGTGCTCAACGAGTAAACTAAATATAATGGAACTGTTTAGGATCACGTTCGGTTGTTACTTATATATCTTATATACTTGTATAAATATTTCATGAAGGCATGCCCACCTACAAATCATGACTAAACAACACGACACGTCGAACCATACAAGTCGAGGTTAAAATGCTAATGTATAATCCCTTCGTCATTTCCGCTTCCAATTTCGTAAGATTATAGTTATACTGTCAAAACCTTATCTACTCAATATAAACTAACTTTTCTAAAACTATATTCCATTAATAAATAATATATGCGAAACTCTTTTCAATATTATTTATAATGTCAAATAAACAATTTCTTCGATGAACTTTCGGTCGAAAGATTTCCGGAATATACTCTGAAAAATATCTGGAAACATAATCCAACCATATGGACTGACGAATCCTCATATTAACACACACCGATCTTCGTGAACATCGGTCTATACCTAACAGACATCCAGCGGTCAGACCATGAAAGGTCTCTGACATGCATAGTATCAGGCATAGAGGATGACTCACAAGACCATCGTGGTGTCTCAAGTCAAAGGACTACAATAACTACTCAACTCGAAAAGACAACTATTGACAGTTTTATGGAATATCTATTAGTTATCTTTTATGAGTTTGTTCAATACTCATTCAACTAATGAATATCTGCATTTCTATATGATCTTCCGCTAAGCTCACAGTCTGTTGAGACAAACCATATGTCCATTACATATATAGACAATGCATTAGTCTTACCAATATAATGACCGCCCCATGTCGATATATCTAGACCAGGAATAATTTATATTTGAGAGAATGCGTGATATTTCTGAACACCATTTGCAACTCTTGCAACTATATCACCATATGTTGTAATTCTCAGGTCTTTACTAAATTCATATAAGGTTACGAGTGTAACTCGAAATCTCTAACTCTTAGAGTAATCTAACTCTTAGATTTACATTATATAAATAAAAGTAAGAGTTTTATCATATAAATAAATAAATAACCATGATAAAATAAATATTATATTGCATAAATATCAAAAATGTTCATACAAAAAGTGAATGGTGCTCGATCACCATTTCCAACACCTATACCACCCACTATAGGGTGGTACAGTGATATAAAAAATGGCTAATTTGATTGGCCGAATTGTGAGTAGTTAAGGATATTTGTTACTACAATGATGACAGTGTGACATGAGCTGATGTTATGGGCGATGTAATATTGGATTTGGAAGCCTATATAAAGGGGTTGAAGTCTTAAATTCAAGAGTTAGCAAATTTTATAACCCATAACTTGTTAAAGATGAGAGTTACAGTTAATGATATAGAGAGAAATCTGGTTGGTTCCCGTCACCTAGGAGAATTATGCTGGGCTAATTAATAACCGAGGTGTTCGATATCATATCTTGTATTCAATCCCCAATTGTAGCTTGGGTCGGTCTTGACCCCGAGCAAGTAATAAAATACACCACATTTCTCACATGGATGTAGGTTGGAGCTATTCTCCACAAAACCACGGAAGCTCTGTGTTTTCTTATCTGCTTGCTAAATTTACTTTTGGTTCCCTACTAACCAAACAACTTCATTTTCGATGGAGGTTTATTCGTGGGGTTAATTTCCCATATCGCCATTCAAACAAGAAACAACCGTCAAAATTTAATATTTGAAATTAGTTACTAATATTTGAAATGAGTTATTAATATTTAACTCTTCACATTCTGCAACATCTAATATTTTATTTTATCAGCCCTTCCAAACTTTTGTTTTCCAAAATTATTAATTATTGAAAATATGTTAATTAAATGTATAATAGTTTCAAATGAGTTATTAATGTTTAACTTTTCACATTCTTCAATTTCCAATCTTTCAATTTCTCAACTCTTCTAAACCCTTCATTTTCTTATATTATTAATTATTGAAAATTTGTTAATTAAATACGTATTTATTTCAAATTAGTTATTAATATTTGACTTTTCACATTCTTCATTAACTCTCACTTATTTATTAGTAAAAGTTCAAGAGACATAAATTATATTAAGTCAAGTATAAAAGTGATCATAACTTAGCCAAATCTATTCTTACACTAAGAGTTTTGTTCTCCATCTATAAAAAAAATATAAAATGGAATGTAAGATCTTAATTATTTTATTTTTTATATTTGATATATATCATATTTTTTCTAATAACACTAGTCACGAATCGCATAGATTATCAGCTAGTTAAAGGAATGATGAACAAAAATTAGTTGAACGCTCTCTCATTATTAATTAAAAACCAAAAGAGTTTTCATGCATTAATCTATTTTTTTATGTAAATAATGAATGTTTGTTTTCCAAACTTTAATTATGAAATACTATAAAATCTTTGTATAGAGATGAAGAGTTGTCATGAAGAGAAGTATTTTTTTTTGTTGCAACCTTACGAATAATATTTCTTTTAATATACCCTTTCACTTAAGTATTTTCAATAAAATCTTTTTATATTGTGAAAATATTCCAACAATTTCCCATAATTTTGAAACTTGAAAATTAATTAATATGTAAATGCAGACACTTGAGAGAGTTTATTTGGAAAGTCAATGCATCGAAATAGATAGCTTTTAGCCTTGAACTTTCATTAGTGAATAACCATTGGATTTACTTGGAAACCTAGTTGTTGGACAATTATGACCCATAACATCACTATTTGTACAAAACATGGTGTTGTTGTACAAATTAACTATGTGACAAAGGAAATTGCTTTTTTATCATTTGTAATTAGATTACCAAGATATATAATTGATAAAAGTCCATATGATTAGTACCGGATTAATAAGATACGAGATAATATTCATCCACTAAGGTTTAATCATTAAATATCCCTAGTCGTAGTATTATCGAGACGGGACATCGATAATGCGGAATAGACTAGTATTACACTTGTGCGCGTTATGGAAGCGTAACGACATAGTTCTCATATATTTGGGTATTGGATACTCATGCAAGTGTAATAGGAGGTTCTGTTTACCGATGGTACGGAAACAGTCGCGTTCTGGATAGACCCCTCGGAATCTCATTGGTAGTATGACTATGTGTCTATGGGAATCTGAATAAGGGTAGGTATATTTGGTCTTAACCTGAGACTTGCACCGCTAATACTTGCGACAATCAGTATACTTTGGTTTTGGTCGTCCAGGGCTTTAATAGGTTCTGTGTATGCCTCTTCTGGGTATACTGAGAATCGTAATGTATTGGGTGTGATGTCAAGATGGAAGTATCACTTCAGTCATATGGAGATGATGATCACGCAGGATACGAAACTGGTACTCTTATGTACTGCAGTCATCAGGATAATATGACTAGGTCATGATTATCCGATTATAGAGACTAGTTACCAGAGATCCGATATATGCTTCGTACGGGGCATACACAATTCCAGCCCTAGGCCTAGCATCTGATATCGAAACTGGATCGTAATACGCAATACTACGTATACTACGTCTGACAAAGATTATATATTCCTTAAAAGAATATTTCTGGAGAATTGGGTAGACACGACGCTTTGCTAGAAGCCAACCATGTCTTGTAAATCGGTAAGAACGTGGTACAGGGTACGCATATGTTAGGATAATCCGATGACCAGATTTACTGCCAACATATCCAGGGATCTCATGGGTCGTTTCCCGAAGATTCACCGATGACGTTTGACTCGAACATAATTAATCTGGGATTAATTAGAAGAGAAATAAATTAATCTAGGATTAATTACGGTGAGAATTTATCTGGGATAAAATTCAATTAATAGAGAGAGAACGGTTAATTTGGAATTAATCGATTAAATAATATATTCGATATATTAAATGAAATTAGATTTCATAACAGAATTAAAATTATATTTTAATTTGGACGAACAAATTAATTTAGAATTAATTTGCGAGCGACTTTAATAGTAATTTTGCTAGGCATAATTATTTAATTAAATTTGATTTAATTAAGTCGCAACGGAAAATTCATTAATTCGGAACTAACGAACCCGAGCCCGGAATGTGTTTGCTGGGCCACTTGGATTTTGAATCAAAGTGGGGCCCACAAGTCACATCACCTAGTCAACTTTATCTAACTTTATGTTGATATAAGTTGGTAGTGGTTGGTGACTTGTTTCTTACACAAGTTTGAAAAGGTGAAAGACTTTTACCAAATCTTGGATTTGGTATCTGTTTTGATTTTTTTGAAATCATTTCACTTAACACTTTTCACTCTCTCATTTTCCTTGCAAAAACCGTAGCCTCTCTACCTCTCTTCTTCTTGGCTTGGCCGAGAGTTACACAAAGGAATAGGAAGATTTTTGTTGCAAATTTCTTCCATATCTAGCACTTAAAGAGTCTTCTAAGGTGATAGGGAAACTATTCCCATTGAGTTTGGAATTCATTCATCAAGGCTTGGAGCTCAACATACAAATCAAGGAAAGCTTGGAGCAACTTCAAAGGAGCAAAAGTTTTGAACTTTCCACCTACATCCAATCCGTTCAATGTAAGTATTTCCGCTACTTCTTTGCGTATTCACACATCTTTTATGCTTAATGATCTTGGATTCGTTCTTAGAGAACCCAACAATGGTATCAGAGCCAATTTAAGCATGAAATAAACTTAGGGTTAATATACTTTAATTTGGGATTTTTGTGATTTGAGCATGATTTTTCCAAATTGATGGTTTGGTTGAGCTTGGATGATGTTAAATTAGATTTGTGCATCTTAGGAATTCAGAAAATGAATTGGATACATTTTCCCCTAATTCTATATGCTTGGCCGAATATGAGGACCCTTTGTAGCTCATGGTGATTTTGATTTTAGGCCATTGGATGTGTTTAAAATGCATGGATATATTGATTTGTGATTTAATTGGATTGAAATCAAAATTGATGAAAAAATACCATATTGCCGTGAGCCTTGGAAGCATGTTGGAGTTTGATTTTGCTTCAATAATGTTGGACATGTATTGAAAATAATTAAGCATGATTAATTAATTAAATTGGTGTTTTGGAAATATTAATTTAACTAATTAATTATGGCTATACACTTTAATTAAATAAATTGTGATATTTGGAATATTGGAATTTAATTAATTAGGCTTTAATTTGGAATTGGGCTAAAATGTTATATTTGGGCCTTATGGGCTTATTGGCCAAATTGGATTGGATCCAAATTGGGCCTAAAACCATTCTGTTAAGTCCAAATATAATTAATATTCCTTTTAAATTTAATTGGGCCTAATGGGCCAAAATTAATTTTATGGCAAATAGGGTGATTCCTTAATTGGGTCTTGGCATTTGGGTTTGAACCATATTGGCCAAAGCCCATGCCTTAAGGAATTAATTAAAAGCCCATTGGACTTTAATTAAATTGACATTGAATGTTAATTGGGCTTTGAGACCCATTAAGATTAGATTTAGAATCTAAGTCGTAAAGGCACATTAAAAGTGTAATTATTTAATTTGGAATTAAATAAGAATTAGTATTGAATACAAATTAAATCGGATTTAAAATTGTAGTTCGATATAATTCAAGAATTCACACTTTGAGTACTTATTCTTAAAACGAGTTGGACTCGCGCAAATCAAATCGTTGTTTGAACATTGTGTTGGGGTTGGTGCTTAGAGCGCCAATCCGGACCGTATTTATGTCTGATTCATGAATACGAACACTCCCTTATTCCATAATATTACTTATTTATGGTTGCACCTCTTGTTCTTATATACGTATTCGATCTGATTATGATTAGATTGAAATTAAATGTGGTTTAGTGATATGTATATATTAGACAAAGGCCCGATAATATATAATGCAGTACACAGTTACAAATTTAGTTTGTAATTGACATTGGGAAGTGTCACTGCTATATGTATATTATCAAATATAGTTCCTGGTCAAGATTTGCTAACACGGGTCGGTTAGTCAAATCCGTTGAGACCAGTACATGTCGTATATCGAGACTTAGTCCGATGGTTTATCCCAATGAACCATGAGTCTAGGGAGACTCGTATAGACGTGTAGGTGTTTATAGTGGATAAACACTGAACGGCTCACCGGAGATTCTTAATGGATGGTACACCAACGTCAATAAGAATCTTCACGGGTTGAGTAGCATAGTGGTCCTTCGACTTGAGATACCACTGTGGATGTATGAGACATCCTCCACACTTAGATGGCAGTCACATCACCGATCTATTTAGATCAGACCTCCGCCTGTTCGTTGGGTGTGGATCGATCCTCAGGATATCCTGTGTGTGTCAAGATAGGATCCGTCAGTTCTGTGTACAGAGCATAGGTAGTCCATATATAATTAGCAGTCTGTTAAATCTGTGGCCACAGTATACATCGGAAGTAAGTTCCGAGTGTTATTTAAAGATTGCTAATAGATACGTCGACGAGATAATCCCTATAGAGATTTGACATTTACATCTATATCTCTGGGATTATCTGGATACCTGTGACGGAGGGATTATACGTATGCAATGACCTCGACCTGTATGATTCAGCGAGATTATCCGTGATCGTCATAATCTACGGGTGGATAGATTATGGACACGAAATTGGATTTCGTGACGGATATACCTGAATCTAGAGAGTCTCAATAATGAAACATACTCGTAGAGCACTAGAGCAACATTTATGAATAATGATGATTATTTATAAATCGTTTAATCGTTAAACGAAAAATACATGCGAACGGGCCGAACCGTCATTTCCTAATTAATGTGTATTTGTATTTAATATATGATGTTATTGAATACACATTAATAAATGGTCAAATAAAGGTATTTGACATATATCATCAATATATGTATTTGAGATATTTAAAGTAAATATAATACATATATTTGATATATTTGTATTTAATTAATTATTTAATTATTTAATTGTTAAATGATTAATATAATTAAAATATAAATATATCACCAAATGATAAAGTTAGGAAATGATTATAAGTGTAAAAGTTTGACTTTACATTAAAGGAAAAGGTTGTCAAATTGATTTTGACTTCTTAAGATATTTGTTCAAAATTGTTTGAAAAATGAAAAATATTTTTTCCTTTATTCTTTATCAATTTCGGCCATGACACTTTAAAATATAAGAGTTATATTTTTCTAAGTTGCATTTGTTGACTAAATTAAATATCTTTAAAGTTGTTTTAGATATTTAACCAAGTTGAACAAATGAAAGACAAATGAAGATGAAATTAATATTCTTCTAATTTGCCTTACCAATTTCGGCCAATGGCTTTTTCCAAGCTTGTATATATTGTTTTTCATTTCATTTACTTTTAACCTAATACACTTTAACCAAAAACTCCATTAAAGGAAGGCAAATAATGCTAGAGAGAAAAGAAAGAAAAATCAAGAAAAGCTTGGAAAATAGTAAGTATTTCCAACCTTCCATTAGAGAGTAATTTGTTCCTCTTGTTGTGGGAAACATCTTGTGATGTTCTTGAGTTTTTCTATTCTTTATTCTTTGTGTTTTTGATGGATAAAAGTTTGGTGAAAGTGTTGAGCATGTATAATGGAGAAAGCTTGTGACTAGTGTAGTTATAAGTATTCTTTTATGGTTTTGGAAACCTTGTTGCTAATCTAGAGTTGTTGACCCACTCTTAGATGACCTAGATTTGATCTTGAGTTGTTTCATTGTGTCGAGACTTTGATTGGATGGAAGAAACATGATTGAAGTATTGGATTTAACCAATTTGGTCTAATTTGTCCAATTTGATGAAATTGAAAATTAGGGTTCATGACCAATTCCAAATTTGGGGATTTTCAAATATGTTGTGTATTTGGATGTGTATATGATGCATATAAAGTTTCATGTTCATTGGATTACATCTTGATGTGTTTTGATGCATGAAATGACAAAATGCACAAGTTGCCCACCTTTGGGAGGCATTCGGCCAAATGATGAATTTTGGGCTTTTGTGTTGCTTTTGGTGTTTTGATGTTTTGAACATGCTAAGTTCATCTTAGAAATGATTTAGAATCATTCAAAATTGATTAGATCAATTTCGGACTAAAATGGACTAAATACCAAGTATAAGGGTAATTCGGTAAATTCACTTAAATATGATTTATTTGAATTTTATTTCAAAATTTAATTATTGGATAATTAAATAAATATGTGTATTTAATTAATCCGAGAAAAAGTTTTGAAATCGGAAAATTTGATTTTCCACCGCTTCCGCTGCGTTATCGGATTCTGCCCCTAAAACCCCTACACATTGGATGATCATTAATTCAAAGATTAATTAATTGGATTAGATTGATGGAATAACATGCTTTGTGTGAACACATGGATGTATTGTATGAATAATGTATATCAGATGGATATTAGATGGGTGAGGGCAATTTTGGAAATTGTTGTAATAAATTTAGAATTTATTAAATTGGACTTGCGTGTCCAGCCTTTATCTCTTGACTCATTGTAATTCTCTTCTCACCAATTCCCCTAATGTAATGAGGTTTCTTTATTATATTATGTAATTGGGTAGAAGTATGAATAGTGCTAGCGGGAGAGAGGAAATGTAGAGATTTATTCTAGGAAAAAATTGTTAAATATTCATCCGCATATCATTATTATTTATTCGCGCCTTATTATGTTTTTAGAATGCATGTTTAAGGGTGTAAGATGAGACCTAATTAAAGATAATAAATTGGTTGTCAAATCACGACAAAACCCCTGATTTTATATTAAGCGTTTTTCCTTCCATTGAGTGATTCTCTCTCAAGATCCAAGATTGGCATTGGTTTGTTGGCCAACGTCAAGATCAATGTCCATCGCAGATGTGTTTGAATCATGAAAGCTTTGTTCCATATCGTACGCCTTGGGCAAGTTGTGATTTGTTGGCCAAAGTCAAGGTCACTTCTTGTTCATCGGCCTCGATTACGAAGCTTTCCCACTGTCAATGGGTCACGCTTAACTGGTTGCCAAAGCCAAGACTTGGTTGATACAGAGGAAAAATGTTAGGCAATATATCAGATATATTGGCATATATTGGATATATGTTTCAAACTTGGAGGTCCACCTACTAGATCTAGGAATTGGATGGGATCCAATTGATCTTAGAGATCTACCTAGTTAAGTTTCATACAACTTGTTGGCCAAAGTCAAGGTTGTGTGTTATTTAATGGGATCCTAGCCCACTAGGAAACTAGGTTTCCCGAGTACTCCACAGAGGGTTAGAGGCTCACCGAAAAATAGTGGGAGGCAAGTATTAAATTTACAATTTCGTTTAGATACTTGCCAATACGCACTCATTTCAATTTTCCGTCATTAAATTTTTTATATATATTAGTTGGAATAATATTCAATTGTTGTTTTAATTAAACAGTTGGACTGTATTCAAACTATTTCATTTATAGTTGATTATATAATTGGATTATAGTAATCAAATATATTTGAATTTAACCAATCAAATAATAGTTGATTATATAGTTAGACTATAGTAATCATTATATTCGATTGTACCCGAAATCATTGATTGGATAGTTGGACTATTGGAATCAAGATAACTGAAAGATTAGCGTTTAAAACATAATCCTGGGTGAAAATGTCTTTAAGCGGCTTCAATTTTCAAATTGAGAATATAACCTCAGGATAGTCCTGGGAGCCGAGAAGTTACTTTATTTGATAGAGTGACATCTCAGGCCTGAGCCCGGAGGTGAGCAAATAGTGGAGCATGAGCTTTGGAAAACTCATGGTGATGATAACTTTTGTGCTCAATCTGTTATGCTAGCCGCAATGACTCCTTAATTTCTTCGTCAGAAATAAGGATTAGATCCTTATATTATGATATTGAAATTGAAGGATCTTCATAGATCTATATTTAGATCTTAGAAGTACTAATTGCAAAAGATAACTCTTGGAGAGTTAATGGCTATGCTCAATGAAGTACAGCTAGAGCTTCTAAAAGGGAAAGAAGCGCAAGACGCATCTTACTTGAACATCCCAGAAGGTCAAGGCTTGGCCGAAGGCTTCTAGGGATATAAAAAAATGGGCAAAGGAAAAATTGTCATTGTCTTCCAGGAAGACAAAGGACATATCCCAAGATGTCTGCCTAAACTGTGGCAAACGGGGTCACTGGAAGCGTGACTGCCGTATGGACAAGGCAGACATGAAGGAAGTGAAGACGGGCAAGGCTCCGACTTCATATATGTTTTTTATAAACATGTCCACTACTAGATTTAAAATTGGATTTTGATACTGGATGTGGAAAATACATAAATATGTACTGATGTGTGAAATCTGCTGATTAGCAGGAGACTGGCTTCAGTTGAGATCGACCTATGAGTCAGATTCAGGACATGAGTCGCTGTTTCGACCATAGAAACCTAAGTTTTGGAACTGCCCTTTGGGCATGTACTTAAATTATGAGACTGTTATAATGTACCTAGTTTGACTAGAAACATTATCTCTGTATCTAGTTTAACCCGTTGCGGGTATACCTTTATGTTCCAGAACACTAGGTGTTTTATTTATAAAGATGATATTGAGATAAACACATTAGATGTGAATAACAGTATTTATATTTTGAATATAAATAAATCTCAAACATATAACATGACAAACAAATAGCTCAAACTGAATTAATCAAATAAGACTTATTTGTGGCATTGTTGTCTGGGACACATTAACAAGACTCGTATATCCACACTTTCGAAGAGTGGGTACTAGGACGGATTTGATTCTAATTCAAATGATGTCTACGAATCTAGTTTATTAGGCAAAGTGCCTAAAACACCTTTTACTTGGTAAAAGTGCAAGTGCCACCGATCTGTTAGCCCTCGTTCATAGTGACGTAAGTGGGCTCATGTCTAGCTAGGCTAGAGGTGGTTATGTGTACTTCGTAACCTTTACGGATGTTGCATCGCGTTATGGTTATGTGTATCTTATGACACATAAATCGGAAACTTTTGATAAATTCAAAGAGTTTCGACACGAAGTAGAAAAACAGACTGGTAAAAGTATTAAAAACATTACGGTTAGACCATAATGTAAAATACTTAAACATATGAGTTTCAAGATTACTTGAAAGAGTATAGTATTCTTTCATAGTGGACTCCTCCCGGAACACCTCAATTTGACGGTGTGTCCGAACAGAGAAATCGAACTTTGTTAGACATAGTAAGGTTAATGATGAGTCGCTCTGAGCTACCGATTTCCTTCTGAGGATACACATTAAATAATGCAATACTTATTTTAGACAGACTTCATATTAGATATGAACAGGAAAGAAACTGGTTTTTCTCATTCCTGAAGATTTGGGAATGCTGGGCATATGTTTGGATGATACCAAACTAGAACCCTAATCGGATAAGTGCCTGATTTGTAGGTTGTCCTTGGGAAACCAAAGTATAGTACTTATACAAACTCACAAGAGAACAATGTAATTGTTGTTCTCCATGCGGTTTTCCTAAGAGGAATACCTATATGCAGTGGTAAGTGGGAGGAAAGTAAAACTCGATGAAAATCAGAGTAATACTGTTCCAAACACCGATTCCTTAACGGAACACAAACAGTTCATCAGGGATGAAACTGTACCACAATCTTCAAATACAAAAGATCCGCGTAAATCGAAGAGAGTCAGAAAACAACCTGGGAGGTATGGGCTTCTGATCTCACCTCATGTAGATGTCAATATTATTGAGAAAAACAAACCGGCTACGTATGAGGAAGAGATACAAGGTATCGACTCTTTATATGGCAAAATGCCATGAAGTCCGAAATGGATTCCATGTATAAAACCAAGTTTGGACACTGGTTGATGTACTAGAAGGCATTGTGCCTATTGGTACTAAATGTGTCTTCAAGGAAGACATACATGGATGGCAACATACAAATGTACACAGCTAGGCTTGTAAAGAAAGGGTATCGTCAATGACATAATGTTGACTACGATGAAACCTTTTATCTATTGCAATGATTAAATCCATTTGGATAATGCTTGCTAATGCTGCATGTTTCATTTATGAAATATGGCACATGGACGTCAAAATCACTTTCCTTAAACGGAAACCTTTTGGAGGATGTTTATATACATCCTGACAGTTTTGTCGGGCCAAAACATGCAAACAAGGTTTGCAAGTTAAATCGATCCATTTATGGATTGAAGCAAGTATTGCATTCATGGAACTAACGTTTTGATAAGATCATAATGGTATATGATTTCATTCAAAACGGTAAAGATTCTTGTGTATATAAGAAGGTTAGTGGGAGCGCACTGACAATGAATGTCCTATAAGTTGATGATGTATTAATGCTTCTTAGCAATAACATTCCCATAATATAATCGGTGAAAGCTTGGCTTTCATTAATATTCTTCATGGAATACCTGGGATAAACAGGCTTTATTCTAGGAATAAAGATCTACTGGGATAAATCTAGAAAGCTGCTGACAACCCTCCAGAGTTCGTACGTTTTTTGAAATGTATGTGACCTGATGTCTCATATGCTTTGAGCATATGTAGACGCTATAAGGCCGATCCAGGTGATAGTCACTAGATTGATGTTAAGAACATCCTTGAGTATCTTAGACGAACTAAGGATGCATTCTTAAAACATGGAGAAGGAGAACTTGAAGTGACTAGGTTCACCGTTACAAGTTTCCAAACCAACAAAAATGAATGTAAGTCGAAATAAGGGCACTATATAGTTTGAATAACGGAACAGTGAGCTGGAAATCTTCCAAGCAAGATACTGTTGCCGAATAAACAACAAAAGCGGAACATTGCTGCAGCTGAGGCATCAATAGAAGCATTTTGGATCTATATAATCCTAATTGGATTAGGAGTAGTTCTGTTAGCAGCTGATCTAGGCTACAACACAGGCTAAGGAACCGTGGCCTCATCAACGATCCAAGTATATACTTCGACTATTTCATCTGATTCGTCAGATCATACATCGTGGCGATGTGATGATCGAATATAACACATCAGATGATAACATTGAAAATCCGCTGACGAAAACTGTTTCTCAGCAGAAGTTTGAATGACCCGTACATAGTTCAGGTGTAGGACACTTGAGTGATTAGCTATAGGCCAAGTGGGAGATTGTTGGACAATTATGACCCATATCATCACTATTTGTACATAAAATGGCATTGTTTTACAAATTAACTATGTGACAAAGGAAATTTCTCTTTTATCATTGTAATTAGATTACCAAGATATATAAATGATAAAAGTCCATATGATTAGTACCAGATTAATAAGATATGAGACAATATTAATCCACTAAGGTTTAATCATTAAATATCCCTAGTCGTAGTATTATCGAGACTGGACATCGATAATGCGGAATAGACTAGTATTACACTTGTGCGTGTTATGGAAGCGTAATGACATAGTTCTCATATATTTTGGTATTGGATACTCATGCAAGTGTAATATGAGGTTCTGTTTACCGATGGTACGGAAACAGTCGCGTTCTGGATAGACCCCTCGGAATCTCATTGGTAGTATGACTATGTGTCTATGGGAATCTGAATAAGGGTAGGTATATTTGGTCTTAACCTGAGACTTGCACCGCTAATACTTGCGACAATCAGTATACTTTGGTTTTGGTCGTCCAGGGCTTTAACAGGTTCTGTGTACGCATCTTCTGGGTATACTGAGAATCGTAGTGTATTTGGTGTGATGTCAAGATGGAAGTATCACTCCAGTCATATGGAGATGATGATCACGCATGATACGGAACTGGTACTCTAATGTACTGCAGTCATCGAGATAATATGACTAGGTCATGATTATTCGATTACAGAGACTAGTTACCAGAGATCCGATATATGCTTCGTAAGGGGCAGCCATAATTCCAGCCCTAGGCCTAGCATGTGATATCGATACTGGATCGTAATATGCAATACTACGTATACTACGCGTGAAAAAGATTATATATTCCTTAAAAGAATATTTCTGGAGAATTGGGTAGGCACGGCTCTTTGCTAGAAGCCAATCTTGTCTTGTAAATCGGTAAGAACGTGGTACGAGGTACGCACGTGTTCGGATAATCCGATGACCGGATTTACTGCTAACATATCCAGGGATCTCATGGGTCGCTTCCCGAAGATTCACCAATGACGTTTGACTCTAACATAATTAATCTGGGATTAATTAGAAGAGAGAGAAAATTAATCTAGGATTAATTACGACGACAATTTATCTGTGATAAAATTCAATTAATAGAGAGAGAACAATTAATATGGAATTAATCGATTAAATAATATATTCGATATATTAAATGAAATTAGATTTCATAATGGAATTTAAATTGTATTTTAATTCGGGCGAACGAATTAATTTAGAATTAATTCGCGAGCGACTTTTATAGTAATTTTACTAGGCATAATTATTTAATTTAATTTGATTTAATTAAGTCGCAACGGAAAAGTTAATTCGGAATTAACGAACCCGAGCCCGGAACGTGTTTGCGGGGCCACTGTGATTTTGAATCAAAGTGGGGCCCACAAGTCACATCACCTAGTCAACTTTATCTAACTTTATGGTTATAGAAGTTGGTAGTGGTTGGTGACTTGTTTCTTACACAAGTTTGAAAAGGTGAAAGACTCTTACCAAATCTTGGATTTGGTATATGTTTTGATTTTTTGGAAATCATTTCACTTAACACTTTTCACTCTCTCATTTTCCTTGCAAAAACCGTAGCCTCTCTCTCTCTCTTCTTCTTGGCTTGGCCGAGAGTTACACAAAGGAATAGGAAGATTTTTGTTGCAAATTTCTTCCATAGCTAGCACTTAAAGAGTCTTCTAAGGTGATAGGGAAACTATTCCCATTGAGTTTGGAATTCAAGGAAAGCTTGGAGCAACTTCAAAGGAGCAAAAGTTTTGAACTTTCCACCTACATCCAATCCGTTCAATGTAAGTATTTCCGCTACTTCTTTGCGTATTCACACATCTTTTATGCTTAATGATCTTGGATTTGTTCTTAGAGAACCCAACTCTAGTGACTAACTGTTTCCCCATTTATATAAACCTAGACAATTATTATCACATAGCTTTTCATTGACCAATTCTTAAGTGTTCTAAGAGAATTAGGCATTTACTATTCTCATAAAAGCAGTTTCACTTCATACTTAAATATATGATTTTCTATTAAGAGCATTATGTCATACTCGACTTGAATTGTTCCCAAAATATAGTAATCATTGAAAACCTATATTATCTTAAACTCTGATAGACAACACCCATGTCATCATAGAAATTGGTAAAAGTAAATAACTCTACAATGATCCATTTAAATTACACATAATTTCATTTGTCCATTTTGAACCTAAATGTTGGTATCTCCAGTAAGCTAGGCTGGGTGTCCATTATGATACTTCGTTAAAAATAGGTTTTTAGTCATCGATGACTTATATATTTGCTCTATATGAAATATTTAGTATATCCGCTAAGTTTTCATTTGACTTGACATGTTCTCAATAATATCTCATTTGAGAATATATTGTATGCCTTTGATATATTTATCGAGACTTTATCCTTGAAAATGGTATTCTATGTCCATTTAATTTCTAATTGTCTAGCATAATGAAGTTATATAATAGACACATTTTTAGTAACCATTTATCACAGAGAGATATCCCCATATTTTCAAATATTTGTAGGAAAATATATGGTTTTTCTATTATTCTTACGATATATTCTCAAACTTATTTATTAGAAATTTTGTTGAGAATATTTTTGAGGGAGATCAAAGTCTCCTTTCACAATTTTGGAGTTATCCAAATGCTATTTGTTGGAGTTGGTGTTATGTGCACCAATCCGAATAATGTATTGTACATTATATTCTATAATTATTAATAAAATGACTATAAAATTCATTTCAATTTTGTTAATGGTAATTATTATTGGTTTAATATATACATATATATATATATATATTTATATGTTGATAATGATACCGACCTTAGAATAGTCAATTAGTAATACTGGACACTGGATGTGGTCCGACATTTGGATAGTATTACTATTATAAACTATTATTATGTAACATCCCCGATCTGGGAGATGCTACCGGCAGTGGATAGACCGTACTAACCCCATAAGCCTCTGACTCTAATAACTGCTATTCAATTTCTGATACTCTTTTTTCTAATATATATATATATATATATATATATATATATATATATATATATATATATATATATATATATATATATATATAGTATGTAAGAGACCATAGCCCAAACTCAATAACTTATCATGCAAACTCAACTCCAAAAATTATATACATAAAACATGTGTCTTTACAACGACTACGACATGAATAGAAACTGGTACATGACTTCTATTTTGACTATGACTGGACTCTTATGCTCTCTGACTCTGAACTGGTGGACTCCAAACCCTAGTGACTGCATCAATATCCTTCCTCTCTCGAGCTCGTCCTCCGGGAATACCTGCAAAATTGACCAGTGCGTAATCACACGCGTATAACGCAAGCGCACGTATCGTTCAAGTAGTATAAAAAGTATCGATCCCACGAGGACTTAAAACCTTTTGTTATTAATTTATGAAGTCAAATTTTTACGAGTATCAAATGGATTAGTTGTTTGATTGGATGGTGACTTTAAACTTAAAACAAGTAAATGAAATTGTTTGAAAGTATATTTAGGAAAATTCAATTTTATAAAACTATCCAGGGTTGTGAATCTTTCCAATATCTTTTAAAGGATGAAGTGATTATTTTACGTTTGTGTAATATATTGGTTTATTAACCTGGAACACAAAATTATGTAAAAGTCTATTCTGATGGTCAAATACAAATACCCAGTGTAACTCAATTAATCATATTCCCATGTCAATTAAGTTATCTGAATTCATTAAGATTAAGTTCCAATTATGGCTACCCTCGCCCGACAGGTATATTCCTATCCTGTAAAGAAATCTATTAAAGGGTTATATATCATCAAGGAAGATCGTGGGCTATTGAGTCTAAGGTCTTTAACCTAAAATCCCTATTCCAAGTTCATTTTAAGTTTGCCGAATCAATCTTATTAATGGCCAGTTAACAAGAAGCATTAAGACTAAGGCTCAATAAATAAACCTTTATATTACCCAAACCATAAAATAACCTCTTATTAACCGGTGATATTGGAATTCATCACAACCCCAGATAACTGACTTAGTTACGACACATATTTACGGGTAGTAAAAGCTTAAATAAAATAAAAGACATAAAATAAATTACTGTAAATTAAATACTGAAAAAGTAAATGATGGAAAGTAAATGCTAAAAATTAAATGCTGAAAAGTAAATGCTGAAAGTAAATTGATGAAAAGTAAATAAAGTAAAAGTACAATAAAAGAAAATGTTGAGATAAAATGATCCACTTTTATTACTACTATTTTAGATATCTCCATTAATATAATATATTAACTTTGCATGATAATTACCAACCAGCCATATAGGCGGTATCTTGATTAAATCAAATTAATAATTAATTACCAACCGACCAACCAGGCGGTATCCATGCTTAGTCAGGTTAAAACCAATTAATAATTAATTACCAACCGACCAATATGGCGGTATCCTCATTAAGTCAGATTTTAAATAGTTATTATATTATAATTAGGGAGATTAATCTAAATAGCAATAATAATAGCTTTACATTTTACCCCAGCAAGGGGGAGTTACCTCTTAATTGCTTGAAAAGTAAAAACTGAAAAAGTAAAGAAAAGAAAGTGCGAAAGCGGAAATTAATTACTGAAAACTGTAAATAAACAAACAAGATACAATCTTCTTAGTATTCTTAAGGAATTCCTTAGAAGAAAGTATGAATTTACAAATGAAATGGCTTGGTATTTATAGGCAAAATTTTGCCTCCATCAAATCATCCACCAAATGCTCCACCAAATCCTCCACTAATTGCTCTACCAAATCCATTATTAATTGCTATCATATTTGGTGGGAGTTTGACTATTTTAATTATTTATTTATTTATTTGCTTTGAAAATTACTTTAACAATTATGCATAACACACTTCTGGATGTTTCATCAATTTCGGTCATGAAATCTTCGGAATTCGAAATTGTTTTATTCTTTAAAGTTGTAGATCTTTGAGTCTTATTTAATCTGGAACTTGAATCAACTTAATCTGATATCGGAGTAAAACGTTATGCCCAAAATACGAAAGTTGCGCAAAATTAAAATTTCCGAAACTTCACTTCGTTAGAACGCCATTTCAAGTTTCCAATCTCCAAAATTAATATGTCAAGTCCAAATTTTGCCCCTATTTTACCCACATTTCATCCTAAATGATTTCATTGAGTCCCAATATTATTTTATCTGCAAAATAAACTAAAACACATCAAAACGTTCATCAAACCCGAGAAACTAAACAAAATATTAAGTAAAAGGGGCGGTAAATATTGATATATTTTCCGTTCAGTACACTCCCAAACCTAACATTTTACTAGTCCTCGAGTAAAACAATAAAATACAATAAACAATTAAAATTAAACTAAGCCACTTTCGTATGGATCACGGTTGTATTTAGCATATGCAACAAGACTTTAAACCCCTAGATGTCCCTAGTGGACGAGTTGTACTCTCGTGAGGGCTTACAACAATGATACCCATAAACGTTTGATAAAAGTAAGAAGATAGTAAAACTAATGCACACAAAAGCAAAAAGACAAGAGAAAAAAGAATAAAGAAGTTAGTGACTAAACATGTGAAACTTCTTATCCAAGTTAGTAGTTGTTTTCTTTCTTTCTAGATTATTGAATAAGTAAATTCTCCGATTGTTTTTTACCATTCTTCATATACACATCCAACAAAATATTTATCAACTCATTTTGCCCACAATAGTCACAAGTGTATTTGAGAAGAGAGTAATATTTTTGTTCTAAAGTTATATCAGAATTCACACATTTTTTAAAGCAATGAAATAATTTTTCTGATTTTTCTCTTGATTTTTGATTTTTTTTTATTTATATACAATATCTTCCATCCATGTAATGAGCTTTGGGTCAGTGACTCCCAAACCAGTTGGCTTTAAGGTACTAGATGTTAAGACACCCCTACGGACATAATAAATCGGACTTCCGATATATATATTTTTGCAACATCTTCGATCTATGTAGCGAGCTTTGGCTCAGTGACTCCCAAACCATTTGGCTTTAGGGCACTAGGTGTTAAAACACCCCTACAGACTTAATAACTCGGATCTCGGACGTTGTTTTTTTTACTCCATCGCTTTTTGAGATGCTTCATCCAATGAAACTAGAGTACTGAATATTACAAACTTTTCAATTACATCTCATGTCCGTATGTTACCATGAATATTGATAATATCTGTCAACTGAGCATATGAAGATCCATTTTAGTTAGTTTTATGGAGAATTCACAAATAAAATAATTCAAAAAGAAATAAACAAAAATTAACTTGTTTCGAAATAGGTTGAAATACGTCTCAGGAGTGGAAATTCCTTACTCGGCTATCTCTTACACCAATTTCACCTGATTAATCAAATTAAAAACACAAAAAAAAAAACAAAATATTTTTTTATATTTGTAAAATTTTTTAATTTTTTTGAATTTTTTTAAATATTTTAGACTAAAAATAACAAAATAAAAACAAGATACTAGTCAACTAATCCCCTCCCCCAAACCTAAATGAGACATTGTCCCCAATGTCTTACAAAGTAGAAGAGAAGTTTAGAAACAATACCTGGTTAGCTGAATTTCTACATCTAAAAGAGAAATTTAAAGGTTAAAATCCAGATTAATTCTTGTGCTGCCTGACCGGCGTATTCTGGTTTAACACTAACACTAGTACTGCAAAACACACAGATGTTTTCAACCCGTTTTCTTGAAGTAGCTTCCATTTTTATCTGGATGCCTTCAAAGGTGCAATGATGAGTTGAATTTATAGAACCTGAAAAGGGTGAATAATAATAGCACAAGTATCTTCCAAAGGACGATTAGTAGCAAAATAGTAAATCGTGAAAGGTCAAAAAGTAGCATGGATCATGTCGGAGAAAATAAAAAAACAAATCATAATTATTAGGAAAAGACAAAGAGATATAATATTTACAATAATGTAACGGCTTGAATGACATATATGCATAAGGGACAAGCTTCCTATCCAATTTTCGTATAAATTGGCAAACAGTGTCTTTTAAAGTCAGATTCTCGAGACTATACTGTTGTCTTTCCTTTTGGAATTGTGCATATAACATGCGAATTTCGTGATACACATATCCACTGGGATGCGTCTCAAGAGTTTTAGATATGTCATCCAAAGACTCCTTACTCAAGCCATCCCTAATGAAATTAATCTTATCTTCACGGTTATTAGACACCATTCCTAAAGATCGACAACGAGTATCACAAAACATACGAGCACATTTATAACAAACACACATTCTTTTGGCTATTCTCTTTTTAGCATATGTGCTTCTTCCTAAACCAGGCAGATGTGAAATAAAAGAGTCAGAGGACTCACTACCAATCGGACCTGTGCTTCAATAATCCAACGAATGTCAGTAGGAATACCTTTTATCATCAGTAGTCTCATTCGTTCCAAGCGAGCTTTGTAGACTTTCATCAGAGATTTTTTAGGGAGAGAAGGAAATTGCTTATGAAGATTTACGAGAGCGTCTTCCATCGTGAAATATGACTTTACCTACACAAATGAAACACATAAAAATAAAACACACCAGATCACAATATATACACAAATTGCATGAGTTGCCTCCCTGCTAGCGCTAAGTTTAACGTCGTCAGCTAGACGTGACTGCCCGAACGTTAGGCTGGATCTGAAAGTGTGACACTTTCTTTTTGTCGCTCAATTGTTTCTCCCCAGTAGTGCTTAACACGCTTGTTTTTAACCTTGAATGTTTTGTTGGAGTCGGGATCATATAACTCAACGGCTCTATCTGGTAAAACCTTGGTGATTAGGAATGGACCTGACCACCGTGATTTTGGCTTCCATGGGAAGAGTTTCAACCTTGATTTGTTTAACAGTACCTTATGCCCTGGTTCTAGTTGTATGCGCACTAACTTCTCATCATGTCTCTTCTTGGCCTTTTCTTTGTACAATTTGGCATTCTCAAAAGGCTGTATGTGAAATTTCTCCAATTCATTGAACTGGTGGAATTGTTTCTCTCATGTTGCTTGTAGTGCAAGAATCTGTGTCTTTAGTGCACAAGACGCTTTATCTTCAGTCTCCACAGGCAATTGACATGCTTTAAGTTTGTTAGTAGAACATTACATTGCATTAGAGATCTGAGCGGTACTATTTATCACATCAAGTCTGAAACATTCTTCATTCTCGTCATTCGGGAAATTCATGGCCTTGAAAACATTGAATGTTACTTCTTGGTCTTGTACCCTCATGGTTAGTTCTTTTTTTTGTACATCAATAATGGTTCGACCTGTAGCCAAGAATAGTCTCCCGAGGATGATCGACACATCTTCATCTTCCTCCATATCAAGGACAATAAAATCTGCTGGGAAAATGAATTTGTCAACTTTGACCAGCACATCTTCAACTACACCTCTCGGAAATACGAGCGTTCTATCAGCAAGTTGTAGAGAGACTGAGGTGGGCATTGTTTCTCCAATCTGCAGTTTCCTGTAAATTAGAAAAAGGCATCAAGTTAACACTTGCACCTAAATCGCACAAAGCCTTACCGAAGTCATGTTCTCCTATGGTGCAAGGAACAGTGAAACTGCTAGAATCTTTTAATTTTGGAGGAAATTTCCTCTGAACGATAGCGTTGTATTCTTCTGATAATGCTGATGTCTCGTAATCTCCCAATCTCTGCTTTCGTGAAAGAATGTCTTTCATGAATTTGGCATAGCTGGGCATTTGTTCCAACGCTTCTGTAAATAGAATGTTGATATGCATCTTTTTCAACACCTCCAAGAATCGAGCAAACTGCTTGTCTAGTTTGTTCTTCTGAAGACGCTGAGGAAAATGTGGAGGTGGAGTGAATTTTTCTTGATCTTTTTTCCTTTGCTTCTTTTTCCTTTATCTGTGGAACTGCATCTTTAGGAACTTCTTCAATTGTTGCCTTGATTCCAACACCTTTATTGATTTCAATACCGCTTTTCAAAGTAATGGCTTGACATTGCTTCTTCCCTCGGTGTCTTGGGTTTGGTTCTGTGTTGCTAGGAAGGTTTCCTGGCGGTCTATAACACTGAGCATTGGCCAGTTGTCCAATTTGATTTTCCAATGCTTTGATGGAAGCATATTGGCTTTGAAAAATAGCATCATATGCTGCTTGTTGCATTTTGAACATCTCTGCAATCCATTCTTTCATTTCTGGTTCTTTTTCAAACTCTTGGCTTTTGTTTTGCCGTTGAAATCCAGGAGGTGGATTGTTCTTTTGCCCTGAATTGTTGCTCCATGAAAAATTGGGATGATTCCTCCACCCTGGATTGTAGGTGTTGGAATATGGATTGTTCCGCTGTCTGTTGAAATTGTTGACATAGTTCACCGTTTCTTCATGTTGGTTTGGCTCTGGTGTTCCTCCATATGGTGAACTTGTGGCTCTAGCGATGTTTACAACTTGTGTGCTAAGTGTTTCCAGGCTTTTGCACATTTGCTCCAACTTAGTATTCACTGCTGAGTTAGCTCAAACTTCATAAATTCGTGCAATTCGTTGAATCATGCTCATTTCTGTTGGCCACAATGAATTGTTGTTAGTCATTTCTTCAATTAAGTCACATGCTTGATCTTCTCCTTTTGCCATCAAAGCTCCTCCAGCAGTAGCATCAATTGTGGTTCTCATCAGTCCAGAAAGTCCATTATAGAAAGTTTGGACTTGAAGCCATTTTGGAATCTCATGGTGAGGAAATTTCTGGAGCAAATCTTTGTACCTTTCCCAAGTTTCGTAGAGAGTTTCCGAGTCAAGTTGTACAAAGGATGTGATGTCATTTCTCAGTTTTACTGTTCTGGTTGGTGGAAAGTACTTTGCAAGGAATTTGGTGGCTAGAGTGTTCCAAGTTGTGATGGAACCTGCTGGTAGTGAATGTAGCCAAGCTTTTGCTCTGTCTTTCAAGGAATATGGAAAAACTCGCAGTCTCATTGCTTTTTCTGATGCTCTGTTGTAATTGAAAGTGTCGTAAACTTCCAGGAAGTTGCTGATGTGGGCATTAGGATCTTCAGTTGCATTCCTCCCAAACTGTACTGACTGCTGAATCATCTGAATGCATGTTTTGATGTCACACACATTTGCTGGTAAGGGAGGAAGTACAATACATGAAATAAGGCTGTCAACCACATGAATGGTTCTGTCTCGAATGAGAATTGGTGGTGCAACTTCTAAAGGTTCAGGTTCCATGTTAACGATTGTTTCTTGGCCTTCTCGCATTTCCCTTCTCAAATGTCTGATGGTTCTTTCAATCTCTGGGTCAAACGGTCGAAGTTCAAAGCTTCTGGTTCGTCTCATGTAGTGTCTGAGAACCAGAAACACAAGAAAACAAAAACAATAAGTAAAAAGAAATTAGATACAAGTAAAGTATCCAACCCCAAAACTAATAGTGAAAGATAAATAAGTCCCTGGCAACGGCGCCAAAAACTTGACCGGTGCGTAACCACACGCGTATAACGGAAGCGCATGTATCGTTCAAGTAGTATAAAAAGTATCGATCCCACGAGGACTTAAAACCTTTTGTTATTAATTTATGAAGTCAAATTTTTACGAGTATCTAATGGATTGGTTGTTTGATTGGATGGTGACTTTAAACTTAAAACAAGTAAATGAAATTGTTTGAAAGTAGATTTAGGAAAATTCAATTTTATAAAATTATCCAGGGTTGAGAATATTTCCAATATCTTTTACGTTTGTGTAATATATTGGTTTATTAACCTGGAACACAAAATTATGTAAAAGTCTATTCTGATGGTCAAATACAAATACCCAGTGTAACCCAATTAATCATATTCCCATGTCAATTAAGTTATCTGAATTCATTAATATTAAGTTCCAATTATGGCTACCCCCGCCCGACAGGTATATTCCTATCATGTAAGGAAATCTATTAAAGGGTTATCTATTATCAAGGAAGATCGTAGGCTATTGAGTCTAAGGTCTTTAACCTAAAATCCCTATTCCAAGTTCATTTTAAGTTTGCCGAATCAATCTTATTAATGGCCAGTTAACAAGAAGCATTAAGACTAAGGCTCAATAAATAAACCTTTATATTACCCAAACCATAAAATAACCTCTTATTAACCGGTGATATTAGAATTCATCACAACCCCAGATAACTGTTATTTACGGGTAGTAAAAGCTTAAATAAAATAAAAGACATAAAATAAATTGCTGAAAATTAAATACTGAAAAGTAAATGACAGAAAGTAAATACTGAAAATTAAATACTGACAATAAATGTTGAAAAGTAAATGCTGAAAGTAAATTGCTGAAAAGTAAATTGCTGAAAAGTAAATAAAGTAAAAGTGCAATAAAAGAAAATGTTGAGGTAAAAGGATCCACTTTTATTACTACTATTTTAGATATCTCCATTAATATAATATATTAACTTTGCGTGATAATTACCAACCAGCCATATAGGCGGTATCCTGATTAAGTCAAAATAATAATTAATTACCAACCGACCAACCAGGCGGTATCCATTTTTACCCTATGTTAAAACCAATTTATAATTAATTACCAACCGTCCAATATGGCGGTATCCTCGTTAAGTCATATTTTAAATAGTTATTATATTATAATTACGAGAGATTTAATCTAAATAACAATAATAAAAGCTTTACCTTTTACCCCAGCAAAGGGGAGTTACCTCCTCATTGCTTGAAAAGTAGAAACTGAAAAAGTAAAGAAAGGAAGTATTGTGCGTAAATGTAAATTGCGGAAAGTAAAAACTGAAAAGTAAAGAAAAGAAAGTGCGAAAGCGGAAATTAATTACTGAAAACTAAAAATAAACAAACAAGATACAATCTTCTTAGTATTCTTAAGGAATTCCTTAGAAAAAAATATGAATTTACAAATGAAATGGCTTGGTATTTATAGGCAAAATTTTGCCTCCATCAAATCATCCACCAAATGCTCCACCAAATCCTCCACTAATTGCTCCACTAATTGCTCCACCAATTCATTATTAATTGCTATCATGTTTGGTGGGAGTTTGACTATTTTTATTTATTTATTTATTTTTTGCTTTGAAAATGACTTTAATAATTACGCATAACACACTTCTAGATGTTTCACCAATTTCGGTCATGAAATCTTCAGAATTCGAAATTATTTTGTTCTTTAAAGTTGTAGATCTTTAAGTCTTCTTTAATTTAGAACTTGAATCAGCTTAATCCGATATTGGAGTAAAATGTTACGCCCAAAATACGACAGTTGCGCAAAATTGGAATTTCCGAAACTACACTTCGTTAGAACGCCCTTTCAAGTTTCCAATCTCCAAAATTAATATGTCAAGTCCAATATTTGACCCACATTTCGTCCTAAATGATTTCATTGAGTCCCAATATTATTTTATCTGCAAAATAAACTAAAACACATCAAAATATTCATCAAACCCGAGAAACTAAACAAAATATTAAGTAAAAAGGGCAGTAAATATTTATATATTTTCCGCTCATCAAATAACAAAAACTGGGAGTGGAGAGTTAGACCATTGTACGATCTAAGTGAGTGGACGAGAAACTAAAATACTAAAATCAAAACATTAGGTTTGAAAACCAAAGTTTCAGAAATCACTTTATATGAAATCTCTTTTCCGAAAATTGCATCTGAAATCTCTTTAATAAAACTTGTCTTTCTAAAACTGCTTTTGAAACTCTGGTTTCTGAAAAATATTTCTGAAAATCTGATTTTTGCTGAAAAATTATATTATGGAAATCTAATCATTGTGAATTGCTCTGTAACTGAAAAACCTTGACGTATGAGGGTGTTACGTATCGTCGTCCCCCATATGCCTAACTGGAGCCAGTAATGCAAATCCATGACTTTGGGGCATTACGTATCGTCGTCCCCCAAGCTACAAACTAGAACTGGGGGTGCGGATCTATGCTACCACTCAAGCTCTGAAACTAGGGTCTAGGGGCGTTATGTATCACCGTCCCCTAGCCCTGCTCTAGGATCTGGGGCATTACGTATCGTCGTCCCCCTAGTCATCTACATATGCCCATGTCTCTGTCCGTCAATTCCATCTCTGTATAAGTTACATATTGGAGTGGGTTTTTCCCTCATGCCCCGAAAACATAAAACCATGTTTTGTATCTCAAAATTGTAAGAAATATTTTCTGAAAACCATTCATTTTCTAAAACATTTTTCAAAGTATGCTCAATGAAATGTAACTGGTGAAGTAACTGGCTAATGCCCTAAAAACGAGAATAGTAAGTCTGATACAGAAAACCGTTAAATAAAATCAGTTCTGAGAATAGATGTCCACTCACTATTTTGGAATCTGGCTGGCAATCGCTTGCTGAGGGAAATTTCTGGTTCCTGCGATGACCCTAAAATCGACAACTTGGTTAGAAAATGGGCTGGGGAACATATTCCAAATTAGCCTAAATTTTCCCACTTAAGCTCTTACTTAATATTTCAAAGCATATTATTCTTATATCACAGTGTACCGTGTATTCTCAAACTGACACGAGACCCTAAGGGTGGTCTCTAACATGCTAGGGTGGAACTGGGATGGTTTAAACCAGTTTCAGAAAAATTTTGACCTCGCGTCGCGACGCAAGGTGTTGCACGTCGCGACGCATACAACGCAGAAATGAATCTCAATTTTCTAGCACGTGTCGCAACGCGAGCTATTTCCGCGTCGCGACGCAGACCTGATTTCTAGGTTTCTGCATTTCTTTTCTCAAGCTAATCTTACCCAAATGCATCATCACTTCTTCTATAACAAATCCAATACATAATTCATCACATTATATCAACTTCACATATTCTAAACTACCATTTAATCATCAAACAACTCTTTAATCTCACAATTTTCAATTTACCCACAAATCTAAGATTTCAAGAATTTGCCATTTCATAACACAACTAGTTTCCTACTTCATTATCCGTCTAATTACAATCATTAACATGCCAAGACTCATATTTTATCATCAAATTTCCAAAATCCAACTTCTTTTTTTTCTTCTTCGTCTTCTGTTCTTCTTCTTCTCTTTTCTTCTTCTTCTTCTTCTTCTCTTCTCGTCTTCTTCTTCTTCTTCTTCTTCTTCTTCTTCTTCTTCGTTCTTCTTCTTCTTCTTCTTCTTCTTCTTTATCTTCTAATACAATCATTAACATGCCAAGACTCATATTTTATCATCAAATTTCCAAAATCCAACTCTTCTTCTTCTTCTTCTTCTTCTTCTTCTCATTCTTTCTCATTTTCCTTCTCTCCCTCACGTCTTCTTCTTTCTTTTCATTTCATTTCATTTTAATTTTTTGTTAATTAGTGAATAGTGAACTCTTTATATAGTGAGGTCATTTGATATTTGGAAGGTTGGAGAAGAGTGTGGAAGTTTGGAGAAAATTTGAGATTTTTGTATTTGGGTCTGAAATTACTATTCACTGAATTTTTGACATACAGTTTGGACCCATCTCTGGTCCGAATTTGGAAAAATATTCAACGCAAAAGTTGTAGGTGTAGGCATTGCATTTTTACACATTAGCCCAATGATGAGTCTCGTATGGAGGCAACTACCTCTTTAGTCATGAAAGTCGCGGGAAACGGACGTTGGAAGGGTAAAGTTGGAAAATGGAATTTTTGTTGGATTTAACCTCGTTGTTTGGCTCCGGTTGTTTGTTGGACTTCCGTTTCAAAGCTTACCTAAGGCCCAAAACCCAAACCAAACCCAAACCAAACCCAAAATACCCAAGTCAACCAAGTCAAACAAAACCCCACACCCAAGGAGAGTGATTCACGCCCATGCTCTCTATTTAGGTATATGCACATTATCACATGCTAAATCTTGTAAAATCCTTACCTAATAAAATAAATCAAATCAAATCCCTACCAAATCAAATCCAATCACAAAATCCAAATTAGGAGATCCATTCCTTGTTAGACACCAATTAGAGATTCTTTCCTATTCAAATTAGGAAAGTCTTCTCTCTTTGCCTATAAAAAGAGGCCTTCACCCCCATTCACAAACCTAGCACATATCCCTCTCTCAAGCACATAAAGCACCTTGTGAAGCCTCCATCACACGCCCAAGCCCTCCTTAAAGCCTCCATTGCCGCAACACCAAGCCAAGACACCTCCATTGCCGCATCTCTCTTCTTCACCAACCCCTTCACGCCCAAGCCAAAAACACAGCCCTCCATTGCCGAGTTCCAGCCACCATTCACAGCCCTAAAACACCCTTAAATAAGCCTCAAATACAGCCCCAAAGTCGCACAAAATACCCCCAAAACAGCTCCAATTCAGCGCCCCCAAACAGTCCCTGAAAACACCCCACTGCACCTGTGAACTGCCGCAGTTCACCTTCTGTTCTGGTCAGTTTTTGTTGCGTCCTTAGCCCACAAACAGTCCTAAAATCACCTAAACACCATCCCAAAAACCTCCATAAAGTTTCCCTAAAAAATCCTTACAAACGCACCCCCCTAAGCCTTCAAAATCACCCAAAACAGTCCACTAAACGACCAAAACAGTGACCTGAAACGGAGCAGCGAAACAGCAGCGAAACGGACTTAAAACAGCAGCCCAAGCATCAAAACAACGAGGGAAAACGTTGAGTAGACGAATTGGAAAAGCATCGGATCAATCTCCCTTCCAACGGACGTGTAACGCCATTTCTTAGACGACAAAAGAGGTTAGACCTGAGGGCACCTTTTTACTTATCTTCTTTATTTTTGTTTTATTTATTTTGATATATAATTGCATGAGAGTCGTTTGAAGCATGATGTGATTGTTGGATGAGCGGGATATGTGTTCCCTTTTGTGGTATATCGGATGGAAACCCGGACGTAAATTCCATAGCCGATTCCGAATGGACGGTAGTATGGTCTGCACTCGGGATACAATGCCACGTATCACTTAAGATACACGTATCTCGTCTCATCCAAATTTGTATTTGAGCATGCTATAGTCTTTAGGTTATTGTTATTATTTAAAGCATGGTTTAATTTAGTTTGTTATTTATTTGTTAAAGCTTGTTTAGGTTGTTCATTATGCATGTTCTTAGTTTATGATGCGTTTGGGTAATGATTTATACATGTTGATTTATGGTTCAATATGCTTGTTGTGTTACATTGCGTGGAGTTATTTGGATGAAAGCATGTTAGATCTAAGTACCCTTGAGCATGATTGTTGAGTAGACTCGGTGATTCATTGCACAAATTATATCATCACAAGTGACATAAGTAAGGGACCATTCCGAACCCAACGGTTTGAGGTCTTCCCTTGCGAGGGGTGAGTGCGGCCTTAAATCTTTGTCCCGGTTCACACCGGGTGGCGACTCCATGTTATTTCGTACTCCCAACTAGGCCGCGAGCCTAGAACAGCGTCGCCTAGGTTCTGTTGTCTACAGTCTGGCGACTCCACTGGGGATATTAGAGAATTGGCCTCGAAATCATGTCTTGTGATGTGTATGATTTGTGCTTTAGTTAACCGTTTACCGTGGGTTGAAAGGGGGTTAATCAAAGGCATTGTTAAGGTTAGGTAATGGTTCGATGTCTTCCTTCACTCACTACCTTTTCATAAGGAAAAGCTGTGAAGACACCTAGATAAATCATCACTTGTAGCTCGTTGTGACAGACTAGTTTGGAGACTCGTTGTTTATTCTTGACACCAAGCGATAAGAGCCTAAGGGGCTTGGGTACTTAAGAGAGCCTCGCTCCACCCTCCCTCTGGGGAATCTACAACGGGAAATCCATTCGATAGTTAGTCACACACCGTAACTCGTTGGCACGTACCGTAAGGTATAAAAAAGGTGCACTCACTTGGTCGCTTGAACCCTTGAGTGGGGAGTCCTAGTTGTGGGTAATCCTTCGTCAAACGAGAGCCTTTGTCCACACTCCTGTAAACCCACATGTGAACATAGTTGTATGACCTATAGGGGCCACCCTTTATGCTTTTGATAACCCCATGCATATTGTGTCTCATACATCACATGCATCTCATGCATACATGCATCATGTTAACCCTCTGTGTCTTAAAAGCCATCATAGATATCCGTTGGGTTAGAAAAAAAGAAAGACTTGTCAAAGGAGAGTTTAGCAAACATTGACATCGAGAAAAAGGAAATTGAGAAACATAAAATCTTACGGCAAGGATAGAAAGACCATGGTGTGCAAAAAAAAAAAGGAAAAAAAAGAAAAAAAAAAAGAAAAAAAAAAAAAAAAGAGAAAAAAGAAAAAGAAAAAGAAAATTGTTTGTTTTTAGTCCTTGATAGTTAGACATAAGTCCGATGATGATGAAATTGATTGTAAGGTGAAACCTTAGAAACGATAAACTCTTGATGTGCTTTTATCTGATACTTTGAGTGATTGATCTATGATAGACTCGTAAGCACTTCACTATAGGTTCTTAGCGGTGAAAACCTGAGTAGTTGGCAAGGTGACTAGTTGAAGAAATTGTAGGTCGGTGAATGACCGTTTGCTTAGATGTCTATCTTGATTTGCTTATGTTATGATGTGTGGTATGGTTGAAAATGAAAGAAAAGTCTCTAAAGAAAAGAATTGAACCACCTATAACCAATAAGCGTGAAGCTACCCATGGGCGAGTATTAGGACCACCATGAGGAGAAATGCTACCTTAAAGGGTAGGTGTGTTGAAAAAAAAAGAGAAAAAGAAAATAAAGAAAAAAAAAGAAGTTCAAAATGAAAAGAAAAAAAAAGAAAAAGACAAAAGAGAAAGAAAATCATACCACATTGAGCACAAAAAAAAATTGCAGGCATAATTGAGACATCTAGGTTGGTTTGACCCATCGATCCCGATTTTTGAAACGAAATCGTCGAGTTAGCTTACCTAAGGATTAAGCTGTGAAAGAACATTTGCACACACACACTTTGAGTCTGGCATAGATCATTTGTTCAAAGACTTGGATTTGAGTTGCATCGAATGTTTTGAAGGTTCTCTGGTTTCATTACTGAGCATTCTTTATGGCAATGATATGTATAACTATTGAGACTATTTCGTAGCATGTAATATAATATGATGATATGGAAGGCCCCACCATGTGGTTCATCTTGACCAAGTGCAAACAGTGGAGAGCAGAAAGCTAAATCAAGACTGGGAGCAACCAGTCTAACTTCTCGTGAATCCGGGACATAACAAGAAATTAAGCCATGAGACCAGAGAGGAGACTGTGCAATCACATGGAGAACTGGCAGAAGACCTAACCTAACGGAATAGGAAATTCATTCATACATGCATGCATACACGTAACATATTTTGCATTCTTTTTGTGTTTGTTTTGTTTTGAATTCACAGGTTTCAAGGAAGAAAAAGAGAAAACGGCAAAGACAAGCCAACCAGAATCAGGAACATATGAGTAGTAGTTTTGGAGATGAGTCTCAGGGTTGAGACCCGTATCAGTTTCAGTTTTGGGGATGAGTCACAGGGTCGAGGCTCACATCATCAGAGTTTTGGAATGAATTCGGGAATGAATCCCAGGGTCGAGGCCCATATCAGCAGAGTTTTGGAATGAATTCGGGAATGAATCCCAGGGTCTAGGCCCACATCGTCGGAGTGTTGGAATGAATTCAAGAATGAATCCCAGGCCGAGGCCCACATCGTCAGAGTTTGTTTGGAATGAATCTCAGGGTCGAGGCCCACATCATTAGAGTTTTGGAAAGAATCGGGAATGAATCCCAGGGTCGAGGCCCGCATTATCAGCAGTTTTTGGGAATGAATCCCAGGGGGCGAAACCCACATTATCAGCAGTCTTTGAATAAATCCCAGGGCCGAGGCCCACATCTGTATCAGTTTGGGGCGAGGCCCATATCAGTATCAGTTTGAGGATGGAGCATGGGTCGAGGCCCACATCAGTAGTTTTGGGGATGAGTCCCAGGGTCGAGGCCCACATTAGTATCAGTTTTGGGGATGAGTCCTAGGGTCGAGGCCCATATCAGTATCAGTCTGGGGGGCGAGGCCCACATCAGTATCAGTTCGGGGCCAGGCCCATGTCAGTATCAGTTTGGGGCGTGGCCCATGTCAGTATCAGTTTGGGGCGAGGCCCATATCAGTATCAGTTTGGGGCGAGGCCCATATCAGTATCATTTTGGGGGCGAGGCCCATATCGGTATAGTATAAGGGCGAAGCCCATATCAGCATTAGTCTGGGGGTGGAAGCCCACATCAGTTTGGGTCGAGCCCACATCAGCATCAGTGTCAGTTTTGGGGATGAGTCCCAGGGTCGAGGCCCATATCAACATCAGTATCAGCTTGGGGGCGAAGCCCACATCAGTTTGGGGGCGATCCCACATCAGTGTCAGTTTGGGGCGAGGCCCACTTCAGTTTCGGGCGAGGCCCACGTCAGTATCAGTTTCGGGCGAGGCCCACATCAGTATCAGTTTGGGGCGAGGCCCACATCAGCATCAGTCCAGGGTCGAGGACCCACTACATCATCAGTTTGAGGGCGAGGTCCCTATTGTCAGCGGTGTTGGGTCGAGTTGCCCAGGGTCGAGGTGCCCCCGTTGTCGGTTGTAGTTCCGGGTCGAGGTGCCCCCGTTGTCGGTTGTAGTTCCGGGTCGAGGTGCCCAGGGTCGAGGTGCCCCCGTTGTCGGTTGTAGTTCCGGAATGTGTCCCAGGGTCGAAGGCCCACTGCATCATCAGTTGTAATTCAGGAATGCGTCCCGAGGGTCGAGGGCCCACTACATCATCATTTTTAGGATGTGACTCAGGTTAGAGGGCCCACACATTTGTTATAGTTCCGGGATGCATCCCAGGGTCGATGGCCCACTGTATCATCATCAGAATAAGTCTTGCCGGGTATGGAAATCTGGGGGCGAGGCCCACATTAGCATCAGTAGCAGTCTTGCCAGGTATGGCAATCGGGGGACGAGGCCCACGTCATTATAAGTATTAGTTCTGCTGGTATGGCTTTCTGGGGGCAAGGCCCACATTAGTTCAGTATCAACTCTGCTAGGTACGGCACTCCGGGTATGGAGACATTAGATCAGTTCTGCCAGGTACGACACTCTGGGTATGGAGATATGAGTTCTGCCAGGTACGGCACTCCGAGTATGGAGATATCAGATCAGCCAGGTACGGCATTTCGGGTATGGAGACATCAGATCAGTTTGCCAGGTACGGCACTCCGGGTATGAAGATATCAGTTCAGCCAGGTACGGCAACCAGAAAACTGCGACACATTAGGTACGGGGTTAGCACGCCAGGTACGGCATGTGGACTATTCAGACATTTTGTGGCTCTCTAGGTACGGAGATGTCACTGCGACACCCTAGGTACGAGGTTAGCATTCAGACCACAGCGACGCCCTAGGTACGGGGTTAGCACCCCAGGTACGACATGTGGACTATTCAGACATTTTGTGGCTCTCTAGGTACGGAGACGTCACTGCGACACCCTAGGTACGAGGTTAGCATTCATACCACAGCGACGCCCTAGGTACGGGGTTAGCACGCCAGGTACGACATGTGGACTATTCAGACATTTTGTGGCTCTCTAGGTACGGAGACGTCACTGCGACACCCTAGGTACGGGGTTAGCATTCAGACCACAGCGACGCCCTAGGTAGGGGGTTAGCACGCCAGGTACGGCATGTAGACTACCTTGGAGTATGTGGACTATGTGGACTACTGTGGACTACCGAGGAGTATGTGGACTATGTGGACTACTGTGGACTACCGAGTAGTATGTGGACTATGTGGATTACCAAGGAGTATGTGGACTACCGTGGACTACCGAGAAGTATGTGGACTACCGTGGAGTATGTGGACTATGTGGACTACGTGGACTACCGTGGAGTATTTGGACTATGTGGACTATCGTGGACTACTGAGGAATATGTGGACTATGTGGACTACCGTGGAGTATGTGGACTATGTGGACTACCGTGGAGTATGTGGAGTATGTGGACTACCGTGGACTACCGAGGAATATGTGGACTACCGTGGACTACCGTGGAGTATGTGGACTATGTGGACTACCATGGACTACCGTGGAGTATGTGGACTATGTGGATTACCGAGGAGTATGTGGACTATGTGGACTACCGTGGACTACCGCGACACCCTAGGTATGGGGTTTAGCACCCCAATTTTGGCATTGTGGACTACCGCGACACCCTAGGTATGGGGTTTAGCACTATCAACTCAGCACAGAAGGCATACCAGGTGGCAGCTGGCGAGCCAGGTAAGTGAAAATGCATTGCATGTACTTGATAGGATTGTCATTGTCACACACTGCACAAGTCCCATCAAAGTGGGGGCGACTGTAGGCATTGCATTTTTACACATTAGCCCAATGATGAGTCTCGTATGGAGGCAACTACCTCTTTAGTCATGAAAGTCGCGGGAAACGGACGTTGGAAGGGTAAAGTTGGAAAATGGAATTTTTGTTGGATTTAACCTCGTTGTTTGGCTCCGGTTGTTTGTTGGACTTCCATTTCAAAGCTTACCTAAGGCCCAAAACCCAAACCAAACCCAAACCAAACCCAAAATACCCAAGTCAAACCAAGTCAAACCAAAACCACACACCCAAGGAGAGTGATTCACGCCCATGCCCTCTTTATTTAGGTATATGCACATTTATCACATGCTAAAATCTTGTAAAATCCTTACCTAAATAAAATAAATCAAATCAAATCCCTACCAAATCAAATCCAATCACAAATCCAAATTAGGAGATCCATTCCTTGTTAGACACCAATTAGGAGATTCTTTCCTATTCAAATTAGGAAAGTCTTCTCTCTTTGCCTATAAAAAGAGGCCTTCACCCCCATTCACAAACCTAGCACATATCCCTCTCTCAAGCACGTACAAGCACCTTGTGAAGCCTCCATCACACGCCCAAGGCCCTCCTTAAAGCCTCCATTGCCGCAACACCAAGCCAAGACACCTCCATTGCCGCATCTCCTCTTCTTCACCAATCCCCTTTCACGCCCAAGCCAAAAACACAGCCCTCCATTGCCGAGTTCCAGCCACCATTCACATCCCTAAAACACCTTAAAATAAGCCTCAAATACAGCCCCAAATTCGCACAAAAGACCCCCCAAAAGCAGCTCCAAATCAGCGCCCAAACCAGTCCCTGAAAACACCCCACTGCACCTGTGAACTGCCGCAGTTCACCTTCTGTTCTGGTCAGTTTTTGTTGCGTCCTTAGCCCACAAAACAGTCCTAAAATCACCTAAACACCATCCCAAAAACCTCCATAAAGTTTCCCTAAAAAATCCTTACAAATGCACCCCCCCTAAGCCTTCAAAATCACCCAAAACAGTCCACTAAACGACCAAAACAGTGACCTGAAACGGAGCAGCGAAACAGCAGCGAAACGGACTTAAAACAGCAGCCCAAGCATCAAAACAACGAGGAAAACGTTGAGTAGACGAATTGGAAAAGCATCGGATCAATCTCCCTTCCAACGGACGTGTAACGCCCTTTCTTAGACGACAAAAGAGGTTAGACCTGAGGGCACCTTTTTACTTATCTTCTTTATTTTTGTTTTATTATTTTGATATATAATTGCATGAGAGTCGTTTGAAGCATGATGTGATTGTTGGATGAGCGGGATATGTGTTCCCTTTTGTGGTATATCGGATGGAAACCCGGACGTAAATTCCATAGCCGATTCCGAATGGACGGTAGTATGGTCTGCACTCGGGATAATGCCACGTACCACTTAAGATACACGTATCTCGTCTCATCCAAATTTGTATTGAGCATGCTATAGTCTTTAGGTTATTTGTTTATTATTTAAAGCATGGTTTAATTTAGTTTGTTATTTATTTGTTAAAGCATGTTTAGGTTGTTCATTATGCATGTTCTTAGTTAATGATGCGTTTGGGTAATGATTTATACATGTTGATTTTATGGTTCAATATGCTTGTTGTGTTACATTGCGTGGAGTTATTTGGACGAAAGCATGTTAGATCTAAGCACCCTTGAGCATGATTGTTGAGTAGACTCGGTTGATTCATTGCACAAATTATATCATCACAAGTGACATAAGTAAGGGACCATTCCGAGCCCAACGGTTTGAGGTCTTCCCTTGCGAGGGGTGAGTACGGCCTTAAATCTTTATCCCGGTTCACACCGGGTGGCGACTCCATGTTATTTCGTACTCCCAACTAGGCCGCGAGCCTAGAACAGCGTCGCCTAGGTTCTGTTGTCTACAGTAGGTCTCGATCTCAGTTCCGACGATATAAAATTATTAAAAATCAGAGTTCATATGAAAAAGTTACGCCCCAAATACCACGGGCTGTCCAAAAGGGAACACTCTAAAGTCTCGTCCCGGGACTTCGAGGAATTTACCGATTGTCCCCAAAGTCATTCCATGAGTATATTTGAGTCTTAATATAATTTATTTTATGTGCCTTCGTCCCTTTCGTAACAGTACATTTGTATACAGTAGTAAAAACTATCGGTCGTTACATATTAAGGTATATATTCATAGTCGTTGATTATGGAATACAATCGAATTTCTATAACCTAGAAGATTAGCGCTTGTCGTATATTAGAATTGGAGTTCCAATGGTCTAACCCAATGAACGAGGGAATGTCCTATAGACATGTGGGTATTCATTGGACCGAATACCGAATGAATCACGAATGATTCTTAATAGTCGGTAGTAGACACCACCGTCAATAGAAATCTCTTCGAGTCGAGTAGCATATGTGATCATTTGACTATAGGATAACATTGATTTTTTATGTGATCCTTCATACGTAGATGGCATTTATGTCAGAGCTTTCATGGTCTGACTGCTAGATGTTCATTGGGTGTGGACCGATGCACTCGTTAATCAGTACGTATCAAGATATAATCCGTTGGCCTGCATATGTACCATAAGCCGGTATCCACGTTTATGAGTTACGATTCTTAAGACTTTGGCCAAAGATGATCACCTAAGGTTGATCGCATATACATCAGAAATAGTGTTCTAATTAGTTATAAAGAATCGTGGACATGTCGATAATATGAGATGTGTGCCTTGAAAACTTGACGGTATAATCTATATTTCATAAGCACAACTCGGATAGCCTAATGCAGAATGATTATTAATCATATGTCATGACATCGACTTGTATAGTTCAGAAAGGTAATTCGTGTTCTTCGCAATTTTGGAGGTGGCCGAATTGCGTACATATGAGCTAGGGTCATATGACGAACGTGTCTAAAGTGAGAGAGTCCCACAATATGAATGATGAGCGGAAAATATATCAATATTTACCGCCCATTTTACTTAATATTTTGTTTAGTTTCTCGGGTTTGATGAACGTTTTGATGTGTTTTAGTTTATTTTACAGATAAAATAATATTGGGACACAATGAAATCATTTAGGACGAAATGTGGGTCAAATAAGGGCAAAATTTGGACTTGACATATTAATTTTGGAGATTGGAAACTTGAAATGGCGTTTTAACGAAGTGCAGTTTTGGAAATTCCAATTTTACGCATCTTCGTATTTTGGCATAACTTTTCACTCCAATATCGGATTGAGCTGATTCAAGTTCCAGATTAAAGAAGACTCAAAGATCTACAACTTTGAAAGAAAAAATAATTTCGAATTCAGAATATTTCATGCCCGAAATTGATGAACCATCCAGAAGTGTGTTTTGTGTAATTATTAAAGTCATTTTCAATCATTTTCAAAGCAAAAAATAAATTAATAAATAAATAATAAAATTATCAAATCACCACCAAACATGATAAGCAATTAGTGGAGCAATTAATAATAGATTTGGTGGAGCAATTAGTGGAGCAATTAATAATGGATTTGGTGGATGATTTGATGGAGGCAAAATTTTGCCTATAAATACCAAACCATTTCATTTGTAAATTCATACTTTCTTCTAAGGAATTCCTTAAGAATACTACGAAGATTGTATCTTGTTTGTTTATTTACAGCTTTCAGTAATTAATTTCCGCTTTCGCACTTTCTTTTCTTTACTTTCAGTTTTTACTTTCCGCAATTTACTTTTACGCACAGTACTTTTCTTTCTTTAATTTTCATTTTTTACTTTTCAGTAATGAGGAGGTAACTCCCATTTGCTGGGGTAAAAGGTAAAACTTTTATTACTAATATTTAGATTAATCTCCCTTAATTATAATATATAAACTAGTTAAAACCTGACTTAACGAGGATACCCCCATATTGGTCGGTTGGTAATTATTTAAATTGGTTTTAACCTGACTAAATGGATACCGCCTGATTGGTCGGTTGGTAATTAATTATTAATTTGACTTAATCTGGATACCGCCTATATGACTGGTTGGTAATTATCATGCAAAGTTAATATATTATATTAAGGGAGATATCTAAAATAGAAGTAATAAAAGTGGATCCTTTTACGTCAACATTTTCTTTTATTGTACTTTTACTTTATTTACTTTCAGAAATTTACTTTCAGCATTTACTTTTCAGCAATTTACTTTCAGCAATTTACTTTTCAGCATTTAATTTTTAGTATTTAATTTCAGCATTTACTTTCCGTCATTTACTTTTCAACAATTTACTTTTCAGCATTTTACTTTATCTTTTTTATTTTATTTAAGTTTTTACTACCCGTAAATATGTGTCGTAACTAAGCCAGTTATCTGGGGTTGTAATGAATTCTAATATCACCGGTTTATAAGGGGTTATTTTATAGTTTGGGTAATTTCAAGGTTTACTTATTAAGTCTTAAGCTTAATGCTTCTTGTTGTCTCATTACCAATAAGATTGATGTGGTAAATCTAAAATAAACTTGACAAAGGAATTTTAGGTTTTAGCCTTAGACTTAATACCCATGATCTTCCTTGAGGATAGATAACTCTTTAATAGATTTCCTTACAGGATAGACATATACCTGTCGTGCGGGGGTAGCCATAATTGGAACTTAAACTTAATGAATCCAGGTAATTTGGTTGACATAGACATATGGTTCAATTGGGTTATACTGGGTATTTGCGTCTGACCATCGACAGAGGCTTTCACATAATTTAGTGTTCAAGGTTAGTAAACCGATTTATTATACAAACATAAAATAACCACTTCATCTTTAAAATGATATTGGAAGAAATCACAACCCTAGATAGTTTTTAATATTGAATTTTCTTAAACCTACCTTCGTGCAATTCTATTTACTTGTTTTTAAATTTAAAATCTTCACCATTTCAAATCAATCAATCAATTTGTTAGATACTAGTAATCATTTAACCTCATAAAATTAATAGATTAGGTATTAAGTCCTCGTGGGATCGATACTTTTTATACTACTTGAACGATACGTGTGCTTGCGTTATACGCGTGTGATTACGCACCGGTCAAGTTTTTGGCGCCGTTGTCGGGGACTTATTTTTCTTGAGTTATTAATTTTGAAGCTATCTAATTTACTTGTATCTAATTTTCTTTATTTTTATCTGTAATTTTTATTTCTTTCTTTTGTTTTCAGGTGATTAAAAAAATGGAACATTATTGGGAGATTGAAAGATTACGAGCTTTACTAGAAGAAGATACACCCCAAATCTGGGAGCAACAGTCCGGTTTTCTGAGGCCTGTTGTCCAGCCCAACAATTATCATTGGATGTCAGAACCAAGCAATACCACATTTGCTCAACAAGACGCAATGTGGAGATGTGACATATGTAATGGTAACCACCCAAGAGATCATTGTGAGTACAACTACAATCCAAGGTGGCAGAGCTATCAAAATCCTTCATGGTATGAAGAACCATCATATTTTCCATCTTATCCACCATCCATCTACGATCTTCACCAAGAACTAGAACCATCAGAGGAAGATCAGTTGATTCACATGCTCAAAGATTGGTTCGAGGAACGGGAAGCTCAATTTGATGCACAAATTCAGAGTCAAGCGGCGTCTATACAGAGGATGACAGATCAAGTTAGACAATTAACAGATAACCTGAATCACATATCTCACGGAGCAAATTCAAATAATACTGAAGAAACCTTCGATTATCCTGAGATTCATCATGACATCATAACAAAGGACGAGGCTGAGCAGTATCAGAGGTATCAGTTCAGGAGCCTAAACCAACAAAGTCTCAATTTGATTTTTATTATTCTGACTCTGACGAGGATAAAGAAGCTGAGCTATTTGGACCAACTGCACCAACAAAGGAGGATGAAACTTTCTTTCCTCCAAATGAAGATCTTGGAGCTTCCATTGCACAAATGTTTGAAGAAGATCTACCTGAGCCAATCATTTCACTCAGATCAGAGGATGAAGACCTATAAATAGACATAAATTTACATCATCAGATTGACACTTATGGAGCATGCATTTCACAGATGACGGATGAAGAATTGAATACGGAAATTTTAAATTACATCTGTGAAGAAAATGTGGAGCAAGAAGCAGAGCAAATGGAGGAGCAAATGTCTGAACTTATTGAGAATCCAATGCATTCAGGTGAAACATCATTGTTTTGGGGAGTACAAATCAAAAATATCACCCAGAAACTTGACAGAATGGAACTCCCATTCCAAGTCAAGCACCATACAAGACCTCATGATTTTCTTTCTTTCTTTTCAGGAACCACTGGAGCAACAAAGGTTAAAAAGGTGGCACAAACACTGAATGGGACAAAAGTCTTTTTGCCCCTTTACCGTTGGAAGAAACCCTTCAAAAGAAACGCACACGAGATTGTCTTTAATCGGACATCCAAAACGACGTTGAAACCTCATTGACGGATAGATTTCAGTCACGTCTGGCTGAAGACGAAAAATTTAGCGCTAGCAGGGAGGCAACCCATGCACTTTGTTGTAATTTCTATTTTTATATTTTGTGTATACATGTTGTAGAGTTTTTAATTTTGTGTGTTATTTTTGTAAGGAAAAGCTCAACCAAAGCATAAGACAGAAGGAATGGTGTTTGGCAAAAATAAGAGATAATTCATTAGTGATGGCTGAGTAAGGAATGGATTCTTGAGACGCATCCTAATGAATTTATACTAAGCGAATGGCGTATTGCGTACACAATTCTGTTGCCTTAATTATTGCTTTGATTTGCTTTTCTGTTGTAATTATCTTTATTTTCGTAGATAGAATCCAGAATTTTTGACCGTTCACGATTTCTTTTATTGTTTAGCTAACAATCGTCCTTTGGAAGATACTAGTGCTATTATTACTCACCCTTTTCAGGTGTTATAAATTCAACTCATCATTGCACTTTTGAAGACATCCAGAGTAAAACATGGAAGCTACTTCAAGAAGACGAGTTGAAAACATCTGTGTGTTTTCCGGTACTAGTGTTGGTACTAAGTCACAATACGTAGAAGCAGCACAGGAATTAGGTCGAGTCTTAGCTGCAAGGAATATGCACTTAATATATGGCGGAGGCAATCTTGGACTAATGAGGATCGTTTCAAAGGCCGTACAGGAAGGAGGCAGTCACGTTTTGGGAATCATCCCAAAACCCTTGGCAGAGGCAAATCTTATTGAACCATCAAACAGAGAGGAACTTATTGTGCCAGGTATGTCTGAACGACTGGTAGAAATGATTAACCGTGCTGATGCTTTTATTGCTTTGCCAGGTGGCTTGGGCACATTGGAGGAAATTTTTATAGTGCTATCTTGGGCGAACCTGAACATACACCAGAAACCAATTGGGATGTTTAACGTTGATGGATTTTATGATTTTCTTTGTGTGTTTCTTGATGATGCTCGGAGAAATGGGTTCGTGTCAGAACCTTTAAAAGAACTCATCTTTACTGCAAGAACTGCTCCAGATCTAATTGACCAAATCTTAGCCTATGAACCACAAATTGACCCTATCCTTTCAAAGATAAATTGGTCTGAGGACGATCGTGGTAAGAGGCGTCGGATTAATCTGGATCTTAACCTTTAACTTTTCGTGTAGAATTTCAGCTAACCAGATATTATCTTCTAAACTCTTCTTTACTGTTTAAGACATTGGGGACAATGTCTCATTTAGGTTTGGGGGAGGGAATTAGTTGATCAGTACCTTATTTTTAGTTTGTGTGTTGTTTTTATTTTTAGTCCAAAATTTTTTGAAAAATATAAAAAAAAAATTGAAAGTTTTTCAAAAATTACAAAAATATTTTGTGTTTTTGTGTTTTTATTTTGACTAAAAAGGTGAAATTGGTAAGAGATAGCTGTGTAAGGAGTTTTCACTCCTGAGACGTATCTCAAACCTATTTCGAAACAACTTAATTTTTGTTTACTTCCTTTTGAATTATTTAATTTGTAAATTCTCCATAAAACTGACTAAAATGGATCTTCATATGCTCAGTTAGCAGATATTATCAACATGCATTGTAACATACGGACATGAGCTAAAATTGAAAAGTTTGTAATATTCAGTGCTCTAGTTTAATTGGAGGAAGCATCTCAAAAAGTGATGGAGTAAAAAAAAAACATATGAGATCCGAGTTATTAAGTCTGTAAGGGTGTTTTAACACCTAGTGCCCTAAAGCCAACTGGTTTGGGAGTCACTAGCCCAAAGCTCGCTACATGGATCAAGGATGTTGCAAAAATATATATATATATATATATATATATATATATATATAATATATCTGAAGTCTGAGTAATTAAGTCTGTAAGGGTGTCTTAACACCTGGTGCCCTAAAGTCAACTGGTTTGGGAGCCACCGACCCAACACTCGCTACATAGATGGAAGATTTTGTATATAAATAAATAAATCAAAAATCAAAACTCAAAGAAAAAAAATCAGAAAAATCAGAAAAATCATTCAATTGCTGCAAAAAGATGTGAATTCTGATAAAACTTTAGGACAAAAATATTACTCTCTTATCAACTGCACTTGTGACTGTTGTGGGCAAAAATGAGTTGATTAATATTTTGTCGACTGTGTATATGGAGAATGGTAAAAATAATCGGAGAATTTACTTATTTGTTTAGTCACTAATTTCCTTATTCTCTTTTCTCTTGTCTTTTTGCTTTTGTGTGCATTAGTATTATTATCTTTTTACTTTTGTAAAACGTTTGTGGGTATCGTTGCTGTAAGCCCTCACGAGACTATAACTCGTCCACTAGGGACAACTAGGGGTTTAAAGGCTTGTTGCATATGCTAAATGCAACCGTGATCCCTACGAAAGTGGCTTAGTTTAATTTTAATTGTTTCTTGTATTTTATTTTGTTGTTTTGCTCTAGGACTAGTAAAATGTTAGGTTTGGGGGTGTGATGAGCGGAAAATATATCAATATTTACCGCCCCTTTTACTTAATATTTTGTTTAGTTTCTCGGGTTTGATGAACGTTTTGATGTGTTTTAGTTTATTTTGCAGATAAAATAATATTGGGACACAATGAAATCATTTAGGACGAAATGTTGGTCAAATAAGGGCAAAAACTGGACTTGACATATTAATTTTGGAGATTGGAAACTTGAAATGGCGTTTTAACGAAGTGCAGTTTTGGAAATTCCAATTTTACGCATCTTTCGTATTTTGGCATAACTTTTCACTCCAATATCGGATTGAGCTGATTCAAGTTCCAGATTAAAGAAGACTCAAAGATATACAACTTTGAAAGAAAAAATAATTTCGAATTCAGAAGATTTCATGCCCGAAATTGATGAACCATCCAGAAGTGTGTTGTGTGTAATTATTAAAGTCATTTTCAATCATTTTCAAAGCAAAAAATAAATTAATAAATAAATAATAAAAATTATCAAATCACCACCAAACATGATAAGCAATTAGTGGAGCAATTAATAATGAATTTGGTGGAGCAATTAGTGGAGCAATTAATAATGGATTTGGTGGATGATTTGATGGAGGTAAAATTTTGCCTATAAATACCAAACCATTTCATTTGTAAATTCATACTATCTTGTAAGGAAATCCTTAAGAATACTAAGAAGATTGTATCTTGTTTGTTTATTTACAACTTTCAGTAATTAATTTCCGCTTTCGCACTTTCTTTTCTTTACTTTTCAGTTTTTACTTTCCGCAATTTACTTTTACGCACAATACTTTTCTTTCTTTAATTTTCAGTTTTTACTTTTCAGTAATGAGGAGGTAACTCCCCTTTGCTGGGGTAAAAGGTAAAACTTTTATTACTAATATTTAGATTAATCTCCCTTAATTATAATATATAAACTAGTTAAAACCTGACTTAACGAGGATACCGCCATATTGGTCGGTTGGTAATTATTTAAATTGGTTTTAACCTGACTAAACTGGATACCGCCTGATTGGTCGGTTGGTAATTAATTATTAATTTGACTTAATCTGGATACCGCCTATATGGCTGGTTGGTAATTATCATGCAAAGTTAATATATTATATTAAGGGAGATATCTAAAATAGAAGTAATAAAAGTAGATCCTTTTACGTGAACATTTTCTTTTATTGTACTTTTACTTTATTTACTTTTCAGCAATTTACTTTCAGCATTTACTTTTCAGAAATTTACTTTCAGCAATTTACTTTTCAGCATTTAATTTTCAGTATTTAATTTCAGCATTTACTTTCCGTCATTTACTTTTCAGCAATTTACTTTTCAGCATTTTACTTTATGTCTTTTATTTTATTTAAGTTTTTACTACCTGTAAATATGTGTCGTAACTAAGCCAGTTATCTGGGGTTGTGATGAATTTTAATATCACCGGTTTATAAAGGGGTTATTTTATAGTTTGGGTAATTTAAAGGTTTACTTATTAAGTCTTAAGCTTAATGCTTCTTGTTGTCTGATCACCGATAAGATTGATGTGGTAAATCTAAAATAAACTTGACAAATGAATTTTAGGTTTCAGCCTTAGACTTAATAGCCCACGATCTTCCTTGAGGATAAATAACCATTTAATAGATTTCCTTACAGGATAGACATATACCTGTCGGGCGGGGGTAGCCATAATTGGAACTTAAACTTAATGAATCCAGGTAATTTGGTTGACATAGACATATGGTTCAATTGGGTTATACTGGGTATTTGCGTCTGACCATCGACATAGGCTTTCGCATAATTTAGTGTTCCAGGTTAGTAAACTGATTTATTATACAAATATAAAATAACCACTTCATCTTTAAAATGATATTGGAAGAAATCAAAACCCTATATAGTTTTTAATATTGAATTTTCTTAAACCTACCTTCGTGCAATTTTATTTACTTGTTTTTAAATTTAAAATCTTCACCATTTCAAATCAATCAATCAATCTGTTAGATACTAGTAATCATTTGACCTCATAAAATTAATAGATTAGGTATTGATTCCTCGTGGGATTGATACTTTTTATACTACTTGAACGATACGTGCGCTTGCGTTATGCGCGTGTGATTACGCACCGGTCAATGAAGTGTACTCGTTGAGCACTTGTGTAGCCAATCATGTTTGATAATAAATAATATTTGATATTATAATTTTCAATTGAGATAATTAAATGTATAACATTAATTATTTAATAGACCAATTGAGATTAATTAGATTAATCAAAATTTATGTAATTGTTAAATAAATAATCACATAAAGGTTTTACTATAATTTCATAAATATATCTACAATTGGAGGATAGTTTGGTAATTACAAAATATGTATTAAAATGTGTATTTTACTTGTTTTAATTTGATTAATCAAGTTATTAGACAAAGTGATAAGATTACATCTAATAAGCATATTTAGATAAATTAGTTTAAGCCCACTAAAAATTTGATTAAAATTTTTATTATTTAAAAATTAAATCCTGGAGATTTTCAAAAAACTGCACATCAACGTTCCATTTGCAGAAGCGTTAGAGCAGATGCTTAGTTATGTCAAATTCATGAAAGATATTCTATCATGAAAGCGAAGATTAGGCGATTATGAGACTGTAGCACTGACAAAAGAATACAGCGCCATCATTCAGAGGAAGCTCTAAGGGTGTCAGAAAAGCCCGGGCCCAGTCTGGCCCTCCCGGGCTTTGGCCCGACCCGACGTAAAAAAAAACTCGGGCCGGGCTCTAAATTAAAACAAAAAAAAACATATATATATTTTTTAATATGTTTGTAGCATTTTTATTTGTTTTTAACATTTAAATTGTTAATTTATCGATGAAAATTTTGATTTATTTGTGAATTGTCTTTGCATATAGTGTGAATGTATTTTGTATTTGTATGTTTTTAATTTTTTTAATTTTTTTTTAAAAGGGCCGGATAAAGCCCGGGCCCGAGCCCGAGTCAGAAGACACCCGGGCCGGGCTTTTCCCGGGCCCGGGCTTTTTCATCATCCCTTGCACCATAGCAGACCATTATTTCGGTAAGGCTTTATGTGATTTAGGTGCTAGTATTAACTTGATGCCTTTGTCTATTTACAGGAAACTGCAGCTTAGAGAAGCAAAACCTACCTCAGTCACTCTGTAACTTGCTGACAGATTACTCATATTTTCAAGAGGGGTAGTGGAAGATGTGCTTGTCAAGGTCGACAAATTCATTTTCCCAGTAGATTTCATTATCCTGGACATGGAGGAAGACATCGATGTACCTATCATCTTCGGGAGACCATTCTTGGCTACATGTCGAACCATCATTGATGTACAAAAAGGTGAACTAATCATGAGGGTGCAGGACCAAGAAGTTACATTCAATGTGTTTAAAGACATGAAGTTTCCAAATGATGAAAGGTAGGAAGAATTTTTCAAACTTGATGTATTAGATAGTGTCATCCAGAATACAAATGTTATGCAACTTTCCACTGACAAACGTGAAACATGCATCACCAACCTGACTGATAAAGAATTAGATGATGATATTCTGGAATGTATCAACTATCTTGATGGATCCCCTCACTTCATATCGCCACCGCAGGTAGAAAGCTTGGAACTACTGATAAATAGGCAAGTCAAACCCTCAATAGAAGAACCACCGCAACTGGAACTAAAGCCACTTCCGAGCCATCTCAGGTATGCATACTTGGAAAACTCTTCTGATTTACCTGTTATTATTTCACCGTCTCTAACATTTGTACATGAGGATAAGTTGCTAATGGTGCTACATGGGCACAAGAGAGCTATTGGCTGGACTATAGCAGACATACGAGGCATCAGTCCATCATTTTGCATGCAAAAAATCTTGATGAACGATGAAATCTTTGTGACAGCGACAACTCATCTCTGCACTATCTCCCTGATGAGGTGATATTTTCTCTCAATATGTTTACCCCTTTCGTGGCTTATTGGTTCTTTAGAATTTGCCACTGCACCACTATTATCGTAATAAAGTGTGAGTGGTTTATCCAGATCTGTCAAGAACTTACGGAGCCAGACTGCTTCCTTAGCTGCTACATATTCAGCCTCCATGGTAGAGTCATCAATACAAGATTACTTTATGCTCATCCATACTATAGCCCCACCACCTAGGGTGAACACTGATCCAGATGTTGATTTCCTAGAATCGAAATCCGTCTGAAAATTAGAGTCAGTATATCCTCTCAAGATCATATTCTGACTAGAATATACAAGCATATAATTTCGCGTTCTCCTAAGATACTTGAGAACATGTTTCACTGCCACCCAATGATATAATCCTGGGTTGGATTGAAACCTACTAACTACTCCCACTGCAAAACAGATGTCCGATCACGTGCATAACATGACATACATAAAACTTCCAACTGCTGAAGCATATGATATATGACTTATCTCCTCAACTCCTTGAGGTGTCTTAGGAGACTGTTCTTTAGACAAATGAATTCCATACTTGAAAGGTAAATTACCTTTCTTGGAATTCTGCATACCAAATTGCACAAGAATCTTGTCGATATAGGTTGCTTGAGACATTGCTAACAGTCATTTCTTATGATCCCGAACAATCTGAATCTCAAGTAAATAACTTGCCTCTCCCAAATCTTTCATTTGGAATTGGTTAGCTAGCCAGATTTTCACGTCCGATAATATCCTTACATCATTCCCAATGAGTAAAATATCATTGACGTATAATATAAGGAAAATCACTTTACTATAAATGATGCGCTTGTAGACACAAGACTCATCAATGTTCTACTCAAAGTTATAAGACTTGATCGTTGTATCAAACCTTATATTCCAAGATCTAGATGCTTGCTTAAGTCCATAAATAGACCTTTGCAACTTGCAAAATTTTTGCTCTTGACCTTGGGTTATGAACCCTTCTAGTGTACCATATAAATACTCTCATCAAGATTTCCATTCAAGAATGCAGTCTTAACGTCCATTTTCCAAATCTCATAGTCATAATATGCGACAATGGAAAGAAGAATCCAAATGGATGTAAGCATGACTACTGGCGAGAAAGTCTCTTCATAGTCAACTCTCTCTTTTTCTAGGTATAACTCTTTGCCACTAGCCTGGCCTTGAAAGTCTGTACTTTCCCATCTATTCCTATTTTTTCTCTTGTAGATCCACTTGCAACCTATGGGTTTTACTCAATTAGGTTGATCTACAAGTTCCCAAACTGAGTTGGAGTACATGCACTCCATCTCAAGGTTCATGGCTTTGAGTCATTCCTCTTTATTAGTATCTTCCATTGCACTACGATAGGTCAATGGATAATCTATACCATCACAAGATGTAACAACTTACACCTCTTCATTTCCTAGATAGCATTCAGGTTGTCTTACAACCCTCCCACTACGTCTAGGTGGTATGATATCTTGATAAACTTGCATCTCACTCTAAGATGTAGAAGATGTTATGGCTTTATCAATATTTGACAATGGTGTACTAGTCGTACCAGTAAGTAACTCCTCAAGTAACACTTTACTTCGAGGTTTGAACTCTCTCATATAATCCTCCTCAAGAAATGTAGCATTTATCGACACAAATACTTTATTATCTTCCGGACTATAAAAGAATCCACCCCTAGTTTCCTTAGGATAGCCTACGAATAGGCACACCTGTTAGCACATGTGCTGGACTCCGCTATATACGGAAATGTCGCAAACTTAGAAGGAACTACACTCAGGATATATATTGATGTTTCCAATGTATACCTCCAGAATGAACTAGGTAGAGTTCTATAACTAAACATTGATCTTATCATGTCTAGTAGGGTCCGATTTCTCCTTTCTGCAACACCAGTTTGTTATGGTGTTCCAGGTGCTGTAAGCTGTGAAACAATTCCATGCTCAACCAAGAATTCCTCGAAGTCTCTATCAAGGTATTCTCCTCCACGATCGGATCGTAGAATTTTGATGTTCTTACCTAGCTGGTTCTCAATCTCAGCACGATACTCTTTGAACTTTTCAAAAGTATCTGACTTGTGTTGCATTAGGTAAACATACCCATATCTTGAATAATCATCAATAAAAGTGACGAAGTACTCATAACCACCTCGGAATTTTACATTCATCAGTACGCAAATGTCCGAATGTATTAGCTCAAGTGTTTCTTTGACTCTTATCCATTTTCCAGTAGAAGGTCTCTTAGTCATTTTGCCTTCTAGACAGGATTCGCAGACAGGTAAAGTACCAAATTTTAACCGATTTAAAACTCTGTTCTTAATTAGTCTATCTATCCGGTCAAGGCTAATATGATCAAGTCTAAGATGCCATAGATATGTGTCATCATGAGAAATCTTTTGTCGTTTTGTTTTAGATTTTTCAATCTTAAACATTTCAGTATTAAGCAGTGATTCATATATTAAAGGCCTTAATACATAAAGATTACTCTCAGAGTTTCCTGTGTATATTTTTAATACATTTCTACTGATATAACTGATTTATTATTAAATGAAATAGAAAAACCATGTTCCATGAGTTTTGTTACAGAAATCAAATTCTTGCGAAAACCATGAATATAAAACACATCATTCAAACATAAATAACTTTAATTAAAGTTTAATTTGGAAACTCCTACTGCTCTAGCTGAAACAACATCCCTTGTCACAACTCTCATGGTAAAGCTACCTTTAGCAAAGTCCTTCCATGAATCAAGTAGTTGCAAAGAACAAAAAAAATGGTTAGTGGCACCAGAATCAACAATCCATATGGATTTATCATCCTCCACCAAAAGAGATTCAATGATAAGTAAATCGTATTTACCTGTATTCTGCTTCTCTTTAAGCTCAGCTAGGTATTTTGGACAATTCCTTTTCCAATTCCCTTGTTGTTCACAATGGAAACATTTTCCTTTTGCATTGGCACCTTTAGAGCCTTTGTTGTTTTTCTTTCTCATTGACTTTGCATTTGTCTTCCAATTATCTTTCTTCATCTTCTTTGCAGATTTAGAAGATTTGGAAATATTTGCCTCAACATTGGACCTACAAGGACCCATCATCATAGACTCATAATTGGTGAGCTCATTTAGCAGTTCAGTCAACGTAAAAGTCAACTTATTCATAGAACAATTGCTTTTAAGCTGTAGGAAACTCTTCGGAAGTGTTTCCATGATCATTGTCACCTGGTTCTGCACATTGATATGTGCACCATGGGTTTCATCCATATTTAGATGAGACATCATCCTTAACATATGGTCTCGGACTGATGTACCTTCCATCATCCTAGCGGTCAATATAGAGGCAATGGCCTCATATTGTGCATGCTTCGAAGGCTGCCCAAACATGTTATGTAAAGATTGCATAATCAATGATGTTGTCGCCATAGGTTGATGTTGTACAGCAAGAACCTTAGACATGGATGCTATCAAATAGCTATGAGCTTTCTCATCGGCCTTAATCCAGTTATTATAGGCATTGCGTGCAGCTCTACCAGCATTAGGTGCCGGCTCATGAGGACATTCCTCCATTAGGATAAATTTAAGGTCTTCGCAGACCAGAATAACATTCATGTCACTTTTTCATTTAAAATAATTTCCCCGGTTAATTTTTCTTATTGTTTGAGAATTGAGATAATTGCAGATGCCATGGCTAAAAAAATATTTAAATGCGCATTCAACATTCATTCATCACATATTAAAATTTTCAAACATTTAGGCATTTAAAATTAAACATATTAATTGTATAATGAATTAGAAACCTAAAAGAATTACTATGTCATGGTTATCTATCATCTCACAAATAAGTGCCGCCATATGGTAGGTCAAGTATTCGCATTATAGATTGATACATTCTCAATTGATTAATATATCTGAAATAACTCTTATTCCTATATCAATTAAGGAAGCTTTGATTAACAACTTAATCATTCCTTTGTGAGTGTGACAGATTATTTCGGAACTCTTGAAATTAACTAGTGAAGTGTCGCCGTAGGGTAGGTCAAATCACCAGATACATTTAGAGTCTCTATCCTCTCAGAATCCAAACCTGATATTGACCCAAAATGGACACCATCCGTAGGGGACAGGAGCAAAGCCGTCTCGAAGCGCCTTTTGAATCTCATGTTTTTGGATAACAATGGAGATCGTGGGATATATTGTGGTATATCTCTCTCCCACTCACTATTTGAAAGTGTAAGGTTTCTATCTCACTAGTTTCTAATGTATCAAGATTATGCTCGGCTAAAATATAACATTTATTAATACTAGTGGATTATTAGTGATCTAACCAATTTTAACTCTTAAAATTTTATTCATTAATCCCGATTAGTCTATACTAACCATTTAACTTAATTAAACTAAATTAATCAAGTTGTTTTAGTGATCTAATCAATTTTAACTTTTAAGATATTAGTCCACTAATAGGTTTTAAAATTAGAATTCAACGATCAAACCAAATGTCATTAAACCATTTAATTGATAAAAACACATTATTTATTCCAAAGGTACGTGGTATTGTATCCCAAGTACAGATCATATTACCGTCCATTCGGAATCGGCTATGGAATTTACGTTCGGGTTTCCATCCGGTATACCAAGGAAAATAATGTACTCATAAGGTTCATTTGTATTTAAACTTGAATTCGTGATTTTTAAACATTTAAAACCAATTAATCTTATTAATTCGTTTGCATGCATCTCATATTCTTATTTAACTTTTTAAATTACATAAAATCATATTTTATGACTAGAATATCATACATGTTAACATGTTATAGCATATGAAAATGCAAGAGTAGGCACCCTAGGCTATATGACATGTTAATAAATAATTTAAAAATACATTCATTCTCCCAGTACTCGCGTCGCGACACAAACATTATCGCGTCGCGACATGAGCCATTCAAATAGCTGAAAATGTTTCAGGTCTTGGTCGCGTCGCAACTCGAGAAGACCTGTGTCGTGACGCGATGTGAGTCAGTGGCCATCCAGAGGCACTAGATTGGTCAGCGTCGTGACGCATAGAGGTGCACGTCGCGACGCAAATAATTTTTCCATAGGCATAATTTCATAAATCATACACATCACAAATTACGTTAACTGGACTCTTATTTTTCTATACTAATCTAATTAGTACAATAAATCCAAGGCATTCCTTGGTCTTCAAATCTTGCTCTATGGTATGTTGTTGAGTTCTTCACGAAATTTCTTCGTAATTAGTCCTTCGCGGCATCGGCTCCTCCAAGTTACAAAAAAGGTTACATGATGAACTTATTACAAAGGAAATGAACTTACAACAGTTGAAAGAATATGACCTTATGGTCTTACATTCCCAATACTAAAAATAAGAGCCGGAAAAATTAACGATCAACGCAATACATTCATCACATGAATCAAAAGTAAATATTCATCACATGACCATTAAAACCATTCATCTCATGAATCTAATTGTGTCTACTCATCACAACATGAATTTTAATAATCTATATCTCATATAAATTATTAAAACTAAAAACTTTAAAGGAGAAGGATTAAGAACACTTTTCAACCTTAAGTTCTTGATGTCAATTGTAGGAAACGACTTTCCTTAGCGTAATGGAAGTTGCTAATGTAGGCACCGGCTCCGGTATGGACCTTTAAAATTTCTTTGCCTTCTCCATTTGTTGTTGCTGAATTCCTCCAACTATTGGAGAATGGATTTTACTCTTTTGATGTAGATGAGTTTCCTTTGAAGTCCAACACTTGGATCAATCATCCGATCTTCTGAACTATGACTCGAAACCAACAAACCGAAGTGTGGGCTTCACTCACAAAGATGAACTCTACACTTTTTAGAGAAGTATAAAATCAAACTCTAAACAATTTAGAGAATGAAGGTGTCACAAATGTGATTGGCTTTTTGATTTTTCTTTCAAACACTCTCACAACAATTGTGAATGTTTGAACTTTCTCTTTTTTCTCTACTTTGCACTTGTGTGAATGAATAAAAATGGTAACCCCTTGCAAGTGAAGAGAGATTGTAGAAATTATATTCTCTTACACAAGCCAACTAACTTTGTCATTAAGCATCTAATGCTTTCTTGCAATGGCAAACACATTAATGTGAATGCCATACCAAAGCATAAGAAATATTAAGCTAAAGACAAAGACTTTGTCATTAAGCATCTAATGCTTTGTTGTAATGGCAAACATATCAATGTGAAGGCCATACCAAAGCATAAGAATTATTTAGCTAATGACAAAGCCATTAGGTGTATACATACCACCTAACAGACATAATAAGTTGGAGAGCATGGTAAGCCATATGGCTTTGTCTCCAAGGTAAATAAAAAATCATTATCTTAATAATGATTTACTTACCTTCAATTATGTTGTAGTAATTATCTTATAATTATTACTAACTTGATTATCTCGTAATCAAGATTTGATTATCTCATAATCAAAGAATTCTAGAAAACATTAAGTTAAACTAATTTAACATAGTTTTCATTTGTGACAAAAATATTATTAATCTCATTAATAATATATAAATATATTGTGAGCATATCATTTGGGACTAAATGGACCTACGGTTCCGAGCTCTAATAATCCTGAAATATTAATTAAACTCTTTAATTAAATATTATGAATTATTATCTCCGCGTTATTCCACTAAACACTCGAAGTTGAACTTCAGTTACCGTAAATGGAAAATATAAGCCGAACAACTTCGGTGTCCATCGATATAGTCACTACATATGGATATATCCCTTCACGAATATCTCATAAATAGAGCCGGGTCATTAGTCTGTTAGACCCCTCTAAATATTTTGTCTCTTAAACAACCTTGATTCTATAATGAACAATTAATTCATAACAATTATGAATATAAAACTTTCTATTCGCAATAGAAGACTTGAGCACTCAAATTATTCAATTCCCGAATCAACTCTTAAAAGATATATTCTTCCGCTTCCCGTAAGAAAGAGTGAATTCCATATTTATGTAAAATGTTCCCAGCTACACACCAAACCATATCCTCAAAATATGTATTTATTGGCCGTGAATGCCACATCGACCTCATCATAGTAAATCAAATGACATAGCCTACCATGAAGGAGTTCGTAGTACACTCAAGATTAAGATCAAATCCATATATGACCTCTAGAAGATAAAATGAATTTCTTTGGTTAACAGTTATTAAAAGAAATTCATATTTATCTGAGTCCAGTCTTATATGATCTCATCATACAAGGTGCCTCAACTATCATGTCACTACATGAACGATCCCGGATCAAGATCGTCATACAAGTATAGAATGAACCGCAGCTATAGATAAACCGCAGCTATAGATAAAACACAAACAAAGTACCCTCTTTATTTGCTCTCTATGGACTATTTAGATTACTAACTTCAGACTTAAATCCTCTTGTGCATCAAACATACACTAAGTCTGAAAATACAAGAGTAATCAAGGTAAACAATACAATTGGACAATATGCGATATAAATCAAAAAACTTTGATAAATGAATAATGCATTTATTATTATTACAGTAATCAATTCCGTTTACAATACATGAAGCTCTAGGGCATATATCCCAACACAAAGCAGCACATGAGAGGTGCTACAACCCCTCTTGATGCTGGATTTTTTCAGCTCACCTACAACACTCCAAATAAAGGTTGGGTGAACGATGCGGTCTGAGAATACTATATAAGTGTTTAATTACATAAATTAAGTAAAATTTTTGTATTTTCCTCTAACACATAATCTTAAAATATAGGAACGCATGGTGGACATCCAAACACAGATCTCACGTATAACAATCAGCATTTGGATGATGAGGAGTTTGTGCGTCATGTGTTCCAGAACACTACCTCTTACAACGTCGGGCTTGGCACTCGATGGAAGGCGGCAGTAGCTACTTCTCAATCGTCCGGCTCCTCAGAGGAGGTCACTGACTTGAGGGAGCAGTTGAAGGAGACTCAAGATATGCTGAGGAGGCAGAATGACGAGCATGATTAAGAAATAGCGAGCTTGCGGTCGCTTGTGGAGAGATCGCTCGCTTAGAGCAGTGTTGCAGGATCGACCTCCATAGTTCCTTTAGGCCCGACAGATGCAGTACCGACCCCGACCGATCATCCCGCATGATTTTTCTATTTAATGTAATAAAATTTTTGTATGTAATAAAAATTTTATTATATATATAATCATAAATTTAATTTAATTTTTTACAATAAAATATTATTAATGTTTTATTTTTTTAATAATATATATAATTTTAATTTTATTATATTTATAATAATAATCTTAATTTATTTTAATAATATTTTATTTAAAAAAATTAAAAATATTTAGTGTCGTTAAGGTGACGACGCTAAACTTCTGCATTTGGCGTCGACAAGTCTAATGTCAACGCTAAAAGTTGTTCACCTTTAGCGACACCAATTTGGCGTCTTTAAAGGTCATTGATCTTTAGCATCGCTTGAGCTTTTCAACGCAAAATGTTCTGATTTCTGCATCGTCTACTACTAGGTTCAGCAATGAAGATTGGAGACGCAAAAATATTTTATTATCGCATATGCTACAGAGATGCTAAAACCCTTTCTCGACCAGCCTTTTGTTAGGAGGAACGGATATACCGAGGGCAGCAGAACGCTCGCGGGATCAAATCCCGAACAATTTTTTTTATTTTTTTTTTGCCAATACCCTAAAAAGTGTATTAAAATATTTATTTTCATAAACTTAAAATTATTCCAATGCACAAAAATCATATATCATCATATATTAATTTTTCCATGCATTATTATAATTCCCATAAGCTTAAATAAATATTCTAAACACTTTAATAAATTTATCAACACTTAATAAATTAATCCAAGCATCAAAATATTCTCCAACAATTGTCAAATATAAATCAAGCATATAAAATCAATATATCAATCATAGATTAATTTTACATACACTTTAATGCTTAAAAATTCCTCACATACATGCTTACAATTATCCAACAATTCCATAAATATTTTTTTCAACATCAACAACCCAATAATAAATTTATCAAATAAATTTACCTACAATAGCTTTGAGTCCTTTCCAATTTGTGAAGCTTTGCATCCAAGTCTCAAATCCACCAAGCTCTTTGATCTTCTTCAACCTCCACCAAATCAAGTTTCTTGATGAACAAATCTTGGTGACCAAAAGGTGGTTTGATCACTCAAGAATGACAACAACAATTTCCCTAAAGTTTAACTCTTAAACCCTAGAAAAATTATCACTTCAAGCACACAAATTAATCTCTAACACTTTAGGATTAATTCCATATACTTGATAACTAGTTGGGTAATTTTTGGTGAGAAATTTGGCTTGGATTTTTGAGAGTAAAAATTCAATTCTCTTTTTCCTTCTTGTTTGGCAGTGAGCAGGCCAAGGGAAAAAATATTTTGTTTTCTTTTGTTTGGTTTCTCATCAACGGTAGAGAGCAAGTGGAGTGGTAAAGAGAGAGAAATTTTTTTGCTTATAATCATTTTGTTTTTTATTAAAATTAATTAAAGAAAAAAAAAACAAAACCAAATAATTAAACCATGGTTCAAGGGAATCTTTTCCCTACACCACAAATTTCAAAAATTTAACTTAACCAAAGTTAAACAAAATATCTCACCAACCAAGTTAACTAAAATACAATTAAATAATTTTAGTTACTTTAACAAAAAAACATTCAATTACATTAACTATAGTTACCTTAAATAATTAATACCTTTATTTGTATAATCTAAGTAATTAATAATTCACTAATTAATTACTAATTTTATGTTAATCAAATTTACATCTATTATACAATAAACTTATATCAACTCTTGATATAAAATTAATTAATTCAATTAAATTAATTCATTTCATGAATTATCGGATCAAATAATTTAATCCTAAAACCCAAAATACTTTGTCAACGTTTGACGAAAGTCGCCCTAGTGTTCTCTAGGCGCACGTTCGGTTTGTTACTATATATATTATTATAGTATAGTATATATATATATATATAATATATATATATTATATATATATCTCATATACTTGTATACATATTCATGAAGTCCTACCCACCTACAAATCATGGCTAAAAACAACACGACACGCTGAACCATACAAGTTGAGGTTAAAATATTAATGTATAGTCATTTCGTCATAACCGTCTCCTATTGAGTAAGGTTATAGTTTTACTGTCAAAATCTTATCTACTCAATATAAAATAAATTTTCATAATTATATTCCATTAATAAATAATATATGCAAAACTCTTTTTCAATATTATTTATAATGTTAAAGAAACAATTTCTTCAACAAACTTTCGGCCGAAAGATTTCCTGAATATACTCTGAAAAATTTCTGGAAACATAATCCAACCATATGGACTGACGAATCCTCATATTAACACACACCGATCTTCGTGAGCATCGGTCCATACCTAACAGTCATCCAGAGGTCAAACCATAAATGGTTTATGACATGCATGGTATCAGGCAAAAGGATCACTCACAAGATCACTATGGTGTCTCAAGTCAAAGGACCATAATAACTACTCAACTCGAAAAGATAACTATTGACAGTTTTATGGAATATCTATTAGTCATCTTCTATGAGTTTGTTCGATATTCATTCAACTAATGAATATCCGCATTTCTATACGAACTTCTGCTAAGCTCATAGTCTGTTGAGACAAACCATATGTCCATTACATATATAGACAATGCACTAGTCTTACCAATATAATGACCGACCCATGTCAATAGATCTAGACCATGAATAATTTATATTCGAGAGAATGCGTGATATTTCTCAACACCATTTGCAACTCTTGCAACTATATCACATATATTGTAACTCTCGGGTCTTTACTAATTTCATATAAGGTTCGGGTGAAACTCAAATCTCTAACTCTTAGAGTAATCTAACACTTAGATTTACAATATATAAATAAAAGTATGAAATTACCATACAAATAAATAAATAATCATGATAAAGAAAATATTACATTGCATAAATAATAAATAATCATACAAAAAGTGAATGGTGCTCGATCACCATTTCCAACACTCCACTTGATCTAGCCATTCACGATGATATCTAATACCCATAGATTCCACGTGCTTCTCAAACAACTTGGGAGTTAAGGCTTTAGTCAGTGGGTCCGCTATATTTTCTTCAGTTCGTACTTTACAAACTAAAATGTCACCTCAAGCTAAAATTTCTCTAATTATGTGATACTTTTGTTCCACATGATTAGATTTCTGATGAGCGCGAGGTTCCTTGGCTTGAGCTATCGCACCATTGTTGTCACAGAATAATGGAATAGGATCTACTATAGATGGGACTACTCCAAGCTCCGCAATAACCTTTTGATCTAGACAGCTTCCCTTGCGGCTTCTGAAGCAGAAATGTATTCTGCCTCGGTGGTGGAATCAGCAGTCGAACCCTGCTTAGTGCTCTTCCAACTAATGGCACCGCCGTTGAGAGAAAATACAAACCCAGATGTAGATTTTCTATCATCTGGATCAGATTGAAAATCTGAATCCGTGTAACCTCTCATTTAAGTAATTTTCTCCATAAATGAGAAACTTATCCTTTGTACCCTTAAGGTATTTCAGGATATGTTTCACAAGCCATCCAATGGTCCTGACCCGGATCATACTGATAACGACTTGTAACACTTACAACCATGCTGATATCAGGTCTAGTACATAACATGGCATACATTATGCTACCAACAGCGGAAGCATAAGGTTGGCTAACCATTTTAGCCCTTTCATCATCTGTCTTAGGACACATTTTCTTAGACAAATGAATACCATGTTTAAAAGGCACATTGACTGTCTTACAGTTAACAAATTGTACCTTTATAGATCAAATCAATGTACTTGGACTAAGAGAGTCCTATCAACCCTCCTCACTCTACTCTATCTCTATAAAGCTTTATACCTAGTATATAAGAGGCCTCTCCAAATCCTTCATGGAGAAATTCTTACTTAGATAGGCTTTGACAGATTGTAACATACCTATATCGTTTCCGATAATAAGTATATCATCAACATAAAGCACTAAGAAGACTACCATGCCCCCATTAGCCTTTTTATAGACACATGATTCCTCTTCATTTTTAATGAAACCAGACGATCTGATCACATCGTCAAAACGAAGATTCCAACTACGGGAAGCTTATTTAAGTCCATAAATAGACTTTTTAAGCTTACATACCAAATGGGGATCTTTGGCGAATATGAATCCCTCGGGTTGTTCCATATGGATATCTTTCTCAAGATTTCCATTCAGAAAAGCCATTTTCACATCCATCTGCCAAATTTATAATCATAATGTGCGGCAATAGCTAATAAAATCCTGATTGACTTAAGCATGGCTACAGGAGAAAAGGTTTCCTCATAATCAATACCAGATTTTTGAGTATATCCTTTTGCTACTAGTCGGGCCTTAAAGGTTTCAACCTTTCCATCGGGCCCCCACTTCCTCTTGTAAACCCATTTACAACCGATAAAAACAATTTCGTTGGGAAGCGAAACCAAGTCCCAGACTTAATTATCATGCATTGAGTCAATCTCAGATTTCATAGCTTCCAGCCATCTCTCCGCATCGATGTCTAACATCGTCTCTCTGTAGTTCAAATGATCATTTTCTTCGATTAAGAAACCATCGAGGGCATCGTCAGATGTCGTCCTGTACCTGATAGGGGGTCTCGATATCCTTTGTGACCTACGAGGTGGTTGTTTCAAAGGTATCTCATCTTCCTAAACTTCTGGTTCTATCGTCGATTCAATGTTACTATGATTGACTTCATCAATATCAATCATTCTATGATCTGCACTTTCTAACAAAATTGTGTTTCTAAGAAAGTTGCATTTCGAGCAATGAACACATTTCGATTCTCGGGATCATAGAACTGATATCCCATGGAATTTTAAGGATATCCAATGAATCGATACTTGTACCCTCTAGGTGCAAGTTTATCCCGCTGTGCAACTCTTACATAAGCAGGACAACCCCAAATCTTAACATACTTAAGACTCGGTTTCCTTCCAGTCCATAACTCATACGAAGTGGTCAGAACGGCTTTCGATGGAACTTTGTTCAGAAGATGAGCGGCAGTCCTAGAGCATGGCCCCCCCAAGTAATATATAGATCAGTAAAACTCATTATCGATCGAACCATATCTAATAAAGTTCGATTCCTCCTCTCCGAAACACCATTGTGTTGAGGAGTGCTTGGAGGAGCATATTGAGCGAGAATCCCATTCTCTTTTAAATAACTCACGAACTCACTGCTCATGTACTCACCGCCCCGATCTGATCGAAGGCATTTCAAGAGTTTTCTGGTTTGTTTATCTACTTCAAATCGATATTCTTTGAACTTTTCAAAATTTTGCGATTTGTGTTTCATAAGAAACACATAACCATATCGTGACAAATCATCGATAAAAGTTACAAAGTATTGAAACCCACCCATGGCAGCATGATTTATTGGACCACATATATCGGAATGCACAAGTTCCAATAAATCATTAGCACGGTGTCCAACATCACTAAATAAGGATTTGGTCATTTTACCTTGAATACAATATCCACAAATTGGTAAAGGTTCTATGGTTAGATCCGATATCAAACCATCTTTAACTAGTTTGGTTAGGCGTTTTATGCCTATATGACCTAATCTCATATGCCACAGTTCTGTGCTATTTACTTCATCCAATCTTTTCCTTTTAGATTTCTCTATATTAAAACATCACGACTTTTTGTTAGAATGTATGACCATCAACCATGGGACATGAAACAAGCAAAACATTCATATTATCATATAAATTCAAAAGACCATCTTTAATATTATATGAAATCCTTCACTGTCAAGTACATGAAGTGAGATGATTTTTCGTATAATAGACGGCACAAAATAACAGTTATTAAGTTTAATATTACATTCATCAGAGAGTTTCAAAAACAAAATTCCTACTGTTTCTACTTGTAGAGAATCTCCATTCCCTACTTGCAGCTAGATCTATCCCGGCTTTAATCTTCTAGTTTCCTTCAGATCCTGCAACGAATTGCAATATGAGAGGGACAAGCGGTGTCTAACACCCAAGTCGAACTAGAATCAAAAGCAAGTGTAATGTCAATAATATGAACAAATATCTGAGGGTGCTTTCTTCAAAGAAGCTAAATACTTTGGACAATTGTGTTTCCAGTGTCCAAGTATGCCGCATTGGAAAATTTTCCTTTTGCAACATTCGTCCTCACATTTGGCTTAGAAACCTCTGCAGAAGCAACCTTAGGACCTTTACCTGCAACTTTCTTTTTCTTTATTTACTTCTTCCCAGTCGGCTTTTAAGAAGCCTGAGAAGGTCCAGAAGAAGAAGCACCAGTGACCATAAATGCAGAAATATTCTTATTCATGTCATCTTGAGCTGTCAGCAACATATTGTGCAACTCAGAATAGGTGGGAAGCATCTTATGCATGTTAAATTAACGGTAAAGTCCTTGAAAGACTTAGAAAGAGATGGGAGAATCACATTATTCCCGAGGCGGTTGTCAATAGGAATATCCATCTTTTCGAGCTCTTTGATACAATCTATTAGCTTCAACACTTGTGGGCTAACAGGTTTTCCCTCCGGGAGGAAAGTATGAAAAAGCTCGACAGCCACCTTATGCATCTCTACATATGGTCGATCACTGAATAGTTCCTTCATATGCAACAAGATGGATCCGAAATCAAGCATCGGCATATACTTCATTTGTAGTTCCGGCACCATAGATCCCAATATGTATGATCGGACTTTCCGATCATCATCCTTCCATCTTTTGAACGTCTCACGTTCCTCATCTGAAGCACATCTGAAACCCTAGTGGGTATTGGTCCGATGGTCAAAAATTAAAAGCCTTAGCCACACTATCGCCCACCCCCAAAATCACATACGCTGGTTTCTGGTTACGTCGGCAACACTCAGGCCACCGTTGCTCGGCGGAGGTAACACCAGCCGGCGCGTCGGGCCATCCTCGATCTATTGGTGCTCGGCGGTCGGCCAAGGGACGCCGGAATTCGGTGAAACAACATGAAGAACATGCGAGTTGGAATGTTACTAGTGCATTACAAACTCCAAAAGGCATTTTCCTAAATGCAAATGTTCCAAAGGGACATGTGAATGTGGTCTTTTTCTAATCTTCTAAAGGAATGAAAATTTGATAATAACCTGAGTAACCATCAAGAAAATAATAGTATGGATGTCTTGCTACTCTTTCCAAAATTTGGTCGAGAAATGGTAAAGGAAAATGATCTTTTCTAGTGGCGTCATTTAGTTTTCTATAGTCAATGCACATACGCCAATTTGGAATTAATTCTCCTTTATCATTTTTTATAACAGTTATTCCAAACTTTTTAGGTACAACTTGTGTAGGACTTACCCACTTACTATCGGAGATAGGGTAGATAATGTCTACATCAAGAAGTTTAAGGACTTATGGTTTTACCACTTCTTTCATGCGATGGTTTAATCTTCTTTGGGATTGATGATATGTCCTAGCATTATCTTCTAAATGTATTCTATGTATACAGATCAATGGATTAATACCTTTTATGTCTTTTAAAGTCCATCCAATTTCCAGTTTATGTTCTTTCAACACATTTAACAACTTACCTTCTTGATTGCTTGTGAGAGAGGCTGAAATTACCACATGGTAAGTTTGTTCATCTCCAAGAAATGCATACTTCAATCCTTCTGGCAATGTCTTTAATTCCAATTTGGGTGCTTCATCATCTATTTCTTCTTCCACTGTTCCTAGTTCATCCAAATTCTGTTTTTCTCCATCGTCTTCCAGTACCTGTGTAGAATCATGTGAAAAAACATTAGGAATATCCGAATTTAATTACGTACTTGATTCAAGAAAATTAGCATTATAAATTTCCATTGGATCAGATAAACTCCCCTGAATATGCTCCTCTAAAATTGGTTCAATTAGTTCCATGTTTTCATTTTTGTTGTCATCATCATATGGTTGTTTACACATGTTAAAAATATTAAGCTCCAACGTCATATTTCCAAAAGACAAATTCATGATTCCATTTCTATAATTAATTAATGGGTTAGGTGTTGCTAAAAATGGGTGACCAAGTATTATAGAAATTTGCTTATAATTGTCTGCTACAGGTTGTGTTTCCAAGATAATAAAATCCACAAGATATATGAATTTATCGACTTGTAATAACATGTCTTCCATAATTCCTTTCGGTACCTTGACTGATCTATCGGCAAGAAAAAGAGTAGTTGATGTTGGTTTTAACTCACCAATATTAAGGTGTTGGTAAACCGAAAATGGAAGCAAATTGACATTAGCTCCAAGATCAAGCAAATCATGTTCAATTTTTTGATTTCAAATAATACATGAAATAGTTGGACAACCAGGGTGCTTGTATTTTTATGCATTATTGATTGAGAGAATGGAACTTACCTGTTCAGCTAGAAAAGCTTTCTTTCTTACCTGATGTTTCATTTTCACGGTGCACAAGTCTTTCAGAAATTTGGCATAAGATGGTATCTGTTGGATGACATCTAACAAAGGAATATTGATATTTACCTATTTGAATATTTCATATATCTCTTGGGAATAGTTCAATTTCTTTATTTTTAATACCTGGAGAAATAGAGGTGCATGAGAGAAATTGTTATCATCAACGACGGGTAATGGTTCACGAGGTTCAAGAATAAGTCTGTGGATGACTTTATCACTGCAAAGAGCAATAACAGATTTGACATGGTCTATATGTTGACTTCTAGAACTACCATCGTGAGGATTTTGATGACTCTTGGAATTTGATTGTGGTTGGGCAAGAAACTTTCCTTTCTCATTAATGGTCAATGCATATGTGATTTTGGAGAATGTATCTTTCAAATCAGTCAATGTTTGAATATTTTGGTTATTGATGGCTTCCTGTTTCTCAATGAATGTATGCAAGGTATCCTCAAGGGTTTTCCGAGGTGGTGGGACATATAGTGCATAATTCTGGGAATTTTGGAAATTCTGATGTACCTGGGGAGATTTTGTGATGGTTGTGCTCGGTTATCATTCCTCCAATTGAAGTTTGGATGATTTCTATAAATAGAATTGTAGGTTTGGGAGTATGGGTTTGGATTTGGTCTCTTGAATGTGTTTATGGAACTGACTTGGTCGTGGAGACATTCTTGTAGGGCTTATAAGGTTGGGCAACTTGTGTGACATGTTCATTTGAATTACAGATTTGACAAGTGACTTCTTGAATTGACTTGACATTATCACTTTTCCTCATTTCTAATGCCTCGACTTTTTTTATCTAGAGATGCATACTTACCAGAAAGGTCATGGTCTTCCATAAGGTTAAACATACATCTACCAGATGGTTGTGGTTTTACAGACGACTCATAAGTATCCCAACAGTATCTCATTGTTATGCATTCTTTGCTATGTTTTATAGGTAATCTAGTGCATCTTCGAGATTTTTATCCATAAACTCACCATTACACATCATTTCTACTACTTGTCTACCTTGGAGTGTTAACCCCTCGTAGAAGTAGGCAACCAGCCTCCATAACATGTGATGTGGACAAACATTCAACATCTCTTTAAACATTTCCCAACATTGATACAATATTTTCCCTGAATCTTGTGTGAAGGTTGTTGTGGACACTTGTATTTTTACATGAAAGCCCAATGATGAGCCTCATATGGAGGCACTACCCGATAAGTTGCGGAAGTCGCGGGAAACGGACGTCGGAAGGAAAAAATTTAAAAATTAATACATCAATAAATTTAACTCACTAATTGGCCTCGGATTCGCCCGATTAATCTATGTTTTAAAATATTAAACCTCGGCCCAAAACCCCATCACCCATCCAAAGCCCATTTCGCCCAAGCCCAATCCAAAAATAATTAAAACATTTAAAACACATGTCACAAATTAAATTAAATCCAATCAAATCCAATTAAATTAAATTAAATCCAATGAAATGAAATGAAATCCAATTAAAATCAAAATAACCCCCTTCCTAATTAAATCAAATCCCCTTCCTAATGCGTTCAAACGAGATTACCAAAATGGTATCTGAAACGATGCAAACCCATACGTGAATAAACAAATAAATAATATAGGACCTTGTATGTCCGATTAAACACCACGATTGAATGATAAATGTGTTTAATCGGACATACAAGGTCCTATATTATTTATTTGTTTATTCACGTATGGGTTTGCATCGTTTCAGATACCATTTTGGTAATCTCGTTTGAACGCATTTCCGAACGCTGCACGAACGTATGCATTCTGCCTCAGTCCGTTCGAACGCGTTTCCGAACGCTTACGAACGCGAACCTTCTGTTTACCGTTCGAACGTGTTTTCAAACGCTACACAAACACACATACAGTGAACAGATTTCTTTTCATCATATTTCATGCATGTTTGCTCTTTTGGTCATTTCTTTTGCATTACATAATTAACCATATCATTTCACTATTGACGCTTTTACCTTTATTAATTATTTATATTTCCGCATTTATTTATTTGATATGTTCATGAGATTGTATGATCGCTTTTATTATGAATGCCTTTACATTTGCTATTAGTTACATTATTGCACTTTATTGTTTAGTATGATTATGAACTATGTATCTTGCCTTCAATTTTTATGTTTATGAACGTGCGAATTCGTGTGTTTATTTAGATTATCTTGCATGTGTTGTTTGAGACTTGGTTATATTATCGCATAAATCCTTTCATTACAAGTGGCATAAGTGAGGGACCATTCCGAACCCAACGGTTTGAGGTCTTCCCTTGCGAGGGGTGAGTGCGGCCTTAAATCATTTCCCAGTTCACACTGGGTGGCGACTCTATTTTTATTTCTACGGTTTAGTCCCCCGCGGGCTATTCCGTACTCCCGACCAGGCCGCGAGCCCGGAACAGCGTCGTCCACTTTTGTACCTCTCCTGCAGTCTGGCGACTCCACTGGGGATAGAGAATCGGCCCCGAAATAATGTCTTGTAATGTTTTTGATTTTTGCTTTATTTAACCGTGTCTGCAAGTGAGTTAGGACCAATGGGTTTAACCAAAGGCATTATTAGAGCTAGGTAATGGTTTGGTGTCTTCCTTCATTCACAACCTTTCTATAGCGGAAAGGAAAAGCTGTGAAGGCACCTAGATAATCATTTACTCAAAGCTTATCGTGATGGACTAACTTGGAGGACCTATTGTTTATTCCTGTCACCAAGGCGATAAGAGCCTAAGAGGCAAAGGTATTTAAGAGAGTTCACTCCACCCTCCATCTGGGGAATCTTCAATAAGAAATCCATTTGACAATCATTCATGTATCATCACTCATTGGCACGTACCTTAGGGTATAAAAAGGTGCGCTCACTTGGTCGCTCGAACCCTTGAGTGTGGAGACCCAGTTGTGGGCAATCCTTCACCGGAGGGAGCCTTTATCTATACTCCTATAAACCCGCATGAGAACAATAGTTATATGACCTATAGAAGCCACCCTTTTATGCTTGTGTTTGGGACCATCATCATTTGGATTCATTTGGACTTCTTGTCATGGGATGTGAACTTGTTGGGCCATTTAAACTGGGACGAGTTTGTGTCTTATGAAAATTGGGCCAAAAGCTTCTAAAATGCCGATTGGCCACTTTGTGTTTGGGCCCCCTATCGTTTGAAGTTGTTTAGCCACGTTATTGCAAAAGTGTAAGCATGTTGGGCCTTTTTCAACTGGGACAAGTTTACACCTCGCAATAATATGATTGAATGCTTTGAAATGATAATGGGCCAACTTGTATGAAAACTTTGATGGACTTAGAAAGTCCAAACATGATCCAAATATGTCAGAAGCATGAGTTCGATATCTGCACTGGCTTTCATCCAGAAATGATACGCCTTGTTACGACATATTTGTATACTTTTGGCCGCTTCTAAGTTCATCCCCATGACCACGGTTGCCGAAAACCCGATTCGTCGCTTCTAGACAATGGCAAGATCCCATAATCGGCTTAGTCCATGTTGTAAATGAGTGGTCTTTGTCTTTTATCGATGGAAATGGACTGAGGTGGCCAAGGTTCACCTTTGTAGCGTAGGAGAGAACGATTTATGTACCCCGCAATGGTACATAAATAAGCCATACCTATGACAGAAATGGACTTACCACGAGTGTAGGAGGAATAAGGTCGGAAGGATATATGTTGTTTTGATAACCACTTGCATCTCATGCATACACGCATCATGTTAACCTCGTGTCTTAAAAGCCATCATAGATATCCGTTGGGTTAGGAAAAATAAGACTTGTCAAAGAAGAGTTTAGCAAACATGGATATCGGGAAAAGGAAACCGAGAAACAGAAAACCTTATGGCGAGGATAGAAAAACCATTATGGGCCAAAAAAAAAATTTGTTTGTTCTTTAATAGTTAGGCATAAGTCCGATGATGAAATTGTTTGCTTTATAGTGAAACCTTAGAAACAATAAGTGCGAGAGGTGCTCTCATCCGATATTTTGAGTGGTTGATCTCGACTAGACTCGCGAGCACTTAATTATAAGATCTTAGCAGTGAAAGTCTGAGTAGTCGGCAATGTGGCTAGTTGAAGAGATTGTGGATCGATGAATGATCGTTCGCTTATATGTCCATCATGACTTACTTGTGTTACGATATGTGATATGGTTGGTGTAGGCACTGCATTTTTACATATCGCCCGATGATGAGTCTCGTATGGAGACACTACCTCTTTAGTTGTGAAAGCCGCGGGAAACGGACGTTGGAAGGGTAAAGTTGGAAATTAGCATTTTGTCAGATTTAACTCGCTTGTTTCTCTTCGGGTTCGCTTGTTGGACCTCTGTTCTAAAACACACCAAACCCATTTAAAACACATCTCACAAATTAAATAATTAAAATATTTAATACACATCTCACAAATTAAATAATTAAAACCAATTAAAATTAAACTTAAATTAAATTAAATCACATTCACCAATTAAATTGAACTTGAAATTAAATTAAATTAAATTCCTAATTTAAAACACATTCCTAAATTAAAATAAATCACCTTCCTAAATTAAATAAATCATATCCTTAACTAAAAAGAATACATAAATCACTTCCCCAAATTAAAAGATTTCCTTATCACATACTAAATTAAAAGATATCCCTAACTAATTACACAATCTCTCTTTCCTACCCAAATAAGGTAAACCCCCTCCCTTGGCCTATAAAAATAACCATTCTCCACATAATTCAAACCCCGGCAGTTTCACACAAAAAAGACACAAAATAATAACCCTAAACCTGCCCTTCTCTCCCCTCTCGTCCAGCCAACGCCATCAGTAGCCCCTCACGCACTCAAAGCAACAGCGCATCAAACTCCTTCAGCACCTAGCCCCACACACCTTCACGCCCAGCTCACGCCTAACTGCCACCAATTCACGTTAACTGCCCCTCAACTCATCACACACAGCGCACCATCACTCACCACTAGCCTATTGACACTCTCTCACCAGCACACACGTCCCTCTCTCAACTCACAACACAGCCTCACTTGCACACACGTCCCTCACGTAGTCACGCCCAGCTCATCGCTTCACCCAAGCAGCTTCACGCCCATCCTTCACGCATAAATCTGCATCAACGCCCACTAGCTAACAAATAGCCACGCAGTCCACCCAACAGCCACCTGCCCTTGCCACTCGACAAAGACACCACAAACCTGCCCTCCAAATCACCTCAAAACAGCCCCCATAAACCCCTGAAACTGTCCAGATTTTAGCCACAAAACAGTCCCCAAAAACTGCACAAACCAGTCCCTTAATTACCCCGAAATAGCGACCAAAAAATACAACAGAAACAACAGTGAAACGGAGTAAAAACAGCAGCCCGAACAGCGAGGAAAGACGTTGAGTTGGTGAACTAAAAGAGTTGCGGATCATTCACCCTTCCAACGGACGTGTAACGCCCTTTCGTGAGACAACAAAAGAGGTTAGACCTGAGGGCACCTTCTTACTTATCTTCTTTCGTTTTATTTTATTTATTTTAAAATATTATTGCATGAGAGTCGTTTGAGGCATGATGTGATTGTTGAATGAGCAAGATGTGTGTTCCCTTTTGTGGTATATCGGATGGAAATCCAGACGTAAATTCTGTAGCCGATTCCGAATGGACGGTATTGCGGTCTGCACTCGGGATACAACGCCACGTACCACTTAAGATGCACGTATCTCGTCTCATCCAAATTTGTATTTGAGCATGTCATAGTTCTAGGCCGTTTATTTATTATTTTAAGCATGAGTTAATTTAGTCTTGTTATTTAATTTTCAAAGCATGATTGTGTTATTTAGGCATGTTGTTTCTTCATTCTTTATGCATGATGTTTCGTTTAGTTTATGTTTATGCTTAAATTGGTTATTTATTCAACATGCTTGTTGTGTTACATTGCGTGGAATTATTTGGATAAAAGCATGTTAGATCTAATTGAGCATGAATGATGAATAGATTCGGTTAGTTTATTGCACAAATTATATCATCACAAGTGACATAAGTAAGGGACCATTCCGAACCCAACAGTTTGAGGTCTTCCCTTGCGAGGGGTGAGTGCGGCCTTAAATCTTTGTCCCGGTTCACACCGGGTGGCGACTCCATGTTATTTCATACTTCCCAACTAGGCCGCGAGCCTAGAAAAGCGTCGCCCAGGTTCTGTTGTCTATAGTCTGGCGACTCCACTGGGGATATTTTGAATCGGCCCCGAAATCATGTCTTGTGTTGTTTATGATTTGTGCTTTAGTTAATCGTTTCTATAGTGAGTTGAAAGGGGTGTAATCAAAGGCATTGTTAAGGCTAGGTAATGGTTCGATGTCTTCCTTCACTTACTACCTTTTCATAAGGAAAAGCTGTGAAGACACCGAGATAATCATTATTTGTAGCTCGTTGTGACAGACTAGTTTGGAAGACTCGTTGTTTATTCTTGACACCAAGCGATAAGAGCCTAAGGGGCTTGGGTACTTAAGAGAGCCTCGCTCCACCCTCCCTCTGGGGAATCTACAACGGGAAATCCATTCGACAGTTAGTCACACACCGTAACTCATTGGCACGTACCGTGAGGTATAAAAAAGGTGCACTCACTTGGTCGCTTGAACCCTTGAGTGGGGAGTCCTAGTTGTGGGTAATCCTTCGTCAAACGAGAGCCTTTGTCCACACTCCCGTAAACCCACATGTGAACCATAGTTGTATGACCTATTGGGGCCACCCTTTATGCTTTTGATAACCCCATGCATATTATGTCTCATACATCCCATGCATCTCATGCATACATGCATCATGTTAACCCTCGTGTCTTAAAAGCCATCATAGATATCCGTTGGGTTAGAAAAAAGAAAGACTTGTCAAAGAAGAATTTAGCAAACATGGATATCGTGGAAAAGGAAACCGAGGAGGAACAGAGAACTTTACTGCAATGATAGAAAGACCATTGGGGGGCCTTTAAAAAAAAGAAAAAGAAAAAAAAAAAAAAAAAAAAAAAGAAAAAAAAAAGAGAAAAAAAAAAGAAAAAAAAAAGAGAAAAAGAAAGAAAAAAGAAAAAAAATTGTTGTTTGTTTTTAGTCTTTGATAGTTAGACATAAGTCCGATGATGAAATTGATTGCTTTAAGGTGAAACCTTAAAAACGATAAACTCTTGATGTACTTTTATCTGATACTTTGAGTGATTGATCTATGATAGACTCGTAAGCACTTCACTATAGGTTCTTAGCGGTGAAAACCTGAGTAGTTGGCAAGGTGACTAGTTGAAGAAATTGTAGGTCGGTGAATGACCGTTTGCTTAGATGTCTATCTTGATTTGCTTATGTTATGATGTGTGGTATGGTTGAAAATGAAAGAAAAGTCTCTAAAGAAAAGAATTGAACCACCTATAACCGATAAGCGTGAAGCTACCCATGGGCGAGTATTAGGACCACCATGAGGAGAAATGCTACCTTAAAGGGTAGGTGTATTGAAAAAAAAAAGGAGAGAAAAAAGAAAAAGAAAAGTTCAAAAGAAAAGAAATAAAAGAAAGAGACGAAAGAAAGAGAGAAAGAAAATTATACCACATTTAGCACAAAAAAGGCAATTGCAGGCATAATTGAGACATCTAGGTTGGTTTGACCCATCGATCACGATTATTGACGAAATCATTGAGTTAGCTTACCTGGGGATGAATATGCGAAGGAACCTTTGCACACACACACTTTGAGTCTGGCATAGATCATTTATTCAAAGACTTGGATTTGAGTTGCATTGAGTGTTTTGAAGGCTCTCTGGTTTCATTACTGAGCATTCTTTGAGGACAATGATATGTATAACTATTAGGACTATTTCGTAGAATGTGATATAGCATGATGATATGGAAGGCCCCACCATATGGTGTACCTTGACCTAGTGTAAGCAGCGGAAAGCAGAAAGCTAAATCAAAGACTGGGGGCGACGAGTCTACCACATCGCGAATCAAGGACGTAACAAGATATTGAGTCATGAGACTAGAGAGAAGACTGAGCAATCACTTGGAGAACTGGCGGAAGAACTAACCCAATGAAATAGGAAATTCATTCATGCATGCATGCATACACGTAACGTATTTGCATTCTTTTTGTTTGTTTCGTTTTGTATTCACAGGTTTCAAAGAAGAAAAAGAGAAAGCGGCAAAGACAAGCCAACCAGAATCAGCAACATATGAGTAATAGTTTTGGGGATGAGTCCCAGGGTTGAGGCCATATCAGTATCAGTTTTAGGGCGAGGCCCACGTCAGTATCAGTCTGGGGGCGAGGCCCATATCAGTGTCTGTATGGGGGCGAGGCCCACATTAGTTTCAGTTTGGGGTCGATGCCCATATCAGTATTCGTTTGAGGATAAGTCCCGGGGTTGAGGCCCACATCAGTATTAGCTTGGGGCGAGGCCCACATCAGTTTGGGGCGAGGCCCACGTCAGTATCAATTTTGGGGCAAGGCCCACATCAGTTTCAGTCTGGGGACGAGGCCCACATCAGTATCAGTTTGGGGCGAGGCCCACATCAGTATCAACTCAGGGTCGAGGCCCACACTATCAGCAGCATCGGGAATAAATCCCAGGGTCGAGGCCCACATTATCATCAGTTTCAAGAATGAATCCTGGCCGAGACCCACATCGTCAGAGTTTCGGGAATGAATCCTAAGGGAATGAATCCCAGGGCCGAGGCCCACGTCTTCAGAATTTGGAATGAATTTCAGGGCCGAGGCCCACGTCTTCAGAATTTGGAATGAATCTCAGGGCTGAGGCCCATGTCGTCAGAATTTGGAATGAATCCCAGGGCCGAGGCCCATATTAGCATCAGTATCAATCTTGCCGGGTATGGAACTCTGGGGGCGAGGCCCACATCTTTATCAGTATCAGCATTGCCGGGTATGGCATTCTGGGGGCGAGGCCCACATTACATCAGATCAGTCCTGCCAGATATAGCATTCTGGGGGCGAGGCCCACATAGCATCAGATCAGTTCTCGCGGGTATGGCATTTGGGGGAAGGCCCACATAGCATCAGACAGTTTCTGCCAGGTATGGCATTCTGGGGGCGAGGCCCACATCACATCAGATCAGTTCTGCCGGGAATAGCACTCTGAGAATGGAGATATAGTCTGGGAATGGACAGCTCAAGAATGAGCACGCCGAGAATGGCACGCCGGGAATGGCACTCCGAGAATGGAGATATAGTTCGGGAATGGACAGCTCGAGAATGAGCACGCCGAGAATGGCACTCTGAGAATGGAAGATCGGCATCAACATCAGTTTGGCTGGGTATGGCACTTTGGGGGCGAGGCCCACATCACATCAGATTAGTTCTGCCGGGAATGGCACTCCGAGAATGGAGATATAGTCCAGGAATGGACAGCTCAAGAATGAGCACGCCGAGAATGGCACGCCGGGAATGGCACTCCGAGAATGGAGATATAGTCTGGGAATGGACAGCTCAAGAATGAGCACGCCGAGAAAGGCACGCCGGGAATGGCACTCCGAGAATGGAGATATAGTCCGGGAATGGAAAGCTCAAGAATGAGCACGCCGAGAATGGCACGCCGGGAATGGCACTCCGAGAATGGAGATATAGTCCGGGAATGGACAGCTCAAGAATGAGCACGCCAAGAATGGCACGCCGGGAATGGCACTCCGAGAATAGAGATATAGTCCGGGAATGGACACGCCGAGAATGGCACGCCGGGTATGGCACTCTGGGGGCGAGGCCCACATCATTATCAGCATCAATTTTTTTTCCGGGTATGGAGACATCAGTATCAGATCAGCCAGGTACGGCACCGGTATGGAGATATCAGTTTTGCCAGGTACGGCACTCCGGGTATGGAGATATCAGTTTTGCCAGGTACGGCACTCCGGGTATGGAGATATCACAAACTGCGACACCCTAGGTACGGGGTTACCATTCAGACATTTGTGGCTCTCTAGGTACGGAGACGTCACCGCGACCCCTAGGTACGGGGTTAGCATTCAAACATTTGTGGCTCTCTAGGTACGGAGACGTCACCGCGACACCCTAGGTACGGGGTTAGCACTCAGACATTTATGGCTCTCTAGGTACGGAGACGTCACCGCGACACCCTAGGTATGGGGTTAGCATTCAGACATTTGTGGCTCTCTAGGTACGGAGACGTCACTGCGACACCCTAGGTACGGGGTTAGCATTCAAACCACAGCAACGCCCTAGGTACGGGGTTAGCACGCCAGGTACGGCATGTGGACTATTCAAACATTTGTGGCTCTCTAGGTACGGTGACGTCACTGCGACACCTAGGTACGGGGTTAGCATTCAGACCACAGCGACGCCCTAGGTACGGGGTTAGCACGCCAGGTACGCATGTGACTTTCAGACATTTGTGGCTCTCTAGGTACGGAGACGTCACTGCGACACCCTAGGTACGGGGTTAGCATTCAGACCACAGCGACGCCCTAGGTACGGGGTTAGCACGCCATGTACGGCATGTGGACTATTCAGACATTTGTGGCTCTCTAGGTACGGAGACGTCACTGCGACACCCTAGGTACGGGGTTAGCATTCAGACCACAGCGACGCCCTAGGTACGGGGTTAGCACGCCAGGACGGCATGTTGGACTATTCAGACTTTTGTGGCTCTCTAGGTACGGAGACGTCACTGCGACACCCTAGGTACGGGGTTAGCATCCAGACAACCAACATCATCACTGCAACACCCTAGGTACGGGGTTAGCATTCAGACCACAGCGACGCCCTAGGTACGGGGTTAGCACGCCAGGTACGGCATGTGGACTATTCAGACATTTGTGGCTCTCTAGGTATGGAGACGTCACTGCGACACCCTAGGTACGGGGTTAGCATCCAGACAACCAACATCATCACTGCGACACTCTAGGTACGGAGACTCAAACGCGACACCCTAGGTACGTGGTTTAGCATTATCAACTCAGCACAGCAGGCAGACCAGGTGACAGCTGGCGAGCCAGGTAAGTAAAAATTCATTGCACGTACTTTGATAGGATTGTCATTGTCAACACTGCACAAGTCCCATCAAAGTGGGGGCGACTGTAGGCACTGCATTTTTGCATATCGCCCGATGATGAGTCTCGTATGGAGACACTACCTCTTTAGTTGTGAAAGCCGCGGGAAACGACGTTGGAAGGGTAAAGTTGGAAATTAGCATTTTGTCAGATTTAACTCGCTTGTTTCGCTTCGGGTTCGCTTGTTGGACCTCTGTTAAAAAACACACCAAACCATTTAAAACACATCTCACAAATTAAATAATTAAAATATTTAAAAACACATCTCACAAATTAAATAATTAAAACCAATTAAAATTAAACTTAAATTAAATTAAATCACATTCACCAATTAAATTGAACTTGAAATTAAATTAAATTAAATTAAATTCCTAATTTAAAACAGATTCCTAAATTAAATTAAATCACCTTCCTAAATTAAATAAATCATATCCTTAACTAAAAAGAATACATAAATCACTTCCCCAAATTAAAAGATTTCCTTATCACATACGAAATTAAAAGATATCCCTAATTAATTACACAATCTCTCTTTCCTACCCAAATAAGGTAAACCCCCTCCCTTGGCCTATAAAAATAACCATTCTCCACATAATTCAAACCCCGGCAGTTTCACACAAAAAAGACACAAAATAATAACCCTAAACCTGCCCTTCTGTCCCCTCTCGTCCAGCCAACGCCATCAGTAGCCCCTCACGCACTCAAAGCAACAGCGCATCAAACTCCTTCAGCACCTAGCCCCACAAACCTTCACGCCCAGCTCACACCTAACTGCCACCAATTCACGTTAACTGCCCCTCAACTCATCCACACACAGCGCACCATCACTCACCACTAGCCTATTGACACTCTCTCACCAGCACACACGTCCCTCTCTCAACTCACAACACACAGCCTCACTTGCACACACGTCCCTCACGTAGTCACGCCCAGCTCATCGCTTCACCCAAGCAGCTTCACGCCCATCCTTCACGCATAAATCTGCATCAACGCCACTAGCTAACAAATAGCCACGCAGTCCACCCAACAGCCACCTGCCCTTGCCACTCGACAAAGACCACCACAAACCTGCCCTCCAAATCACCTCAAAACAGCCCCCATAAACCCCTGAAACTGTCCAGATTTTAGCCACAAAACAGTCCCCAAAAACTGCACAAACCAGTCCCTTAATTACCCCCCGAAATAGCGACCAAAAAATACAACAGAGACAGCAGTGAAACGGAGTAAAAACAGCAGCCCGAACAGCGAGGAAAGACGTTGAGTTGGTGAACCAAAAGAGTTGCGGATCATTCACCCGTCCAACGGACGTGTAACGCCCTTTCGTGAGACAACAAAAGAGGTTAGACCTGAGGGCACCTTCTTACTTATCTTCTTTCGTTTTATTTTATTTATTTTAAAATATTATTGCATGAGAGTCGTTTGAGGCATGATGTGATTGTTGGATGAGCAAGATGTGTGTTCCCTTTTGTGGTATATCGGATGGAAATCCGGACGTAAATTCCGTAGCCGATTCCGAATGGACGGTATTGCGGTCTGCACTCGGGATACAACGCCACGTACCACTTAAGATGCACGTATCTCGTCTCATCCAAATTTGTATTTGAGCATGTCATAGTTCTAGGCTGTTTATTTATTATTTTAAGCATGAGTTAATTTAGTCTTGTTATTTAATTTTCAAAGCATGATTGTGTTATTTAGGCATGTTGTTTCTTCATTCTTTATGCATGATGTTTCGTTTAGTTTATGTTTATGTTTAAATTGGTTATTTATTCAACATGCTTGTTGTGTTACATTGCGTGGAATTATTTGGATAAAAGCATGTTAGATCTAAGTACCCTTGAGCATGAATGATGAATAGATTCGGTTAGTTTATTGCACAAATTATATCATCACAAGTGACATAAGTAAGGGACCATTCCGAACCCAACGATTTGAGGTCTTCCCTTGCGAGGGGTGAGTGCGGCCTTAAATCTTTGTCCCGGTTCACACCGGGTGGCGACTCCATGTTATTTCATACTTCCCAACTAGGCCGCGAGCCTAGAAAAGCGTCGCCCAGGTTCTGTTGTCTATAGTTGGAAACCAGAGAAAAGTCTCTAAAGCAGAAAATATAAACCACCTATAACCGATAAGCGTGAAGCTACCCATGGGCGAGTATTAGGACCACCATGAGGAGAAATACTACCTTAAGGGTATGTGTGTAAAAAAAATACGAAAAAAGAGACGAAAGAAAAGAAAAAGAAAATCACATCACATTGAGTACAGAGAAGTAATTGCAGAGCATGGTCAAGACATCTAGGTTGGTTTGACCCATTGATCCCATCATTTGAAACAAAATCATCAAGTTGGTTTACCTAAGGATCAAGCTGTAAAAAAACCTTTGCACACACACACTTTGAGTCTGGTTCAGATCATTTATTCAAACGGTCGGATTTGAGCTGCATCAAGTACTTTGAAGGTTCTCTGGTTTCGACACTAGGCATCCTTTGAGGGCAATAATATATATAACTATTGGGACTATTTTCTTAAAAGGCAGCGGAGAACAGAAAGATAAATCGAGTCTGGGGGGGACCAGTCTACCACCTCGCCAATAAGGGACATAATGGAAATTGAGCCATGAGATAAAATAGAACCGACCAAGCACCAGAAGAGAACAGGCAAAAGGAAACTGTAAGCATGCCCATGGGGCGACCAAAGACATTAGTAGGTGAAGGGCGCCAGAGAGCACAAGGAATGCCTAACCCAACGGAATAGGAAACACATCCATGCATACATGTATACACGTCACATGCACGCAATCTTTGTCTTATTTTTTCACAGGTTTTGAAGAAAAGCGGCAAAAACAACTCAATTCGGGAACAAGACCCACAATTCAATTCGGGAACAAGACCCACAATTCAACTCGGGAACAAGACCCATAATTCAACTCGGGAACAAGACCCACAACTCAAATCGGGAACAAGACCCACAATTCAATTCGGGAATAAGACCCAAACCTCAATTCGGGAACAAGACCCACAATTCAACTCGGGAACAAGACCCATAACTCAACTCGGGAACAAGACCCAAAATTCAAATAGGGAACAGGACCCACAACTCAAATTGGGAACAAGACCCACAACTCAGTTCGGGAACAAGACCCTCAACTCAATTCGGGAACAAGACCCACAATTCAACTCGGGAACAAGACCCAAAATTCAACTCTGGAACAAGACCCACAACTCAACTCGGGAACAAGACCCACAATTCAAATCGGGAACATGACCCACAACTCAAATTGGGAACAAGACCCACAACTCAATTCAGGAACAAGACCTTCAACTCAACTCGGGAACAAGACCCACAACTCAATTCGAGAACAAGACCCATAATTTAGCTCAATTCGGGAATAAGACCCACAACTCAAATCGGGAACAAGACCCACAACTCAAATCGGGAACAAGACCCACAACTCAAATCGGGAACAATACCCTCAACTCAAATCGGGAACATGACCCACAATTCAATTCGGGAACAAGACCCACAACTCAGCTCGGGAACAAGACCCACAACTCAATCCGGGAACAAGACCCTCAGCTCAATTCGGGAACAAGACCATCAGCTCAGTTCGGGAACAAGACCCTCGGCTCAAATCGGGAACAAGACCCACAATTCAAATTGGGAACAAGACCCACAACTCAGTTCGGGAACAAAACCCACTCGGTGGTTCGGGAACAAGACCTAGAGGTCACAGCGCCTCAACATCAATTTCAACTCAAGTAACGGTTCGGGAATGAACCAGGGGTCAAGCACCTCGTAACCATCAACTCAGTTTAAAACGTCTCAGAACAACCGGTAAGTTCGGCAACAGCTGGCGTGCTAGGTAAGTAAAAAAATGCATGCACGACTTTGATAGGATTGTCACTGTCACACACTGCACAAGTCCCATCAAAGTGGGGGCGACTGTAGACACTTGTATTTTTGCATGAAAGCCCAATGATGAGCCTCGTATGGAGACATTACCCGATAAGTTGCGGAAGTCGCGGGAAACGGACGTCGGAATGAAAAAATTTAAAAATTAATACATCAATAAATTTAACTTGCTAATTGGCCTCGGATTCGCCCGATTAATCTCTGTTTTAAATATTAAACCTCGGCCCAAAACCCCCTCACCCATCCAAAGCCCTTTTCGCCCAAGCCCAATCCAAAAATAATTAAAACATTTAAAACACATGTCACAAATTAATTAAATCCAATCAAATCCAATAAATTAAATTTAAATCAATTAAATCAAATCAAATCCAATTAAATCAAAATAATCCACTTTCTAATTAAATCAAATCCCCTTCCTAATTTAATCCAATCACATCACAAATTAAAGAAATTTCTCACCAAAAATATGAATATTCTTTCCTTAAATAATTAAATTAAATACACACGTAATTTATTTGATTTGTTTCCCTTTTTAATCCATGCACACACAAGGAAACCCTAGATGCACAATTATAAAAGAAGACCTAAACCAACCCTAATCTTCCTTGGCTCTCACTCACGGCAAAACACAAAATCCTCACGCTCTCCACTCTCTTCTCTCTCATTTTTCCTATAACTCACGGCCTCTCCACTAACACACAAAATCTTCTTCTCTCCTTCGCCTCTCTCATACACCTAGTAGCCCCTTCCCCAAACAGTAACACCGACAAACAAAAACAAACTCAACCTAAAAGACACACACCATCACTCTCTTTCTCACGTAAACAAATAAACCCACATATTCACGTCTCCCTCTCATTATTCAAGCACACACTCAGCCCTCTCATCAAACGCACAGCAGCCTTCAACGCAGCCTCTCATTCTTCTCAACTCACATGACCTATCTCTCACTACTCACTCATTCGGCATCATCAAGAAATAACCCTAGCCCTATCTCTATTCTCTATTCTCTCTTCTTTTCTCAACTCTCGGCAGCCTCCCATGTCTGATTCCACACACAAAAACTCAAACCATAAGTTATTGCCCTCTCTCAAATATCTTCTCTCTCTTCTATCTCTCTATAACGCTCATAAAAAAAAAAAACCTAGCCTGGACGTGATCTCTATCCTCTCTCTCGGAAAAACGCACCAGACCATACAGCCCTACACGTAACACAACAAACAAACTCACACACGAAGCAACAAACAAGAACCTACAGCTCACGCCTCTCTCTCATTAGACCAGCAAACAAATACACTCTGAGCAGGCCACACCCTCGGCAAAGACAGGCCTCACACCTTTCACGTAAACGCACACACACGGTAGATCACGGAACCAAGCCTCACTCACACACTCTCGGCGATTATAAGACACAAACCGACAAAGCTCCTCAATCACATACCACACGTAAACAACACAGCCCCCCACTGACCGATAATAAACAAAGCAGCCCCACTAAACTTAATACAAACTCATCCAAAAACGCACTGCCCATAATACAGCCAAAACAGTGAACCAAAACAGCCCTTAAAATAGTCCAAATATCACCCAAAATAGTCCCTAAATAACGACCCGAAGTAGCAGCAAAAAATCATCCAAAAGAAGTGAAGAAAACGTCAAAAATAGTGAGGAAAGCGCGGACGAAACATCGAAACAGTGAGTGAAATTGTGAACCAGCGAATCAGAAAAGTTACGAAGCATTAACCCTTCCGATGACGACGTAACGCACTCACAGGAAGCGACTAAAAAGGTAAGACCTGATGGCACCTTTTGTTATATTTTTATTTTGTTATCCCGAACACGGCATGCTTGGTTGGACGTGGAATACGTCCAACCGGGCATGTGAAGCCCTATATTAAAAACGGCCAAACCATTGGTCACATCTCTTTATTATTCCGCATTTATTTTCAGTCATTTATTTTCATTTAATATTTCGCACTTAGCTTACTATTTATCGTTTCTGTTATTTATTGTTGTTTCATCACATGCATTATCATATTCCATACATACATTGAGTTGATGATTGCGTAATATCTCTTGTGGTATATCGGATGGAAACCGAGACGTAAATTCCGTAGCCGAATCCGAATGAACGGTAGTGCGGTCTGTACTTGGGATACAACTCCACGTACCGCTTGAGAAACTTTCAAGCACGTGTTACGTTTTGGTATTTAATTTTGTTCTGCTATTTATTTTCGATGTGTTGTTTCTTTAGTCATGCATTGATAATTTAATGCGCATGGGCTAACTAGGGTGGATTAAAGGTCCTTTATTCGAGGGAAATGCCTAAAGGCTACCTTTACCACGATGTTTTGCCACGCCGGACGAAGTACACTCGATTGAATGATAAATGTGTTTTAATCGGACATACAAGGTCCTATATTATTTATTTGTTTATTCACGTATGGGTTTGCATCGTTTCAGATACCATTTTGGTAATCTCGTTTGAACGCATTTCCGAACGCTGCACGAACGTATGCATTCTGCCTCAGTCCATTCGAACGTGTTTTCAAACGCTACACAAACACACATACAGTGAACAGATTTCCTTTTCATCATATTTCATGCATGTTTGCTCCTTTGGTCATTTCTTTTGCATTACATAATTAACCATATCATTTCACTATTGACGCTTTTACCTTTATTAATTATTTATTTTCCGCATTTATTTATTTGATATGTTCATGAGATTGTATGCTCGCTTTTATTATGAATGCCTTTACAGTTGCTATTAGTTACATTATTGCACTTTATTGTTTAATATGATTATGAACTACATATTTTGCCTTCATTTTTTTATGTTTATGAACGTGCGAATTCGTGTTTTATTTAGATTATCTTGCATGTGTTATTTGAGACTTGGTTATATTATCGCATAAATCCTTTCATTACAAGTGGCATAAGTAAGGGACCATTCCGAGCCCAACGGTTTGAGGTCTTCCTTTGCGAGGGGTGAGTGCGGCCTTAAATCGTTTCCCAGTTCACATTGGGTGGTGACTCCATTTTTATTTCTCCGATTTAGTCCCCCGCGGGCTATTCCGTACTCCCGACCGGGCCGCGAGCCCGGAACAGCGTCGTCCACTTTTGTACCTCATTTACAGCTGTGATTCTCATCTTAAAGGAGTTTGTCTTGTGAGGGGGAAAGAATTTTTTCAGAAATTGTTCTTGTAAATCATCTCATGTTCGGATGGATCCTGACATAAGGTTCTGCAGCCAAATTTTAGCTTTATACTGTAAAGAAAAGGGAAAAACTTTAATCAAATTATATTCATGCTATAATTTTGGTTTGTGCAAGTGTTACATACCTCTTCAAATTCCCTTAAGTGCTGATATGGATTTTCTGATTCTAGACCGTGGAATATGGGTAAAGGTTGGATGACACATGGCTTAAAATTGAAACATGTTGCATCTGGGGGAAAAAATGCAAGATGGTGATCCTATCCTAGCGGGATCAATGAATTGTCTGAGTATCCTATGATGATTAATATCGTCATGCTGAGACTCATTTTCTTCCTGATCAACTGGATTTTCAACTCGGGCGGATGGATTTTCATTTTGGTTCTCGGCCATTTTGACTGACGGTGAAGGTGATGGAGACTCTCTATTTAATCTACAGCTAGATGATCGATACCGATGTTTCATGCAACTTAAATATAAACTATATGCTAAAATTAAAAAAAAAAATTACAAATACAATACCTACAAAAAGAAAATAATAAAAAGTGGAAAAAAAATTAAAAAAAAAATTGACAAAAAAAAGAAAAAAAAAATACAAATGTAGTGATTCAGATCTAAAAACTTCCTCTAATTATTGTCAATTCGGATCTCAATTGAATTTCTCGTTCAGCTGTCTCAATTTCTCGAATTAGGTTCTCATAAAAAATTATGGAAGAATCTTTAGATGAGGATAGTTCAAGAAATTCTTTGGCAAAATGCAAGCTCCATTTTAATTGATTTTTCCGTCTCCTATAACCTTGAAGAATTAAGAACAAGGTTTGTTTGTATATGAGATTTCTGGATTCAGGATTCATTTAGGATCAATCAGGACATTTTGGAACTACACAAATGCAAAGATGAAAGAAAATAAGATGCAGAAAAAATACAAAAATAAAAAAGTATAAGAATAAAATAAAAAGAAAAAAAAAAGAAAAAAAATATACAATGTTTATTCTATCTTCTAAATTTATTCCCCGGCAACGGCGCCAAAAACTTGACACTCTCAAAAAGTGGTTCTTTACTCCCAAGTATAAGAGTGTCGAAGTAATAAAATAATGTGGTAAGTCCAGGGTCGATCCACATGGAATAAATTTAATAAAACAAAATAACAATTCAAGTGAAATAAAAATATTGGATTTGTTTGAAGTGGTGGAAAACTTGAAAATGAACTATAACAATAAATTAAAATGCTGGGGGTTAGGAGATCCACTCTTAATATTTCAAATATCATACTTTTTATAATATAAAAATTATTATTATTACCCAGTTAATTTACTTCGTGAATTAATTATGCCAAACATATAAACCGGCCAAAAAGGCGGTGATAACATTTATCTATAACAAGTCCAGTTAGGTACTCAATTATGTCAAAAAATTAAAACCAGCTAGGGGTGTTCATAGGGTCGGGTCGACCCGCGACCCGACCCGACCCGCAATGACCCGACCCGACCCGGTCGGGTTTATCAAATTTAAAATTTATTTTCGGGTCAACCCGAACCCGACCCGAAATATTGGATCGGGTCACGGGTTTCGGGAAGATAATTCGGGTCTGACCCGACCCGACCCAAAGTTAATAATATTTCAATTATATTATATATATTTGTTATGATGCAAGTTTAACAAGAAACAATTGTAGCTCGATTGGCAACCTCTTCACGCGGTCAGCAGTTCGAATCCTAGCAGCCTCATTAAATTTATGAAAATTTTAACAATTAAACAAAATGTGTATATGGCTGGTGAGATTCGAACTCTGGATTAGAAAGGATTTAATTCAAACACTTTGCCAATGAAGCTACTGACTACCTTACAAAATTTTGTATCAAAAAAATATATATATTATATTTACTGCATATTATCTTGACCCGACCCGACCCGACCCGCAGATTTTTTACCCGACCCGCGCGGGTCGACTTCTCAAATTTCGGGTCGCGGGTCGAAGGACCCGATTGACCCGACCCGATCAGGTCAAAAAAAAAATTAAAAACCCGACCCGACCCGACCCGTGAACACCCTTAAAACCAGCCATATAGGCGATAGCAAAATTTGTCAATAATTAGTCCAGATTTAAATTACTTATTCCGATTACAATTTATATATTATAATATAAATAATATTAATCTATATTCGCATATTAAAAGCTTCAGTCTTTACCCGAGCAGGATGAAATTAGCTACTCATGATTTGAAGAAAAAAATACATAATTTTATTACCGAAAGAAAAAGAAATTACAAGAAAGGTTAAAAAAATAAAACACACAAGATACTCTCTCCCAAATTCTACAAGAGAACTTTGAAAGAAATCATAAAAAAAAATGAGAGGTGAGCACCCCTATTTATTGTAGAAGTGCTCATCTCTCAATTATTACTTACAACTTTCCAAATCAAATACAAACAACAAACTTTTACTAATTTTTTTTCCTTTTTTTCCTTTTTTGATTTTTTTTGTTGATAATTTTGCAAGTGGATTATGGCATTAATTTTTATTTTTTTTATTTTTTATTTTCTAATAATTAAAATTACATGCAACACACATTGATATCTTCACCAATTTCGAACTTGAAAACCTCAAAACTATAAATTCTTTTAAACAACAAAGTTGTAGATATTTGAGTCTTCTTTAATCTGGAACTAGAATAGACTCAATTCGATATCGGAGTACAAAGTTATGGCCAAATTACGAAAATTATGCAAAGTTAAAATTTCTAAAATTGTACGCTGTTAGAATGCTATTTAAAGTGGGTTTTCCATACATTGATGTGTTTTTTATCGTGATGATAGATATAAGATATATAAGAGATAATTTTTAGATAAATTCAGGTAGCTTCGGAGGGTTTGGGACCCTTCCGTAGCGTTAGTGGAAAATTTTTCGGAAGATTTTTCAAAAATACGTAAACCGAGGATTTGAGTTAACTAGTGGCTCAAATTAGTTTCTAATGATGTTTTAAGATTATTGGAACTGAAACATTGAAATTGGACTTGATTCGATTGTCCCGGAAAGATCCGGAACTTTGTCAAAGTTAAGTCGAGAATTTCATAAGTTGTGATTCTAACGATGTTTCGCTATTTGTTTTGGCAGACTTGACTAGGACCTGAAGTGCTCGCGAAGCTAGGTAAGTAACCATGCGATGAGTACTTGAATGTTGATTCTTGTTTAAATATATGTATATGTATAAATGGTTGAAGTGTTTAGAATAAATGAGGATAGTAAGAGATGATTTTGATAACAGAGCTCAAGGTTATGTATAGTTAAGTTAATCGACCACCACATGTATGGATCTTTATTATTGATATGATATTGATAAGTGTTGTTTATACCCACTTATTCCTACATTCGCAACTTACTATTTTGTTAGTTTCTGTATCATTTAATGCCTTTTGTAGTTTATTTTATGTCTTATTTGTAGGAAGCATTGATACATGGATCTTGGGACATTTATATGTATTTTGGGATCATACAGATGCATCAGACACGCACGGGAGCATCGGAAGTAAGACAAAGTACTAGTGAAGGAAATCATCACTGGCGCCGCGGCGCCTGAAGGCGTCCCATACAAAAAGCCGAGGAATTGGCACCGCGACGCCCAAGCCTAGAGCCGCGGCGCCTGCAAGAAGATTTCAACGCCATATAAAAACCCGAGAGAAGGGCACCGCGGTGCCAATTGACCGGCGCCAATACTTCTGTAAAACATTATTATTATGAATAATATATGCAGTTTCTATAATATAATCTATCTTTTTAAATGGTAAAGGCGTAATGACCCTAGAATGATTAGTCATGATACAGTTGCAAAAGCGTCGCAACGGACATTGAGAATTATCATGACGTTGTCATTCTCAGACAGTTCCTGGTCAAGGTTTACACTACTTGGTCAGTATAGTAAACCCGTTGAGACCGGTACATGTCGTATACTGGAATATATGATTCCAATGGTTTCTCAATGAACCATAAGTCTTTGAGACTAGTATAGACGTGTAGGTGTTTATAGCGATAAACACTGAACGACTCACCGAAGATTCTTAATGGATGGTACACCAGCGTCAATAAGAATCTTCTTGGGTTGAGTAGCACTTGTGATTCTTAGACTTGAGATATCATTGTGGGCACATGAGACATCTTCTACACTTAGACGGCAGTCACGTCACCGATCTATTTATATCAGACCTCCGCCTGTTCGTTGGGTGTAGATAGATCCTCAGGGTGTCCTATGTGTATCAAGATAGGATCCGTCAGTTCTGTGTATCAGAGCATAGGTAGTCCATATGATTAGCAATCAGTTAAAACCATGGGCCCGTGGTAAAGTTTAGAAGCTAGTTCTAAACATTCTTTTAGAGATTGCTAATAGAATAGTCGACTGGATAATCCCGATAGAGATTTGACATTTACATCTATATCTCTGGGATTTATCCGGATACCTGTGACGGAGGAATTATACATATGCCATGACCTCGACTTGTATGGTTCAGCGAGATTATCCGTGATCGTCATAATCTACGGGTGGATAGATTATGGACACGAAATTAGATTTCGTGACGGATATACCTGAATCTAGAGAGTCTCAATAATGAAACATACTCGTAGAGCACTAGAGCAACATTAATAAATAATATTTATTATTTATAAAGTCGTTTAAAGGTTAAACGCAAGATATGTGCTAAAGGGACTAGATAGTCATTTGCCTAATTATTGTGTATTTACATTTAATACTTGATTAATTTAAATACACATTAATTAATAGTCAAAATGAGTTAGTTGACTAATATCCTATATGAATATATGTATTTAATATTTAATGTAAATATTATACATATATTTAACATATTTGTATTTAATTAATTAATTAATTATTTAATTGTTAAATGATTAAATTAATTAAAATATAAATATCTTAACTTTGGATATTTGATTTAATGATTAAGTTGCTTTTGTTGACCAAGTTATAAATATCTAATAAAGTGTTTTTGGATATTTAATCAACTTGATCAAATTAATGTGAAATAAAATTGAAATGAATTTGGTGTATTTGGCTTAGCCAAATTCGGCCAAGGCATATTTTGCCACAAGTATATATTGTTTTTCATTTCATTTATTTCTAACCTAATACACTTTACTAAAAGAAAACTCCATTGAAGAAGCCAAAGGAAGTTTGTGAAAAGAAAGACAAAAATCAAAAGCTTGGATTTTTAGTAAGTTTCTTGAACTTGCTATTAGTAAGGAATTTGTTCCTTAGGTTCTAGGCTTTATATATGATATTATTAAGTTGTTTCTTTCTTTGTTCCTTGTGGTTTGTTGATGGAAGTTTTGATGGAGGTGTAAAGCATGTGTGATGAAGGAAGTGTATGACTATTGTAGTAATAAGCTTTCTTTTAAGGTTTTGGAAACCATGTTGCTAATCTAGAGTTATTGACCCACTCTTAAATGACCTAGATTTGATATTGAGTTGTTTCATTGTGTTGAGACTTGGATTGGATGGAAGAATGATGATTGAAGTAATTGATTTAATGTATTTGGTCTAATTTGTCCAATTTGTGGAAATTGAAAAATTAGGGTTCATGACTAATTCCAAATTTGGGGCTTTTCATATATGTTGTGTATTTGTGTGTGTATATGATGCATACAAAGTTTCATGTTCATTGGATTACATCTTGATGTGTTTTGATGCATGAAATTACAAAATGCACAAACCCCCCCTAATGGTGCTCTCGGCTTTGGAGTCAAAATTTGGGGATTTTGGTTGCTTTGGTGTTTTGATGTTTTGAACATGCTAAGTTCATCTTATAAATGATTTAGAATCATTCAAAATTGATTAGATCAATTTCGGACTAAAATGGACAAAATACCAAAGTAAGGGTAATTTGGTAAATTCACTTAAATATGATTTATTGAATTTTATTTCATAATTTGATTATTGAAATATTAAATAAATATGTTTATTTAATTAATCCGAGAAAAAGTTTTGAAATCTGAAAATCGGATTTTCACCGCTTCCGCTGCGTTACCGGATTCAGCCCCTAAAAACCCCTACATAAAGAAGAGGCTAATATACAGCACAAAACACAGAAACACATATTTTTATAGATCCAAGGAGGAGGATTGAAGAGAAACAAGAGGAGACGAAGGCGGTGACGTCCGAATAGGAAGAGATTCAATTCGGGTTTTATCATCTTATTTCTTTCTTAGAACTCTAATGATTTCCATTAGATTCATGACTTGTTTATCAGTGTTTTTATCTTTTGTCATGAACTAAACTCCTTAATTTTGGAGAATGATGTAACTGATTCTTGAACCCTATATTGTTTGCTAATTTTGTTATGAAGTTTTATTGATTTATTTATATTCTTTTGTGTTTAATGCTTTGTGTTTGATGGCCACAAATATGATGATACATGTTTGAAATCTATCACTTGAGAGAGGAGATTTTGAATAGATCTAGAGAATATGACCTAGGATTTTATAGAGTTCGAGAGAATCTGTAGTTCCTTTGAAGTCGTTAATATAGAATCACAAAATTTAATGAGTTGTTAACTACTGGATTTTTATAGAAATATCGAAGTCTATAGTTGATGATATTTTCACTCGGCACTCGAGAGATGAAGTGGATATTTTCGGAATCTTGACTTATAAACAATATAATTGAACAATGATTAATTGGCATGACAAATACATAGGCGACAACTAGGTGAAATCAGGATCTAGAATCTCTATCGTATTAGTCCCTCATATATAATTATTTTTATATTAATTTATTAAAATCGTTATGATTTACTTTCTAAATAAAGTTAGGATTATCAATTGTAGTATTTAGTGCGAGTTAACGCAATCCCTGTGGGTCCGACACTTTAAACTCATTTATACTAAAACTTGACATCGTACATTTGCGGTATGATAGAAAATATCACAACAAGTTTTTGGCGCCGTTGCATGGGATTGTTTGTTTAATTCACATTAATACTACTACCAAGTAATCTTACCTTTAATTTAGATTTTTATCTTTTATTTTTAGTTTATTTTTGTTTTGTATTTATTTATTTTGTTTTTATTTGGTTTATTGATTTATTTCTTTTTCTTTTGGTGCTTCAGTGAATGGGAAAATCCATAAGTCTCGATTCGCTCATGTTTGATCCTGAAATAGAAAGAACAGCGAGGAGACTAAGAAAAGAAAGAAAAATTGAAAAAGAAGTAATGGCAGCTGAAAACAGAGAAATCAACCCACGTCAGGTGGCAATCAGAGATCACTTCAAGCCGATCACTGATGATACTTATTCTGGGATTGCCCATCAACCAATCAACGCCAACAATTTTGAGCTAAAACCTGCATTGATCAACATGGTACAAAGAAATCAGTTTGGGGGTTCAGCTGTAGAAGATCCCATCTTGCACTTAAGGATGTTCCTGAAGATCGCAGATACTATAAAGATGAATGGCGTGAGTAAAGAGGCCATCAGGCTACGCTTATTCTCATTCTCTTTACGGGATAAAGCGTGGGATTGGCTTCAATCAATACAAACGGTGAGTATCATGGCATGGCAAGATATGGTCACGAAATTTCTTGAGAGGTTCTTTCCACATGCTAAATTAGCTCAACTGTGGGCAGAAATTAGTATATTTAAGCAGCTGAAGACTGAGACTTTATATGAAGCATGGGAGGGATTTAAGGATCTACTACGAAGATGCCCACAACACGATTATACAGATTGGGTCCAAATTCAGTTGTTCTATAATAGGCTGAATGGTTCGAATAGGACCGTGGTTGATGCAGCAGCTGGGGGAGCCCTATTCAAGAAATCAGCTGAGGACGCCTATAATCTATTAGAAGAAATGGCCATTAACCATTTTCAATGGCCAAGTGAACGCGCTACGGTGACCAAAGTGGCTAGAATATATGAAGTGGACCCTATTGTGGCACTTACAGCTTAGATTTCCACTTTATCTGCTCAAGTAATAGCCTTGAAAAATCCACAAGTACCATCTATTGAATCAGCAGCAGCTACAAATAAGCTGTTATTGGAAGAAAACCCGAACTTTGAGCAAGTCCAATATGTGAACAATCGGAACTTCAATAGCTCTAAAGGAAATCATGTACCTAACCGTTATCATCCAAACATGTTATATGCTAATACAGAGAGTGCCTTGCAACCTTCATCGGGCTTCGACTATCAAAGAGCTGAGCAAAAATCTTCCTTAGACGATTTCATTAGCACATTTGTTGCTAATACTTCAACGAGGTTTGAGAATAATGAGTCAAGGCTAGACAATATTGAGACACACATGGAAAATATCAGGGCAACAATGAAGTCATTAGAAACACAGATTGGGAGATTACTTCCTCCATGACCAAGCAGCAGTAAGGGGTATTTGGATAAACTTCCACAGCCTCCAAGCTACCTTTTTCATGTCAAAACAGCTAGTGGATACAAAAGAATAGGCTACCATGACAACCATTTGGGTGGTTGAGTCTGGCTGAAGACGTTAAACTTAGCGCTAGTGGTGAGGCAACCCTAGCAATTATTATTGTTTTTTCTTTTAATTTTTATTTTATTGTGTACTAATTGTTTATTTTTTTCATTTTGCATGCTATTTATGCAGGTAGCATGAGACACACAAAACCCGCGCAACCAAATTCTGACCAAAAGGAGCCTGATCAACTCTATGCACGGCAGTGTTGTTCCTTAATCTGGTTTCTTTATAGTTGTCTTTCATTGAGGATATTGCAAGTTTTAAGTTTGGGGTTGTGTGCATGTATTCCTGCTATTTATTTATTTTCCTGCTATTTATTTATTTCCTTTGAAAAAAAAATTATTTATTTTTAGTCCTAGATAGTAAAGCATAAATCCTATGATGATACTGTTTGTTTATGGGTGAAATTTTAGAAACGATAAATGCCTAATTTACTTTTATCTGATGCCTTGAGTAGTTGATCTATGTTTGACTCGTAAGCACTCAATTATAGGTTCTTAGCAGTGAAAACTTAAGTAGTTGACAATGTGACTAGTTGAAGAAATTGCATGTCGATGAATGACCGTTTGCTTAGATATCTATCTTGATTTGCTAGTGTTATAATCTATGGTATGGATAGAAATAAAAAAAAATCTCTAAAGAAAGAAAATAAACCACCTATAACCGATAAGCGTGAAGCTACCCATGGCCGAGTATAAGGACCACCATGAGGAGAAATGCTACCTTAAAGGGTAGGTGTGTTGAAGAAGAAGAGAGAAAGTTCAAAAAATAAAGTGCAAAAAGAGACAAGAAAAAGAAAAGAAAAATCATACCATACTGAGCACAAAATAAGGCAATTACAGAGCATAATTGAGATATCTAAGTTGGTTTGACCCATCGATCCCAATTTTTAAACGAAATCATTAAGTTGGCTTACTTAGGATCAAACTGTGACTGAACTTTTACACACACACATTGTGAGTCTAGCTTAGATGATTTACTCAAGAATTTGGATTTGAGTCGCATTGCGTACTTTGAAGGTTCTCTAATTTCATCTATAAGCTTCTTTAAGGATAATTTTATGTGTAACTATCGAGACTATGTTTTTGTTATTTTTTATTTTTGCATGATTATGTGTGAATGACGTTTGTGGGTGTCGTCGTTGTAAGCCCTCACGAGACTACAACTCGCCCACTAGGGCCGTCTAGGGGTTTAAATGCTTGTTGCATACGCTAAATGCAATCGTGATCCCTACGAAAGTGGCTTAGTTAATTTAGTTATTTTTATTTGATTTATTTATTTAGTTTTTTGCTCGAGACTAGCAAAATATTAAGTTTGGGGGTGTTTGATAAGTGTGGTTTATACCCACTTATTCATGTATTCGTAGCTTACTATTTTGTTAGTTTTCGTATCATTTAATGCCTTTTGTAGTTTATTTTATGTCTTATTAGTAGGAAGCATTGATACATGGATCTTGGGACATTTATACGTGTTTTTGGACCATACAGATGCATCGGACACGCACGGGAGCATCGGAAGTAAGACGCAGCACTAGTGAAGGAAATCATCACTGGAGTCGCGGTGCCCAAAGTCTTAGCGCCGCGGCGCCTGAAGGCGTCTCATACAAAAAGCCAAGGATTCGGCGCCGCGGTGCCCAAGCCTAGCATCACGGCGCCTGCAAGAAGATTTCAACGCCATACAAAAACCCGAGAGAAGGGCACCGTGGCGCCAATTGACCAGCGCCGCAACGCCCTGTACGTATCTGACACGCATTCCAGAAACGTGAAAATTAGGGTTTTTAACATGTTAAATGACACCCAAGGCTCTACTATAAATACATTAGTTCATCCAAGACTAAAGTGGAGGCTAATACACAGTACAAAACACAGAAACACATATTTTTAGAGATCCAATGAGGAGGATGGAAGAGCAACAAGAGGAGACGAAGGTGGTGACGTCCGAAGAGGAAGAGATTCAATTCGGATTTTATCATCTTATTTCTTACTTAGAACTCTAATGATTTCCATTAGATTCATGACTTGTTTATCAATATTTTTATCTTTTGTCATGAACTAAACTCCTTAATTTTGGAGAATGATGTAACTGATGCTTAAACCCTGTATTGTTTGCTAATTTTTTTATGAAGTTTTATTGATTTATTTATATTCTTTTGAGTTTAATGCTTTATGTTTGCTGGCCACAAATATGATGATACATGTTTGAAATCTATCACTCAAGAGAGGGGATTTTGAATATATCTAGAGAATATGACCTAGGATTTTATAGAGTTCGAGAGAATCTGTAGTTCCTTTGAAGTCGTTAATATAGAATCACAAAGCGTAATGAGTTGTTAACTACTGGATTTTTATAGAGATATCGAAGTCTGTAGTTGATGATATTTTCACTCGGCACTTGAGAGAGAGAATGTGGATATTTTCGGAATCTTGACTTATAAACAATATAACTGAACAATCATTAATTGGCATGACAAATACATAGGCGACAACTTGGTGAAATCAGGATCTAGAATCTCCATCGTATTAATCCCTCCTATATAATTATTTTTATATTTATTTATTAAAATCTTTATTATTTGCTTTCTAAATAAAGTTATGATTATGAATTATAGTATTTAGTGCGAGTTAATGCAATCCATGTGGGTTCAACACTCTAAACTCATTTATACTAAAACTTGACACCGTACACTTGCGGTACGATAGAAAATATCACAACAGATATGAAGTGAGATATGAGATGAGCTTAATGTCTATGTGTATGTATAGATGTATGTAAGTATATGAGCCGATAATGGTATATATATGTGTATGTAAATGAATATATATATGTATTAGTATATGAACACGTATGTATATATATATATATGTGATGATAAGATATGTATGAGTTGGATATACATAAGCGGCAAAGAGAACAAATTCTGAATTCTGAATTTGTGTTAGCACGTGTAGATGTACGATATTGGGATAAGTTGATTATTGACTAATGCATACGATTTAGCTGTAAAGAGGTTGGGTTGGTATAAGTTAAGCCTTTCCTGAGTGATAAAAGTACATGATTGGTAGGATATGTATATGAATGGAAATGTATATTAGGTAAGATACTATATCAATGTTTCAAATAATATGTTTGATCGATAAGTAAAGAATATGAGAACTGTAAAAAAGCTTTGGTATCAGAACTCGAAGAAATGAGTATATTCATATGTTTGATATATATATGTATGTGTATGACGATTAGGATGATAAAGTAATATTTGCCATGTATATTCTTGTGTATGTGAAATCGTGTGATGAGTTTGTGTCACGTGATATGTGTGCATGTGTGTATGTTTGATTGGTTGATAACCTCATGGTGTAGTAGTCGAGCTGGTTAGGGATCCGTTTGGATAAAATTCATCTCATACTAATGAGTCTCGTACGAGCATTGTATGTGTAAGCCAGCCATATGTATATATTGTTTGGTTATATGCTTTGTGATGTATTGGCTATTATGTATACTTCATTATTGGTTGCATGAAGACTATATGTATGTTTGAGTGTATCTATATGTGACGGAATCTGTGATATGTATGGACTATGTATGCTATTATGGAATGAATGAATGACTTGAAAACCGACATGAATATAAGAAGTTATAAGCGTGTTTGCTAAGTTTGTTATTAAATGTGCGTACATTACATGAGAGACTAAACGTGTTTGTAGAATTTTGATAATGTGTTGTAGAATTCTAAAATTGGATTTGCATGAATGTAAGAGAAGTGGACTATGACTTCCGAACTGATATGCGTGAAAGTGTATAAGTCACGAATGTTAAGTTAACGTAAGGTTATCAGAATGAAAGAAAGTTTGTTTTGAAATGATGGAAGGTTGTTTGACTTATCGATTGGAGGATATTCCAAAGATGAGCATTCGTAATAAAGTTTAAGTATATGACTTCATATTTCTTATCATTGAAATAACTTTGATGTAAAATGACTTATTCTGTGATATTCGTATTGATATCTTGTGTGATTTGAATGTTTGGCTAATAGATTGACATATATGTGAATATGTAGATATGAGAATTTGACATGGTAAAATATAAGGATAATAAAAAGTTGATAAATTTAAACTTGTAATAATTTAGTAATTCTAATAAACTGATGATATGCTTGACTTGTTTGTTTTGTTTTAAATATGTGCATGATTACTTACTGAGTTTTAAAACTCACACCAAACCAGTTTGCCAGCTTTGCAGGTTGGCTTCCAGATTGGTCAACCACGACAGTTTTGGAAGTCATGCTCGAGACGCGGATCACCCAAGCGGCAGTCACCCTCGCAAGTGTATTGCGAGAAAGTCTTAGAGGTTTAGGATATATGATTATTATGTAAATTGTCGTGTTGAACACGCTGTTATGTATTTATTAAGTAAAAATTTTGATTTGTATATGATGTTGTGGGCACAAAGCCCTTGAGTGTTGGTAGAGGACGTGTGCACGGATCCCTTAAATGTTGATTTTGATGTGTTTTGTGTGAACTTGAGGTTCTTTTGTTTGTTTGATGTTTTTCTTAGATTCCGTTTTGATGTTGGACTGTGATATAGGTTATTCAGTTTTAGAATACATCATGCCCGATTTTCTGTAAATTTGGAGGTTTATGAAGATGAATTAATCTTGTCTCCTATTGATAACATCCTGTCTATGACAGAGTGTTACATTGATCTCCAATAAAAATAATTAGAAAATTGCATAACAAATTCAATAACTATCCATCCATTTATTCAACCTTGACAAGCTTACCTTACATCTTATCAAAAAGAAAAAGAAAAATAAATAATTACGTAATTCATGTCTGACTACAAAAACCAATAATAATAATTTTTACATTAATACATATGCACGTTGTTTTTAAACGAGTGTTTTACAGGCGCTTGTCTTTGGGTCCCACATCGCCGGCAGCAAATATCTACGCCCATTCAAACCGATGGCGTTATAGCTGGCTCCGGTCGTCTTATCCACCAAAACCTCCCCTGGATAACCCGGGTACGCTCCTTTCCCGAATATACCCGTGCACGCGCTTACGGCCTCCAAAGGCGCGTCAGAAGTCCCTTGAAAATACCCGTTCTTGAACGGATTAGTCACCGTTCCCGCCAAAACCGTGGCCAAATTGATGATCATCCCGTCAACTCCCACGTCTCCGTTAGGAGCAACTAACGCCGGAGTCTGTGGACCGTAAATAGGTTGGTGAAACGGCCACGAGCATTGGCCAGGACACTGACTCACCGAGTTCCCAATCCACGCGTAGGCGAAGTTGCTCTTCTTGATTTCACCAGACCCATGGGTCCCGCAACGACTCATGCAGAACCCATCGACCACCACGTCAGCAGAAGTCAAAACGACGTTAACAGCATTATTTTTAATCCCAGCTTTGGAAGCCAGAGCTATAATTTGAAGGGTTGTGAGTGATTTTCCAAGCGAGTAATTCTCGACAAGGATTTGATTCCCTACAACGACAGTACACGGACCGCCTTTGTACCTCTCAGTGGTCTTCCACCACGTTGACACCGAAGGTGGCCCCGGGGTCTTAGAAGAAGAGCTGAGAGAGTTGAGAAAGTCAACGATTATAGACCTTTGTATTGGAGAAAACTTGCCAAACCAAACAAGATTAACGGTGACGTTGCCTTTAAGAAGTGGACCGTTGTGGTACTTTAAAACAAGGGGCTGTTGTTCAACAAGACCTGTGACTCTGAGTTTTCTCGTAGTAGCATCGCAAGAAAGAGAGGAGAGCAATACAAGAAGTGAAGAGACAATGGCAATATGGTAAATAGAAGCCATGTCAGCAAATTGTGTAAAGACAGAGAATCGCTTTTGTTGGGTTTGCTTGCTTTGAAGATAAAGTGGGCGTATTGATAGGTATTTATATGAATGAGTATCGGTACTCAAGATGACAGCTGGTTTAAAAAAGTGCCGCGTTGAATTGACTTCTTTGGTTATAAAGGATTTAATTAATCGTTTTTACTTTTTAGTAACGTATTAAGGCAGGCAGGCAAATGCAGGGAAGAAATATTTCGCCACCCTGAGACATGCAAGCTACTTAATAATCCCCTGTTTCCAAGAAGTTTTTAATCATAATTAATATATCCCTTTCAAATTTGGATCTAAATTTTTCTGACTCATATATTTTAATAATAATATAATATTTAGTTTTATTTAAATTATTATCTAATAATTATTTATCATATTTATTAAAAATCTGAAATACAAAATTCAACCAAATACTGAATCCAAATCCATCACTTTCCCCATACCCTTCTATGGTGACCAATAGAATTTAACATACAAGGTTCACATTTTAAAGTTGTATGAAGGTCAAAAGAGTAACGCTCTAATTAATTATTGCCCTCGCATGGCGATTGCGAGACTAACGCGGTTTAGCCATCCCTTAATTTTGTCCTCGGTGACCATTTCGTCTGTCATTAACGTCACAGCTAACTAGCTGTCTTCTTTGATGTATAAATTGAGTTGTGCATGTACCAGTTGTTTTAATGTGACATTTTTCTATGTCTTGTCAACTTATATTTGATAGTTAGGTCTTTACTGAATTGTCATCGATTCAGCTTAAAAATCCGATGTTTTCATAATCGAATCAGTGATTAAATTGGTGATCCAAAAGGTTTAGTTGGTCAGTGGTTCGATCGGTTGAACCATTCTGAAAAAATTTCGGTAGAATCGACATATGTCATAAATAGTTTTATTTAATTAAAAATTATCAAAATATTAAATTTTAGTTTTTAATTTTAAAAATTAAAAAAATTTGAACAGATCTGATTCGGTTCATCGATTTTGACATATTTTTACCGAGTTTGATCGATTTTTTTCTACTCGATATTTTAATAAAATAAATCTATTTTAGTTTCAAATACATTCAATTGTTACTAAACTTTTTAGGGTCCAATTCAAAATACTATTAAAAATATTTAATTTTTTTACATATTAAAATATTTCAAAAACAAGTTTTTTCAGGAAACAAATTTTTTTTTACAATACTATAAAGTCTCAACCCCGGCGTGGCACGACCTTATGCTACCCTAATAGAGCCCACTATTTAAAGTTAGCTCTAGGCTCCGGGGGTTACCACTTTGGAACAAGAGCTCAAAATGTAAAATGAATCCATGCATTATATTAGTTTTTTTTTACAATTACACGTAACTAATGCAGCAGTTCTTTATTGGAAAAACCCACCTTGAGGCCCCTGTACTCTCAATGTTTTTTACATTACACCCCTATACTAAATTTTCTACACATTGCACCCCTGTACTCTCAAAGTTTTTACATTGCACCCATGTACTAAAATTTTTACACATTGCACCCCTGTACTCTCAAAAAATTGACATTTCACCCTTATTTTAACGGCAAGTTAACAGAGTTAAGAAATATTCTGACATCACCCACCCTTATTTGTGTCATATCTGCCTGGTTTAGGAAGAAGCACCTATGCTAAAAAGAGAAGAGCTAAAAAAATGGGTATTTGCTATAAATGTCCACGCATGACATGTAATACTCGTTGTCGTTCTTTAGGAATGATGTCTGATAACCGTGAAGCATCTTTGTTTATTTTTTGTTGTTCATTAATAACACTCCAAGATCGTAGTTTTGATCTAATTTTTGCAATAAATTAGTTGGATTTTTGAATATATCAGAAGGAGCATAATATTTATGCGCCCTAACATATAGTTATGCGCCCTAGCATAACTTCAAAGTAAAAAAATTTGCTCGGTCCAATCCGAAATAAGGGTGGGTGATGTCAGAATATTTCTCAACTCTGTTAACTTGCCGTTAAAATAAGGGTGGAATGTCAATTTTTTGAGAGTGCAAGGGTGCAATGTGTAGAAAATTTAGTACAGGGGTGCAATGTAAAAACACTGAGAGTACAGGGGTGCAATGTGTAGAAAATTTAGTACAGGGGTGTAATGTAAAAAACATTGAGAGTACAGGGGCCTTAAGGTGGGTTTTTCCTTCTTTATTTATAATTCGTCATTTATGATTCATGGGTATCTAATGCTATATCTCTATGTGTTCCGATCCGTTAGAATAGCATCAGATAGTTGTCGGTACTGTTTTTAGAATTGGATTGGTGATCGAATCGGTGATTTAAAATGTTCAACGGATCATTGGTTTGACTGGTTGTACCGTGTTGAAAAAACCGACAGAACTAACTGACGTCATAAATAATTTTATTTAATTAAAAATTAAAAATTAAAAAAATTAAATCGATTCATCGATTTTGACCGGATTTTTCCGAATTGATTTTTAACAAAACTCATGATTGATTCTCAATTCGATCAGTTAAACCGATCGGCCCAATTTGGTTTTAATAACATTGGTTGTGGGGGAGTATACCAATTAGCATGGAATCCAGGAATTTGTTTCTAATTATGATTTTTATTTTAATATTATAATTAATCTATTTAAAACCCAACTTAGAAATATGCCCCATTCCTAAATTAAGAAAATACTACTTGCACAAATATACACCGATGCTTATATCATCCACAATAAGATGATGACGTGGCAACCACTAATGAGTGATTGCTATTTAATATATTTGTCTTTCTAGCTTACAAGTTCATTTTGATTCTTTGTGTATGATTTGTTATATTAAGTGAAAAAATAAAAATAATTTGAAAAATACTAAATTATGAATAAATACTCTGTAAAACGAACAAAAAGATTATGTAACAGTATAGTATATTAGCACACAGAAATAGTTTCATGTTAAAAGTAAAATTTTAAAATATCACATTAGTTGAAATTTCCAAAATAACACACAAGCTACTTTGGAATTATTCAAGTGAAAGTCTTTTTTTTTTTTAATAGTTGGAAACCCCATTTTCAAATCATCCCTTCCGAACTTAAACGGAACTGGTAAAAGACATTATAGCTAACTTGTAAGGTTCATCTTATTACTCTATTGATGAGCAATAGAAAAATAACTCAAAGAAATACAAAACTTTGAAAACATTCAGAATCTAATGTAATTAAATTAATATAAATAAATCCACGTACGGTATGTTGGTGATATTCCCGACATGTATAAATGATTCTCAACTTCATCTAACTGTTTCATTTTCCTATTCAAACAATTTGTACATGGACACCGAACACGACCTTCTGCATCAATGTGTTGCTTTGCTGATTCCATGAACTCATAAACTCCATTACGGTATTCAACACTCAATCTATCCACCGAGCTCATCCAATTTCTATCTATTTCAGCCAAATATATACATATAAAAATATAATTATTAGACATTATATTAAACTCATCAACATCACAAATTCATTAATTATTTATTTAAGCATACACATATTTAGTTAATTAGTTACAAAACAAAACATATTTAGTTAATTAACTAATCTACATATATGCATCATAAACAACTATCAACAAATTAACTAACTAACACAATATATATAATAAATTTCATTATAAGAAATTAAAACCCTAATTTTTTAGAAAGATTAAACTTAAATTAATTAAGTGAGAGTACTGATTCAAATATAAGGAAAAATAAAGAGAGATGAAATAAAAATTACCTTATGAAAAATTAGAGTTTTGTTGAAAATTTGTAAGAAAGTTGTGAGTGAAATTGCAGATGAGAGAATAAAATTGCAGAGGAGAGAAAGAGCGGATGGGGGAAGAAGTGTTGGTGTTTCTGCATTTCAACACTAAAAACTTACCATTTACCGTTGAAATTAAATTTCGACGCTAACGGTAATGGGATTGTCGGTGGTATTTTCAGAAACATTTAGCGTCGGCATACTATTCGACGCTAAATCTTCACATTTTAGCGTCGAATAGCTAATACGACGCCAGAAGTTGGACCTTTAGTGTTGAAAATTATTTCGACGCTAAAGGGAAGGGGATTGTCAGTGGAATTGTCAGAAACATTTAGCGTCGACATATTATTCGACGCTAAAGCTACAATTTTTGGCGTCGTATTAGTTATTTGACGCTAAAAGTTTACCCTTTTGTGTCGAAAAGTTTTTTCGACGCTAAAAGTTTATTATTTTGCGTCGAATAACAAAATCGACACGAAAATTAATTATTAGCGTAAAATAATTTCGACGCTAAAAGATTGGACGCTAAAGATCTATTTTCTTGTAGTGTTTCAACATATATGTTACTTATAAGATTAAGCTTGGCAGCTCACCTATCAGTAGAGTACTCTTGCCAATGGATTCAACATCATAGTATTTCATCTAAAAAATGGTGACAATATTCACACCCCGGAATTTTATAATCGCTATATCATATACCTTGACTGTCTTTTCTTCGGTGGCTGTCATAACATATATATTCTAGATTTAGATAATTACCAATTAAAATCATTGGAGAATACTTGGTCTAAAACTTAGGGCTTATATATTTTAATGTTTAATCATCATATTAACCATAGACATACACTTACCAGTTACCAAGTGTCCCAAGATACAAGTCTTTATTTTGTACAGCACGCCCTACGTACCCGTGTTTGCCATCAACCCTGTTGATGGAAATCCTTGAATTAAGGAGACTGCATGGATTATGTGAGGATGAATGAGAGAACTTAAAATGTCTTTATATTATAATAGATATAAATTAGTTTTGTTATTTTTCATTTACAATCCTAATAGTTATCTTTAATTTAACAATCCTACACAATAGTGATTCCCAGCCTGTTGCTTAAATTAATTATATTTCCAAACTTTCTTGATCTTACTATTGACCACTACAAGAATTATGGCTTTTAGCGTCCAACAATTTAACGTCGTAATTAATATTCGACGCTAAATATCAAGATTTTAGCGACGAAAATAATTTTCAACGTCAAATATTCAACTTTTTTCGTCGAAAACACTTATCGACGCTAAAAGTACTCTTATAGCGTCGAATAATTTCGACGCTAAATTATTTTACTATTCCAATAATTTTTGGCGCTAAATGTTATACTTTTGGCGTCAAAAATATTAGTCGACGCCAAAAACTAGAAATTTAGCGTCGACTAAGTAGCGTCGCTAAAGGTTTATGAAGATTCCACAGAAAATCATTTAATCTTTAGCGTCTAAATTTAAGTCAACGCTAAAAATCGGACATTTAGTGTCGAAATAGGTGATTCGACGCTAAAAAACAACAATTAGCGTCAAATTTAATGTTTCTACGCTAAATATAGATTAAAATGCAGAATGCCACCAACCATTCACCCTCTCTGTTTTTTCTCCCATTCTCTTCATTTTCATCCTCTAAAATCTCAGAATCTGTCCTCTGCAACCTCACAACTCTCCTACAAATTTTCAATAAAATTGTAATCAATTTTCCATAAGGTAAATCTTCTTTTATATTTTTCAATTTTTATGATTATGTTTATTATATACTTTTTGTTAGTGGTTTATGGTTCATATATGTAGATTAAGTTAATTAACTAACTAAATAGAATTTTTGTGTAAACTATTTACTTTATCAACTAAATATATATGTATATGCTTAAATAAATAATTAATGAATTATTAATGTTGATGAGTGTAATATGTTATTTAATAATTATATTATTATATTTAGGTATTTCGCTGAAATAGATAGAAATTAGATGAGCTCGCTGGATAGATTGAGTGTTGAATATCGTAATGGAGTGTATGAGTTCATGGAAGTCGCAAAGCAACACATTGATGCAGAAGGTCGTGTTCGGTGTCCATATACAAATTGTTTGAATATGAAAAGAAAACGGTTAGATGAAGTTCATAATCATTTATACATGCCAGGAATATCACCAACTTACCGTACGTGGATTTATCACGGTGAGCAGTATCATTCTCAGTCACGGTTTATTGATTCCGGCGAAGGGAGCAGTAGTTACAATCAACCTGCAAACGATGAGATAACAGATGCTTTGCATGACTTACAAGGTCCACAACTTGGTCATAGTGTCAGTGGTGACATGCCAGTGTTAAGTGGAAATGATCAAAATTTATTTAGTGAACTATTTGATGAGGCAAAAAAATTCCATTTGAAGGTGCTGGAATGTCGATCTTGAATTTCGTTGTGAAATTATTACACATTAAAGTGATCAACAGAATGACCAACAAAAGTATTGATATGATGCTAAAGTTATTAGGCCAAATATTACCGGTTGGAATCGAATTGCCTAAGTCGTACTACGAGGCAAAGAAAATGTTGCGTGATCTGGGAATGTGGTATGAATCCATTCATGCTTGTAAGTATGATTGTGTATTATTTCGTGCCGATTATGAATCACTTGAATATTGTCCGATATGTGGTGAAAGTCGGTACAAAATCTGTGGTATGGGGAAGAAAATGCCTCAAAAGATATTGCGATATTTCCCTATAACGCCCAGGCTGCAGAGATTGTTCATGTCACGACACACAGCGACTGACATGATGTGGCATCATGAAAAGAGGATCGGTGCGGAGGGCATACTTAGACATCCTGTGGATGGAACCGAGTGGAAGGAATTTGATGACATGTACCCCCGTTTCACTGAGGACCCTCGTAATGTCGGGTTAGGTCTTGGCTCTGATGGTTTTAACCCATTTGGGAATATGTACAACTCTTATAGCATGTGGCCCGTTATTTTTATTCCATATAACTTACCTCCATGGAAATGTATGAAGGATCCGTTCATGTTTATGTCATTGCTTATCCCTGGTCCACGTTCCCCTGGTAAAGATCTGAATATTTACTATGTTTCTTGGAGAAAGATACCGTGGGAGATGAAAATCAACCAGCTATTCTCTTCGCTACTTGTGAGTTTCCGTACGGTATTAAGTTTTCAATATTGTTTGTTAGTTAACATTTTTATTTTATACTTATTTTTACTCGGTTGCTATTCATGTAGGAGTGGTTCGACTTCGATCTGACCAAAGTGAATGTCCAACAATATATTGATTACCACATGGGGAAAAGTTATAAAGATTATAGGACAAAAGTCCTGAAACCAATATTCGACGAACATGGACCTTCAGATGCTCCACAACACAAGCCTAATTTTATAGAGGATCAAGACTGGACATTCTTATGTGAGCTTTGGTCTAGCAAAAAACACGAGGTAAATTTTGAAATAAACGGAAATTTATAATTGTCTTTGTTTTCGGTACTTACAGTGTTGGTAAATGCAGTATAAATGTCACGCAAATGCGGAAAATCGAAGTCACTTGAGTTTTAACCACCGTGAAGGTTCGAAGCCATTTATCCAACATCGTGCCGAACATTCTGAGGTAAATATATCCTAACGTAAAATTTAACAGTTCATTGTTTTTACTAATGTGGAATAATATTGAATTTATTTTCTGTTTATAATAGAGTAGCACATGTGAGGTGCAATCATTTCCAGATTTTTTCCGTGTGACGCATTACAATGAGAGAAACAAATGGATAAATGAAGAAGCCGAACGCTGCTATGTAAGTTTCAGTTTTTAAAATAAAATAATTAATATTATATATGTTAATTTTTTTTTTCTGAAATTCTAATATTAACTTATTTTTTGAAACAAATCGAAATGATGGAACTCCAACATCAAACTCAGGAGACAGGGTCCGACCCGATACCAGATGAGCATTTGTCGTAATTGGTTTTCAAGAATCAGACAGCTTACAACGTTGGCCTTGGCACTCGTAAGAAGACGATGTCATCTGGACGCAATATTGTTAATTCGGAAAATGCCTCTCTTCGAGACGAGTTAGCCACCACCCGAGACGAGCTGAAGCACACTAAGGACGAGCTACAACAGGTCAAGCTGGACCACGAGAAGAAGATGGAGCAGTTAGAACAGAAAATGCTCCATTTCCGTCAGATGTTGGAGGCCTCAATCAGTCAGGGTGCATCGGGCTCGAGCGTCTCCCCATCACAGCAGCAATAAATTTTATATTTGGTTTTGTATAAACATTTTGAACAAATAGTTTTAATATAATATGTTTTTTTTCTAAAAAAAATTTCAATATAATAATTATTATAATATTTTGTAATTCTGTTATTAATCAGAAATTTTTTTCAATTAAATTAAATATTAAATTAATTATTTTAGACCAAAAAGAAGTAAATTAATAATTTTTTTAAAAAACAAATTTTTTTAACTATTTTCGTCGAAATAGTCGTCGCTAAAAGTTTGACTTTTGGCGTCTAAAATTTCGACGCTAATAGTAACAAAAAAACCGCCGTTGTAAGTAAACAGATATTTCGTCGAAAGGTGTCGACGCTAAAAGTCAAACTTTTAGCGTCGAATTATTTCGTCGCCAAATATAACCTATAGCGTCAGAAAATTTAATTTAGCGTCGAAATAAATTGGACGCAAAATATATTTTTTAGCGTCACATTTATTTATTTCGACGCTAAAAGTTATTCTCATCGACATTTCGGCGTCCAATTTTTGCGTCTAATTATTTTACCGCTAATATATTTTGCGTCGAAACTATGACTTTTGGCGTCGATGTATTTCGACGCTAAATGGTATAATTTTTGTAGTGGACACACATAATAATTAAGTTAATGATTGTATAATATCAGTGGTGGATGCTCAGGTTCATGGAAAGACTAAAGAGATGATGATGCTTCAATATTATATATATCATTAGGTGTTGGAAAAATATTATACTACTATCACTACTCAAAATCTTTCTTTAAGCTTTTAAAATACAATTTAAAAAGAAAAGTGTTTTTTTTTTTGGATTGGTGGAATATAATAAATTTTATAAATGGTTGCAACTAAAGCAACATTTTTTGATATTACATTACTGAAATTACCTATAAACACACAATAAACAATCTATCAATACCCCAGGAAGGTGCATTGGGTAATGACATAAATATGCGTAAAGAAAAATTCTTACTGATTTTAAGCTAGTGGATTTACCAATTAAGCTTATCAATCAATTTTGCAATCACAATATATTACTAATATGCAAGTCATTAAGTAATATACAAATATAAAATAAACTAGCGATAATATAAAGCAGTTTATGGATAAAGAAATTGACACCAGTGATTTATAGTGGTTCGGCCAACATTTTGCCTGCGTTCACTCCCCCAAGCCACGCTTGAAGATTTCCACTAAGTTGAATCCACAACTTACACCGAGTTTTCAGTGGCCCACTCACAACCAAGAGTTTTATCCCCTAGGTTCACTCCAAACCTTTACACAAGAATTTTCCAATGGCTCACTCTTAAACCCTTACAATGAGTTTTTTTTTAGGCTTACTCACAACCTTTTATAACAACTGCCCTTTTGAGTATACCTACTCACAAAAGGATTTCTCAATCACAAGTGTATGAATATGAAGGTTTTACAATTCACTCGAGAACTCACAAAAGATAAGAAGATTCAAGATGTGAGTTGTTAACTCAAGTGCTCACTACAAATGATATGAAGGTGTAGTGTGTGAGCTTGAGTATGAAAGTGTATGATGATGAAGGTTTTGTAAACTCTCTGTTTTTCCCTTAGAAACTGTATGACGGTTCAATAGCTTCACAAAAACGAAATAATGACTCAATTTATAGAGAAAATGAAAGTTATCCTTGTTGTTTGCGCAGAGGTCGGTATGTCAATATGCTATTACAACGGCTATAAAATATTACCGTTTGACATCGGTAAGCGCAAATAAGACCGTATGAATACCGATATGCTCTAGACCAGTTATAGTAACTGTGCAAACTCTACACTGACCGGTATGGGTAACCGGTATGGAGTAGCTCGGTTATAGAGGCGATGCAAAATTTCTCAAAACAAAGGCAAGTCACTGGTATGCCGGTGTGGGGGGCCGGTATGCTGATCTTAATGCCAAAATGCAGGATTTTAAGATTTAAAAATATTTTGCACACGAGCCTAATGCATCTAAATGAATATGCATATATCCTATGAGTTTAAAGACTTAAATTTACAACTCACTTACAAAGAGAACCCTAAGCTAAAATCACACAATATTATCTTCAATATGCGTTAGTCTTCACATCCATTTGCTCTTTACCACCAATGTGCTTCGACATATTTTTTTGTAATGTCCGCTAATGCAAGTCGGAGTCTTCTAGTATTGCATCATCGAAATTCATCATGCGAATATGTCGCTAATAATATCATTTTTTTTATGATGACAATCTTTAAAACTTGTGAGCTTTTTAGAGTCGAAATTTGTTAATGATTTTAATCCCCCTCAATATTAGCTCCCTCTTAATGTGTGATTGTCTTCAATATAGCTCTATAAAAACTTAGACAAACATATTAGTACATATTTTGCTCCCCCTTAATACAAGGGTGAGGGTATACACAAGTTTTATTCTCATTATATGATTTCTCCTCTTTTGACATTATCAAAAAGGATAGAGAAGTAAATGTTGAAGTTTTATGAGATACCAACCAATATGTGCATAAAAACATATGAAAGTTCATTAGCATGCACATTTAATATTTTTCTCATTTTTCCATTCAATATGAAGTACATGAATAGATCATTAAAATCATTCAAAATAAGCAATATCCATGCATTTCATTTTCAACTAATAATGATCAATGGCAAAACATATCAACATTAAAAAAAGGGATCAAACATATCATATAAATCAATATGTCATATGTTATACCAATTGATACTTAATGAGATTAAAAATATGATTAAGCATAGGATGAAACCAAATTAAATTCAAGTTGCCTAATCACTAGTATGCTTCAAAATCAGGTCCAAATCATGTCGATAAACATACATATATAAGTTGGACGAAACAAAACCAATATTTTCGTAAACACAGATTTCACTTATTACTGTTTTCGCTTAGTGGAAAATCCACCAATTATCAAATTCATTCATTTTGAGGTAGAGCATTTGACATTCTTCTATTTTTGAGTTCTTTCCTCATTTTTGTCATGTCTTTAAGATCATTAACATTTCTCATTGATTGACATTTCCCAAAGCTTCCCCTATAAATTCATTTAAGCACATTTTGGTACCCAAACTTTCTTAGGTCTATGAGGGTTAGTCTTGGTTCCTTGGGGAACCCGTGCATTCACTTTTGTATTTTTGTACATGCAATTAAATATTTTGTGTCCTTTTCTATTGCATGCATGACATGTGATATATTCATAAAAAATGATATGTGTATGAGAATTAAACGCCTTTACAAAATAATTCTTCAAAAATTTTCGTTTGATGTAAGGTCTATATCATAGTCATTCTCTTTTAAGAGCACATCTTTGGGATTCAATCAAAAAATTAAAAGTTTTCTCTCCCAAAGTGAACTTAGTAATGATGTTATGTAAATCCACAATCATTTTATTCAATACAACATTCTTATTTGTTATACATTTGTAATCATATATACTAGAGCTAGATGACATGATAGATATGCTCATTTCAAATTTTAGCTTTTCATCTTTTAAGCATGTGATTTCTTTTTCATGCATTTGATTTTCTCAACAATTGATGCATGAGCATGTAATAGTGATGAATGCTCATTTTTGATCAATTTATGCTTCTTCCTTAGCAAATCATACAATTAATGCAATTCATTATATTTAAGGGAATCATGTACCTTTTCCTCATCGCTTTACTCTTAAAGATCAACAATAGCCATAAAAGCGAGATTTCTTATTCTCTCACAACTTTCCTCCTCAGGCGAGCTAGAGTTGCTATCGCTCAAAGTTGCCTTCATTGCTTTTTTTTTTTTAATTTTCCTTTGAATCTCCTCATTGGACAATCGAAAATCACATGGCCCGGCTTTTCACACTCATAGCATATGACTTTATCTTTCTTGTACTTTCGTGGCCAATTCTCATCTCTCTTCTCATCCAACCGAGATTTCACTTTATACATTTCAGATTTGATGAACTTCTTGACCTTCTTGATCAAATGTGCCAACTCATCTTAACTGTCTTATTCTTAATCACTTGAGCTAGCATAATCCATTTTTATCATAAATGAGGGATACCTGCTTCTTATTCTTTTCTTCTTTTTCCCTTAGGTCCATCTTGAGCTTCATCTCATATTCCAATAATTTTCTCACCAAATCATCCAATTTTAAATTATTGATATTATTTGATTCCTTGATGGAGGAGGTACAAATTCTATATTCGTTAGGGAGTGATCTAAGAATTTTCTTCACTTGATCAATAGAGTCAATGTTTTTCCCTAAAGCACTAAGTTGATTCACTATCATTGTGAACCTCGAAATCATATACTCAATATCTTCACTGGCTTCCATTTTGAAGCTATCCAACTCACACATGAACCGGTTGATCTTTGATTCATTGACTTGGCTTGTGCCCTCATTAAACATTTCCAAAGACTTCCATAATTCATATGCATCTCTAAACTCCAGATGTTTGTTTATTTGACTCTGATCAATCGCATAAAGAAGATGGTTGAGTGCCTTAGTATTTTTGAAGGCTTCCATGAATTCCTCATCGGTCCATTCAATATGCGACTTAGGAATCTCCACATCATTGCTATCTTTATTCATTGGCATTGTTGTACCTTGTGTGATCACTCTGAATAATTGCACATCAACGTCAAGAAGGCAGTTCAACATCTTCATCTTGTAATAGCTATAATCAATTTCGGTGTAAAATGGAGGTCTAGTTGTTGAAATTCCATCGGCACGATTTATTGTGTAGCTTGTATGGGCCATGATTGATTCTCGGATGATTAGGTCTTTATTGAGAAAACCTCGCTCTGATACTAATTGAAATTATTTACAAGCACATAATAAACAATCTCTCTATACTCAAGAGGGGTGAATTAGGTAATGGTCTAAATATACGGAAAACAAAATTCTTACATATTTTACGCTACTACTAATTAAGCTTATCAATCAATTTCTCAATCAAAATATATTACTAATATGTAAATATAAAATAAACTTGCGATAATGTAAATGAGTTTATGGATAGAGAAATTGACACCGGTGATTTATAGTGGTTCGACTAACTCTTTGCCTACGTGCACTCCCCCAAGCCACACTTGAAGATTTCCACTAAGTTGAATCCATAACTTACACCAAGTTTTATGTGGCTCATTCGCAACTAAGAGTTTTGTCCGCTAGGTTCATTCCAAACTTTTACACAAGTGTTTTCCAATGGCTCTAGGCTTACTCACAACCTTTTACAACAACTACCCTTTTGAGTATACCCACTCACAAAGGGATTTATCAACCACAAGTGTATGAATATAAAGGTGTAACAATTCACTTGGGCACTCACAAAAGATAAGAAGATTCAATATGTGAGTTGCTAATTCAAGTGTTCTAAGCTTAGTACAAATTATATAAAGGTGTAGTGTGTAAGCTTGAGTATGATAGTGTATGATGTTGAAGGTGTTGGAGTTGGTGCTTGGAGCGCCAATCCGAATAATGTATTGTACATTATATTTTATTATTTACTAATAAAATAAATACATTTTCATTTCAAACCTTATTAATGGTAATGTCATTATGCATAGATTGATATATAAATATGCTAAGAATGACATCGATCGTATAATAGTCATGTAGTAATACTGGATACTAGATGGTCCGAAATTGAGATAGTATTACTATTATAAACTATTCTTAAAGTAAATATTCATAGTCGTTGATTTTGGAATACGGTCGAATTCCTATAACCTAGAAGACTAGCACATGTCGTATATTGGAATTGGAGTTCCAATGGTTTAACCTAATATACCATGAGCAAGAGAAGCTCGTATAGACATGTGGGTATTCGTTAGAGCGAATACTGAATGACTCACAGGTGATTCCTAATAGTTGGAAGTGCACACCACCAACAATAGGAATCTCCTCGAGTCGAGTAGCATATGTGATCCTTTGACTATAGAATAACATTGATTTTGTGTGTGATCCTCCACACTTTGATGCCATATATGTCAGAGACCTTTCATGGTCTCACCGCTAGATGTTCGTTGGGTGTGGATCGATTCACTCGTTAATCAAGTGCGTATCAATATAGAATTTGTCGGCCCGTATGTATACCATAAGGGATTTAGGTTATCCATGTGAGTAAGTCACGATTCTTAAGACTTTGGACAAAGTCGATCACCTAGGGTGGATTGCATATATCAAAAATGATTTCTGATTAGTTGTAAAGAATCATGGACATGTCGACATGAGATGTGCGCCTCGGAAACTTGAAGGTGTAATCTATGTTTCCTAAGCACAACTCGGATAGCCTACGACGGAGGGATTGCTAAATATATGTGATGACCTCAACTTGTATAGTTCAGAAATGTCGTTCGTGTTCTTCGTGAATTAGGAGATGGCCGAATTACGTACATATAAGCTAGTCTTATATGACGAACGTGTCTGGATTTAGAGAGTCTCACAATATGAAGTGTACTCGTTGAGCACTTTGGTAGCCAATAATGTTTGATAATATAATTATGAATTAAAATAATTAAGTATTATTGGATAATAATAATTATTTACTTTAACCCAATTGGATTAATCCAAAATCACACAAGGATTTTGTTGTAATTTCATAAAAATCTCTACCATTGGAGGATATTCTGATAATTATAATTATGTAATAATAAATGTATTTGTCTTGATTTAATTAGATTAAATCAAAGTGGTAGACAATGAACTAATCCATTTGTTAAACTTTGTCTTGATTTAATTGGATTAAATCAAAGTGGTAGACAAATATGATTTAAGACAAAGTGTTAAACTTTGTCACACCTAATTATACATACTTGTACAAATTGGATTAAGCCCACTTAAAAGTTGATTAAGACTTTTATTAATT